>CP142452.1:84915000-85485000 GCA_038049695.1 Cinnamomum chago | reverse complement strand
CATCTGATATGGAAGTCCATCGTGCACTGACTCCCCTCCAACCTGTTTTCATCTTTTTGGTTTTCGCAAACGGATGAGTGTGACAGGTTCCCTTGTTTTCTTACTTTCATAATGAGAATGTCATTTCAGATTACTTACCCAACAGTTTTTCTAAATGGTGATCTGTTTGGACTGCATGAAGTTGTTTGGACTGCATGAAGTTGTTGGAACTGTTGAAGGGGGCCCTGCACCAACCAAAATAAAGACGGATCTCAAGAAACCAATTGTTAACCTTGCTTGCCATCCTCGTCTTCCTATCTTGGTAAGCTTCATAATGTGTTTTATTATATTCCACTTCTTCAGTTGGCCATCAAATACTTACATTTGTGATTTAAGTGCATACATGGAGCTGTTTCTTGGGTGGAGCCATGTAACGTCGATTTACCTGTTTTATTTCAGTATGTAGCTTATGCTGAGGGCCTAATTCGAGCTTACAATATTCAGACATATGCTGTTCATTATACTTTACAACGTAAGATCACAATTGCAATTTACAAGTATAATTTTAATTTTTTTTTACTAATTGAAATTAATTTTATATTGTTTTCTTTTATGTTTGTCAACATCAGTATTTGAACTAGTTATTTTGTTTTCTAATGTATTATTCTTTCTCATCCTCCGATGCAGTTGATAATACAATTAGGCTGATTGGTGCTGGTGTCTTTTCTTTTCATCCAACCTTGAAGTGGATTTTTCTTGGTGATAGAAAGGGTACTCGTTTGGCATGGGATGTATCAGCTGAGAGACCAAATATGATAGGAATGTAAGTCTTATGTGTTTAGTCTTCAATATTAGAGGGTTCATTCATTCTTTCCATGTGTACATATCAGTTCAGTAGCCACCAATACTGGAAAAACCACCCTTTATTCAATGATGAAAAACACAATGGGTCATGGGCAAAATGATTGAATCACAATAGACCTTTAAGATTAAATAAAAGTTTTCGCTTGGTTGAGTAACTTTTTTTATCTTTTGTTCCTGTGAAAAATTTGGTTTTGTTTGGGGTGAGTTTTTTTTCTCAATTTGTGTTCTTTAATTTTCTTCTATTTTTTGTTGAACATTTGTGCTTCATTGCTGGAGTCTGTACAGGGGCACTTTATTTTCTCCCTTGAATGGTAACTTTGTTGTTTGGCTTTGTGACTGAGACAATTGCTTGGGTTTTGTGGGGTGGGGTAGATTGGGGGTGTTTTTTTATCTTTGTCGGTAGGGTGCAAATCTATCTATCTATTATGATCGTCCTACTCTGAGTGGCTTCTGTATAGTTATGTATGTGTGTGTGAGTTGCTTACTACTTTTTGATGTGTTTGTGTGGAAATTCATGGATGTATGTTGTGCTTTTCTTGAAAGTGAGGGGAAGCTGAGTAGCAGCTTCAAGATTGGGCTGCATTCAAGATTGGGCTGAGTAGCAGCAGCGTGACTTGTACATGATCCAGATTTTACCGCCTTCATTTTAATGATAATAGACTCCTTAAATCTTTTTATGCCCACACAATAGTGATGTGTGGCTTATTTAATAGTAGCCCGGTTTGTACTTGATATGAATATAATGCACCGCCACATTGTATAAATACATGAGTTTGGATGAATTGGCGTTTGAAGAGATTAATGAATTTCTATGTGTTAATAGAAACAGAGATTAATTATATGGTGTTTACTTGGCAGATGTGACAATGAATGTGACGTGGGGAAAAATCAGACACTGAAAACACCAATTACGGTGATTTAATTTGGGCCAAACAGTGGGAATTAGCGGCAAAAACAAGTCGCTGCAACTGAGCGACGATTTCCAAAAACGCTGGAAAAACATCAATTCCGGCAATACTGTGACGCTGCTACTGAATTTTTGAAACCCAAAAATCAATGGCCAGATATTCAGGAGTGAGTAATTGCGTCGAGTTGAAATTGACGCAATTGAGTTTTACCCACGAAATCAAACAGACGGCGAAGTGCCAAAATGTTGCAAAAAAATTGTTTTGGTGATACATAGTCGCTGCAATTGATTTTTTATCAGCGAAATTCTTTTTTCCGACGAATTCTATAAACGCTAGGAAAATTCAAATGCAGCGATTATAAAATTTGATTGGTAGACATCCTAGTTTTTCCGTCGATACATAGTCGCTGCAAATGAGTTTTACCAGCGAAATACATTTTGCGACGAATTAAATAAGCGCTGGTAAAACATAATTGCAGCGATTTTCAATATTAGTCGCTAGAGATAGTATGTGTTTAAATAGTTTTTCCGGCGATACATAGTCACTGCAAATGAGTTTTACCAGCGAAATATATTTTGCGACGAATTACATAAACGCTGGTAAACCATAATCGCAGCGATCATAAATATTGGTCGCTAGAGTTGGTATGTGTAAAAATAGTTTTTCCGGCGATACAGAGTCGCTGCAAATGAGTTTTACCAGCAAATTAGTTTTTGCGACGGTTTAGATAAACGGTGGAAAAACTTACTTGCAGCGTTTATAATTTTTGGTCGCTAGAGAGTGGTAAGTGCTAAAATAGTTTTTCCGGCGATACGTATTCGCCGCAATTAAGTTTTACCAGCGAGATTTGTTTTTGCGTCGAATGAAATAACTGCTGGGAAATATTAATTGCAACAAAAAATAATCGCTGCAAGAAAAATTTTGCTCGCGGTAAATAAGCTTTGCCAACGACTTATAACTGAAGGCTTAATGCAGGTTTGTGACGTTTTTAATCACTAATAGCGACGAACAAAAACGCTGGAAAAAGTCTTGTTTTTTGCGGCGAATTTCCGTTTGTGCCGCATAAAACTAAAAGTGAAGGGTTAACTGCGACGATTTAGCGGCGATTGTATAATCGTCGGAAATGAGCTTTCGCAGCGATTTCGTAGTTTTTTGCGGCGAAAATGTGCCCCTGGAAAAGTCATTTTTCTTGTAGTGTACGAAACTCGTAGTATTGCTGTTAAGCTTATTTGGGAAGGATCAAGTGCCTAAGATTTGAAAGGAAATGAGAAACAAAGGTCAAAGACCCTGACATCAGTCAACCGAAGGCTCTCCGATGCCTGAGTTAGTGCTGTCACTGAACAAAGGATGAGTGGAGAAGAAAGGTAAAATCTGGGTTAAATGAGTTTACGTTGTATTGTATTGCTGCTTCTTTGGGATCTTACCCTCATTTGTATATAGGCAGAAGTTTCATCTAGTGCTCCCTCAGTGGGGATAAGTGAAAGTACTGTCCCATCAGCCCACACCATGTTCCCTCAGTGGAGGTAGGTTGAGGCATTGTCGTATCGGATCATGCGCTGACTTCTTGTATTATTGTGAATGTGTTCATCTGATAAGGACAACCCCTTATCATTATTCGGTGCTCATCTTATCTGTCAGTACGTTCTACAATATAGCCGTAGCTTCATGAGAGTACAATCATGGCTTAGTATTCATCTCTGTTGGTCACGTCGAGTTGAAGATGATACCGAGACCAGATATGGACGCATCCTGACACTGTTGTTGAGGTGTTTTATACCGAGACTAAGGTGAGCCTAGCTGGTATTCTTACTGAAGTTATCTCAAGCTTGGTGCTAGCTGGCACTGTTGTCGAGCTGGATATATCTTGGCACTGTTGTCGAGCTTGGAAGCCGAGATCGAGATAAGCCAGGTCAGTACCGTTACCGAGATTAGCGTAATCTTGCTCTTAGGGAAACGTCCCAGACAATCATCGCATCCATCCATCAAGCTCTTCTATGTCAACTTCATCTAGTGGGATTATCATAGTACAACTGTATCATCAAAATTCCGTGTATTTGTGTTAAATGATCGTCAGCAAGGTAGGGTGCACACATGTGGTGACATGAGGACAGTTTAAGGTTCTACAACTGGGGTCCATTTAGGTGTACATGGTTTAGGGAAAAGCTATTGGTGGGGCCCTAAGTACCAAACTGTATAACCCACCTCTTGCTTCACGTGACCCTCCTCATTCTCCTCTCCCTCTCCCCCTCCCTCCCTCCCACCCTGCGCTCTGTCTCATTTCTCCAATGGGCGTCGTTTGTTACTCTCCTTCCTCTCTACTTTGTTTCATTTCTCCACTGATCACTGGTGGAGGAGAAGCTGGGACGAAGGAGTAGGAGGGAAGAAGAAGAAAGGGAAGAAAGAATTAAGGAACTAGTGTATGCGGTTATAGGTTTGGGTTTTTCATAATTGAAATTTTCATTCAGAAGGCAAAAAGGTATTCTTGGGATTTTGAGAAAAATGGAGGGAAATAGGCCGCTTGGATGCTTTTTACACCGGATGTCCTGATTTGAAAGCATTTTGAAAAATTTTAATCCTATTTTGAAATTACTTTTTTTTAAATTTTATCTTGATTTGAAATCTCATGAAAACTTAAATCCTGCTTTGAAATTTTCCCTTTCCAAAAAGAAGAAGAAGAAGAAGAAGAGGTAAGGAAAAAAAAAAAAAAACCCTAAAAAACTCTATGAAATTGGCTCAAGAAAATTTGTTATTCATTTGTTTCTCTTGCAAATTCTTCCCTAAAATATCGCTTGCACTTTAAATGCATATGGAGAAAAATTATTTTGTAAACTAAAAATCTGATTAAATTGATTGGTGCATATCAAATTCACTATTTTAATTGTGAGTTAGTTATATTGGTAAAGTAAAGCCCCACATATATCCCGCATTGCCTAAGTAATGCCTTTGACAATGCTTTATATATGTGTTTGAACTTTCCACATGTCAGCTTAAGCTTTTGAGTTGGTGCGCGGTTTTTTACAAGTTCAACCTACATGGGGGATTAGGAATATGATTACTTTGAGTGCGCGCACTTGTTTGGCAATTCTACTATTAGAGTGAAGTAAGGTAAAATCCCATTTCTAATAAATAAAATCCCACCAAAAGCACTTTAATTCAAATTTTCCACCATATTTTTTCAAAAAAAAAACTCAAAAAGAAATATTATTTCTCCACTGAAAGACAAAAAAACTTCACTTTTCAATAAAAAAAAGTAAAAAAGATTCCATCACAAAAAATTAAAAACAAAATACTCATAACCCATTTATATTTTATTATTTTTTCAAAATAACATTTACTTCACTCAACTCTATTAGTAAAGCCCCCAACCAGGCCCTAAGGGGTCGTTTGTCTTTCGGGCATGGGACATGAAAATGAAATGTATGCTTGTGAAGTTTACATTTACAAATGTGTAACACATTTTTGCCTCATTATATTTATAGATATGAAATACATTACAATGTTTATTTAAAATTAATATTTTCACACAATTAAATGTTGAACGGTTGAAAAACATATCAAAATCTTTTCATTATCATCATAACATCTATGAATATTTAGACAAATCTTTTTGGTAGCTTTCTCTTTTAAGTTGTTTCCTCTCTTTTCTGCTCTACCTTTTTTATACCAGATTGTGAACATTGTGAGATTTTATGAATGGTTAAGTTGGCCATGCTTAGAAAACTTAGAACATTTCATGTGGTGTAACTTTCATTGAATGCTATCTTAATCTGAGTTATGGGTTTCGCCATCTTTTCTTTTCTGACTAGTGGCAATACATCTTTAAATTATTTATAAAGTGATGATTTAGATCTGATGATTTGGTTTAGAATGCAATCTTGAAATTAATGAGGCATATTTTTGCTTATGGTGTTTTGAATGTATCTATCTATCTACAGAAGGTGCCTCATCATCATCATTATCATCTTCATCGCAACTTGGAAATGGAACCATCTACCAGCCAAGACCATGTCCAATGGCCATGTATGGTGGGGTGGGGTTCAACTACAATTACTAATTAACTACAGTCACCCGTAGTTAATTAATTGAAAATTTTCACAGGTTCTATTTTATATGTAGGCCAGTCAATTGAGCCCGTTGAAATGGGTATACAGCCCATTCCAAGCCCAAAAGTACAGAGCTTTTAAAAAAAGATTGAGCTCAGCAGGTTGGGCTTAGACAATGATTTTAAAGCCCGGCCAAAATGGGATTGGGAATGGACAGAACCGGCCCGGCCCGCAACAACATTTCATTAATTTTTCATCTTTGCCTTTTTTTTTCCTTCTTCTATTTTTCTTTCTTCCTTTTTTTTCTCAACATGACTTGAGGCCATAACCTCAAGATTGCTTTAGCCATTAGTAATCACCTTGCATTATCCCACAGGCTCTTGTCAAGTCTATGTTCTACTCTGAAAAAGCTTGCAATTTACAACGAGAATGCTCCTTGAGAGGCTCTCTCTCTCTCTCTAGTGTGCATTTTTGAAAAACTTGCATGAATTTAGGGATGTAAATGGGTATCCGATTCTTTGATTACCTGGAGGTTCCGACCCGTTAAAAATTGGATCTGGGTCCTTATTTAGGCCCCGATAAGTAAATGAGTCCAGGTCTGGTTCTACCTTGGTTCGGACCCGTGGACCCGAGATCCGATATATTACCTCAATTTTCGAAAATCTCTCATAAAAATCATATTTTTTTAATATCATTCTCTACCTAAACTCGGATCCAGATCCAGACCCGTCCCATATATGATCTGGTTTCGGTTTCGAAACGGTTCCAGGTCCGAATCCGGTTCCACCTTCTCTTTAACGGTTCCGGTTCCGGGTCTACCATGGACCCGGACCGAAACCGACACGTTTACCACCCTATGCATGATTAAGATCCCTCATTACTGGGTTTTACAGAGGGATGATTACAGAATACAGATAATATATATGTTATTTGACGATGTCAGCAAATTTGATGTGCAAGTAATTCAACATTTGTTCCACCTACAAATCAACGGTTGTGCTGGCTCGTTGGGCCTCTTGGTATAGCCTGATCCAAGCCAAGCTAAAGAAGTTGTGGGAACCAGCCACATTTAAGAGTAAAGCCCATTTTGATGATAAACAGACCTGCTTGGTCTGGCCCATTTCAGATCCTAGTGCTCTTTCCTAATCCGATCAGCATCATCTAGGGATGGAAATGTCTAGGTCAGGTTTCAATAATGTGAGATTTTGTTTTTAAAATATTAAAATATAGAAAATCGAATCATACATTTTCTTAAATGCAAAAGGATTTAATTGAATCCATGACCTATTGCTCCCCACCTTGTTTAAATGTCCTCTTCCAACTGCACTACGTCTACAATCAATAACTCCCACAATTTGGAACCAACATTAGACAAGTTGCCATCCCTACAAATCAGGCCAAATTTTGAAAGTTGCCCACAGGGGGAGTTCATGGCTTGGTCCAGCCCGAGCCAAACTTAAGCCCAGCCAAGAATAGAGTGGATATGGGCTAGCTGTGATCTTAGGAATAGGCTGCATCAAGGACTCATTTTGTGTCCCAATAGTTAAATGGGTTGTACTGGACCCTGTCATGTGTAAAGGCCCAACCCACAAGCCTAACCAAAGGGGCTGAACTTGGACAAGCTTCAGCCAACCTGACTCGAATCACGCACTGCCCCACTGTCTAATGTTTATGTGAGGGGTAGCTCAGTTGGCTTAGGACCATAGTTTGCATCTGGAGGTTGTAGGTTCGAAATTGCACTACCATACTGGAGCTACAAGGGAGTTTACCCAACTTTCCTCTGGGCACAGATTGATTAGTCTAGTCCAAATGGTTGAGAACCTTCCGATAGCAAAAAAAAAAAGTTTCTATGATGATGGACCCCACCCGGAGGATGCTAGTTAGCCCACTTTATAATTTGAGAGGTTTTTGTTTTGCTCAAAGAGCTACTACAATCAATGTCCTATCCTGCATATCAAACGTAATTTAGTATACATTTTAGTGCAATTTTGACTAATTTTGTTAACTTCGACTTTCAGTGGGGCATAGGACTTGTTTATGGGGAAAAAAATCAATTCATTTTTTTTTTCTTTCCCCCAATGAAGATGCATTGGATAGGACTTGTTTACGTAACAAGAGGATTCGATGCTTCAGAGATTTCTGTTTCGACTATAAAGAGGAACCTCGCATTCCTATCCCTCAAAACTCTAATTCTTTCTATGAAGAAAACCAGCTCAATCTTTTAATTTTCTCCAAGGAAAATGTGCCACGTAGTACTTATTTGCTATGATGCACGGATACTTCAAAATGAGCAACATATCGTGTCGTATCGTATTCGATACTTCACTTTTTATATGTAAAATCCGTATCCCTACCGTGTCTATAGTGTGCTCTTGCCATATCCATGCCGTATCTATGCATCATAGCTTATTTGTACAACAAGATTTTTTTTATTCAACAAAAGAGAGGAGCCCCGTACATATTCCTACACCTCAAAGATCTAAATCCTTAATTTATGTAGCAAGCCAATTGCGTTTTTCATTTTCTAGATGGAAGATGCATTTTAACAAATAATGTGATAGTGAGCTACACAAAAATTCAAGCAATTTTCTTCACTAGCATGGAATTCTCTCCTCATGCAAATGCACTCTTTCAAGGGTATGTTTGTATGAGGAGAGGATTATGCACTCCATGACTTTTCATTTCCATAAAAGAGAAAATTTCAGTATTTCTATCCTTTTAGTGAAAGCATATTTGTTTAGAAGATTTTTTGAAAAATCTTGTTTAGGGGTATATGAGAAATCAAAATGCTACCTCAGCGAGATTTGTAAATGCTTAAAAACTCTACTTCTTGAAAGCTAGATATTTTGAAATTTTAAAGAACTCTATAAGAAAAAAAAAAAAAAAGTCAATCCATGGGGCTGATTTCTTTTGAAAAAAATAAAATATTTAAGATGTTCTTGCAAACAAGCTGCTCCAAAAATGCAAATAATTTCACTCTTTATTGCCAACACTCATGATCGAGTAGTGTCGGCACTTTGGTAACACTTGTATGCCCATGGATCAATCCTTGGGTCAACATATACTCAAAGAAACAATCCCAACTTAGTGGCTAGTAGCTACCGTAACAATTAAAAAAAAATCACTCTATTGGATAATCCTCTGCTCCAATGGACTCATATGCGATTCAAAGTTTTTTGAATTCATGACAGGAGAACTTGAAACCTTCAAATGTTGTCCGCCCTGTATAATTCCAATTCTTATCTCTCATCTAGCATTTGAAATCATTTATATAAAAAAAAAAGGTTAGCGCTTGAAATGTTGGAATATAAAGAGTTCCAACGACTATTTATGACTTTTCAATTGGGGTAGGAAGGGTTCAAATTCATAATTCCAAACAAAAGAGACATTGACATCTAAATAAAATGCAGAGGGACAACGACCTTGTCATTATTGTAAGTGCCTAAAAATTACGGACTTGATTAGGAGAGGATTAGGCTCTCAATTTGATTATTTGAGAAATGATTATCCTCCTGAAACCTGAAAGGGAAAGTAAAGACAAAGGTCAGAGCCCCTGACTGTAGGCAGCCGAAGGCACTCCGATGCCTGAGTTAGTTTAATGACCGAACTGAGGAGGGGTGAATGGAGAAGAAGAAAGAGTATATAAATATCTCTTCTTGCATACCTTTGGTAGTTTTACCTCATGCATATATATAGGCTTGAGGGTTGACTCTTGGGGCAGGGTCCCATCAGATCTTTCCTGAGTGGAGGTAAGTGAAAAGGGGAAGTCTCATCAACCTGTATTTCACCTCCTGAGTGGGGGTAGGTAAAAAGGGGAAGTCCCATCAACATGCGTTTCGCCTCAATGGTTGCGGATGTGACCGTGAGATAAGGCTGACTACTTATCTAGGTTCGGCGCCCAATCTTCCCATCAGTTTGTGGCAGCGCATTTATAGTTGAATGATAGTAGAGACTGAGGTCGGGCTAAGGCCGAGACCGAGGTGCGTCCTACAGGTATTTTCACTGGGATGGGTCTTGGAATCTTTCCAGGCTGGCACTCCTGCCGAATTGGATTACACCGAGATCAAGAATTATCCTAGCGTCAAGAAATGCCCCACACAATTATTAAAATCCCTAACATGAATTCCTCTCAAGTAAGACCGTACCCCCATAATGATCATTTCGATAGATGGAAATCCATTCTCACACTAGCTTCCAACCTCAAAATTCATCCTCTGCAGGAGGGCCCTTTGGCTGGAAAATCCCCACGATGTGATCGGTGGTTAGTGATACTACAACTTCCAAATTACTGAAGTTGGCCTCTTCGCAACGATTCATACAAATTTTCATCATCACAATCACCATACTACATAGTAGCTGTCATTATCATTGCCATGTGCTTGGAGTTGTATGATGATGATGATGATGATGATGTGCACCTTAAACCAACCACTAGCAAAAGCCATGAACCATTAGCAAAAAAGCCATGGCCAAGAAGACAAGTCACGTTTTATCTCTCCTGCTGTCTTCTGATGCAATGCAATGCCCACACACATCTATATTCCAAACTCGTTGTCATCACTCATCAGTCAACATTCTTCTAGGCTGCCTATATATAGAACTTGTTAATTCGAGATTCAAGCAATCTAAAATAGTAAAGCAAAAAAAGGACAGTAATCGTAATGATTTACACCCATACTTTACTTCTATCTAGCAGCAGAAGATGAAAGGGGTATTTGTAGACTCAATCCAGATATTCCACAAGACCACAACGCTAGGATCCCCCATCAACGATGGGAACATTTTACTCCAATCAAGAGTAGAATCAAACATCAAATTTTGCGTGTGATGATGAATTTGATAATTTTGCTGGGGAACAACAATTTGATTGAAACTTAGTTCAAGGGCACTAAAGGGTGCGACTCTTATTTCAACTAGTTTATATCCATTGTGATTTGGAGTGGTTGGATCTTGGGTGCATCGGTTTCAATTTTGTACTTTATTTCCCTTTTGTTTATCTCTTGTTGTTGGTTTCCCTGTTGGATTCCATTCTTTGTTGGTTTAATATATTTTATCTTTATAAAAAAAAGTAGTATTTTGATGGATTTAGATGATTATATATATAAAAGACCACTCGAGAATTCAAGACTTGGCATTTTTGCCAAAAAATTAATGCACAAGACATTGTTAGCTTTCTTATATAAGATGATTTTCGAGCTATTCATTCAAAAAGGCTGATTTGTTTGCATGGAATTGAATGCAAATTAGTTTATAGTCAAATAACTTTTTATAAAAGAAAAAAAAAGAGACGAGGGGTGAAGGATATAAGGTGCATATATAAACAAGACAATGACTTTCCTAAGATTCAATTTACTAGGTGGCTTGTTATTCGCTTCTTATCTCCTATCAATTCATTTTCTATATAAAAAAGGGAGATCATTTTATGAAACTTTTGAACATTCAATTTTGTTTCTTGATTTTGAACAACATCTAGAAATACAAACTTTATAATTCCAAGGAATTTAATCACATAAAACAAAACTAGCCTGATTGCTATTTCAATGATCAAGAGTGTCTGCATGTGGTTTAGATGCTTTCAAGAAAGATGGTAATCTCAAAATGTCTTTTGCACATTTGTGCTGCTGATATTTTTGTAAAAACAGAGAAATTTTCTACAGATATGTGTAAATCTAATGTTTGGTATGAAAAGATTGGTGAAAAGTAGCCATCAAAGGCTATGGTTATGGGATCTTTAAAGCTTGCCGGAAAGAGGTCAGGCAGCAAAGTTTACTTAAAATTTGTACTACGCTCTCTTTCCATCAATTCATCACTACATCAAATAGAACTTTATGATTCACCAATCTTCCCTGTGTATCTCTTGTTGCATGATTAGGAGTCTATCCAAGAGGTTTAGGGATTGGCAGTGGCGGATCTAGGATTCAAAATCACTGGGGGCACGATTAAGTAGTTGGGGGTCCGGGGGCAACGCCCCTGGGATTTTTTTTGGGTTATTTATATGATTGCAAATGATTTTTTCTTCATGCTTGAGAAAAAACAATACACAAAAAAAGTAGTGGACCTTTTACATACACTATCAGTAACTAATAAACAGAAAGATGCATTCAAAGACAGATAGTTTGTAGATTTCCACTGCATTGCAAATCATGCCTAGCAAGGACAAATAGTGTGCAGATTTATTCCAAACCTTTTATATGGAACAAATATAATATAATAATTTCAAGCAATAAAACAAGACATATTTATTTATCACAATTGTTCTCTACGAGTTTTCATTGGGGGGGCCTGGTTCAATGTCACTGGGGGCCTGATTCAATGTCACTAGGGGCCTAATTGATTTGGGCCTAACTTAGAATACATGATTTTTTTTTTCTCAAAAAGTCACTAGGGGCCCAGCTCCGCCCCCCAGTGACTATGAACTACATCCGGCTCTGCATACTAATTTATCTTAACTATTTTCAGTGATGACTGCTGTTAATTTTCTTTGGCATTAGCTCTTGCAGGAGACTAAGAACGCGGTGATGCTACAAGAAAGTGATTAAAACAATCAAAATTAGGGAGGACAAGAATATGAAATACCTTAAGTTAATATTGGGCTACAAAAATCCATTGGGGGCCCAAAAAATTCACTAGGGGCCTTATGGAAAAAATTAGTGGGCCCCACCAAAATTTGAATTGAAACTTAAAAATCCACTGGGGGCCCAGGCCCCCAGTGGTTGCATGCTGGATCCGCCTCTGGGGATTGGTACCATCCTTTTCGTCCTTTTCGTCTTTATTAGAACTTTATGATTCACAGAAAAATATAGAAAGAAAGGTGATGTTGAAAAAAAAAAAAAGTTTTAACCAACGAGAGTTGGTGATCAGTTAGTTGCTTTAGCTTGCAATTGCAAACAATAACAACCAAACGGTTGGCAATCTCGTTTTAGTGCCCTGGAAATGGACAAATCAACTAAACGCCTGTCTGCTGCATGATTTCTACTAGGAAGTGAACCAGCACAGCAATGACTCGGATCTCTTGAGTCTTTTAACTCAACTTTTGCCAACTCCTCTCATTACCAGACATCATTGCATTACACTCAAACTAGTCATCTCAAGCCTTCTTACGTTCCCCATTTAGCCAATCTTTATAATGGTTCACATCATTGAATTGATTTTCTTACAATGGTACATATGTTATGCTATTATTAACATGAACCCTAAGATCGTGAACATCATGAAAATCACATGTAAGATTAAATTTTAAATAAATTGAAGAGTACCTCCAGACATCCTGATGCAGAGAGCTTTTCGATCCTGCTGTCTGGTGCTGTTGTTGATCGATGTTGAGATCCGTCGAAGAAGATGATTGGTTAATGGTTTCAGTTTCTCTCTCCTTGCCTATAAACCTTAATGTGTTGAGTTTTTGTGTGTAGTCTTTGTGATTGACCAAATGCTTTATTTTATAGGTGGAGAGATGACCGAATTCCCAATTAGGTTTTTCTTAGATTTAATCTCAGCCGTCCATCAAAGTAGATAATATTATGGAATATATCTCATTAAGAAACCGTTTTTGAGTAATTAATAACATATATCTTATGAAAATGGAATTCCTATAATGACCACACTTCGAGAAAGGTAAGGACTTGTGGTCCAAGTAATGGGCCTAAAAGTAATTTCCTTACAACGTAATGAAAGATCCTAGCCATTCATTTTGACTATTTCTATACATTACATGTGTGAGTATATTACTTTCTTAATTATGTGTTATATGCTGGCTGCCAGTTCCATCTATGGCTGGGCATCACTCACATGGGCGTTTGTACCTGACAGATTTCAGGCCTGTCTCAGTCCAAGTCTGACATGATCCAAACTCACCTATAGGGTTGCAAGAGGCCCAAGCCCAGCCAATGACAGTTCAAGCTTCAGAAGGGCTCAAGTCCCAGGAAACAATTGGATCATCCCAATCAGTAGGATATTTGGGCATGGTAAAGAAACATTGGACCAAACGCTGAACCCTATCTGATCAATATCAGTTGTCTGAATCACTCAACAGTGGTCTCTACACTTAAAAATTAAGTGATTTTAACTCCAAGTAGTCTCTCCCAAGCAGAACAGGGTTTTGAGCTTTGCTTACTGGCTAAGTTGGTGGAAAGACAGGTGCACGAAAAAAACAAAAAAAAACTTTTTTACTTTTGAAAAAGAGTTTTTTTGTATATACACCCTATTTGTAAATAGTCCCCTATGATGATTTCAGTAGTTTTATGCACCATATGACTTTTCATTTTATTACCTTCCATGTCCCCAAAATCACCAGTCATAGCGAAAAAAGCAACCACCAAAAAATTAGTATTGAATCTTTATTAAAATGACAACTTTACACTTAAATTCAATAAATAAAGATAAGTATATCCTTATTTATAAAAATATAATTATTTTATCCCGAGTTCCAATAGTCTATTTCAAATTCTCCCATATAATAAAACCTAATAATGTATTTGAAACACTTATCAATCTAACATGGGTTGTGCGTGAATTTAGTCAATTATTACCAATTAAAAGTACAAGTGGTGGAATTAGGAAATTCTTCATGGGGTCCTCTGTATAAAAAGCAAAAGAAAAAGTTTTTTTAGGGGTCATCGGGCATGTGAGACCATCCTAATTCTGTGTTTTCTGATTTAGGCTAGTTGAGATTTGGGCCAGACCCATGTGACCCTACTGCGTTTCAGTTGTGCATAACAGTCTACAAAGGCTCTAGAAAGAACAACAGAGAATGCAAAAGGAAGCTTGTGCTTCACTTGCCACCTTGCAAAAGCCATCAATCAATCAAATCAATCAAAGGATTGGACCATCCCAATAGGATATTTGGGCATGGTAAACCAGCCTTGAACCCAATCTCAATTGTCTTAATCACTCAACAGTGCTATCTACACTTAAAAAATTAAGTGATCTTAATTCCGGTATAGACTTTCGTAAGGAGAATAGGGTTTGAGCTTTAATTTGCTTTACCTGGGTTGGTAGAAAAACAGGTGCCGAGTGCCAACCAGTGTCGGCCTTTGAAGAAAAAAAAAACCTCTTTTTCCTCTTCTACAATGTGACAGGTTTGAATCTTGAGAAATCAGAGTTTTGAAATGTTTATTCTTACTATGTTATAATGTGTGATTTAGTTTTTAATCACAAATTAGATAAAAGAAATTCACTATAAATCTGCAAACACATTAGAGAGAATAAAGGAGTATTTTGAAACAAATATCCTCGTATTGGATGGAAAACGAGTCCGGATCTCCATTCGCCAACTGTCTAAAATATTATGCTAGCTAATGCACATTCTCAAGAATGAAAAACAAAAATTCAAAGAAGGAATTTTACACGGTTAACAAATGTGGATAGGATGAAACACAAACGGGAGAGATC
The DNA here is from genome assembly GCA_038049695.1 of Cinnamomum chago. NCBI lineage: Eukaryota > Viridiplantae > Streptophyta > Magnoliopsida > Laurales > Lauraceae > Cinnamomum > Cinnamomum chago. The sequence continues at coordinate 85,469,819 of CP142452.1, read as the reverse complement.
CAGACTCATGGAGAAACCATTAATTATAAATTTGCAAGCATGAGGACAAGGAAATTGGAGTTTACTGTTCAAGGTCTTATTCCCTATTTATGAATTCCCTTTTCCCATGCTTTGTATCTTCATCTTTTTTTCCACTTGAAGAATGCACAAACCTACGCCACACGATATCCATCTTATTTCAATGAGAGGTGGGGAGGCCAACATATGATATGCTCAATTCAATTAAGAAACCACACAGAATTGCTTTGTATTGAATTCTAAAGAATTTTAAGATATGTGCCTTCCTGTTAAAAGGGTTAAAATCACAATAGTAGTAAATTATGGCTGGGCAATCGAAAGCGATTTTAGTAGATAGAAATGGACTGCTAAGTATGGTTGTGATGGATTCGGATGCGGAGATTCCGACACGCAGTCGGAGATCTATGTGCCGGTGATGGATTCGGATGCGGAGACTCCAACACGCGGTCGGAGATCTATGTGCGTTCCGGCGATTGGGAAGCTCTGCAGATCTCTTCGCCTCTTGTCTTTCATATGGAATGGAGTAATGCCAACCCATGACTCCCTAATTTTATATAGACAAGTTTCAAAAATTCACACTTACTAGACACTTTTTCTCCAAGAAACCCACATCCACTAATTCTATTGGGAGTTTTATTAGTAAGACCAGATCAAGTCTTACATTAAGTGAGATTGTATTCTCTATTGGCATCTGTCCTGCGGGCCATACGATTTCTTACAGATTGGAGTGGAGAGGACACCTTAGCCTTAGAACCAGCCCTCACCCCTATCCCAACCCCAGAATTGTTTTGAAAATTTCTTTTGTATTCTCACATTTGTCCTCCTCAACAACTTGTTTTTTAAAACATAGTTACCTCAAGTAGAATTTTCTAGTTCCCACAATATATAAAACTTGTATACCCAAAACCTGATCAACCCATATTTTATTTGTCACTGCAAGATCAGAATTCAGTCCCCAAATCGAAATGGGTTCTTGAATGGTTAAGTAACTTTTCTGTTCTACCAGCCACCAATGTCAGCTCACACACCTAACTGGGAGAGGGAGAGGGAGAGGGAGAGGGAGGGAGGGAATACGCCCCTCACAGAGACTTTAATAAGCAACCTGAGCAGTTGGATCTATAATTTTTCCAATTCTCTGTCGCTCAAATGTTAGGATTAAGTCAAAGCTTGAGTGGGTGGCCCCAAAGCTACCACCAACCATAGCATGGGCCCCACGAGACTGGCTTGGGTTGAGCACGCACAATTGCATTCACTGTGGTGGGAATTGGGATCGATCGAAACTAAACTTGACTGGAAGTAGCAAAATTTGAAAAGGATTTTCGTCGGTGAATGCGGATATATCCAAGGTGAATTGGTAGCACATGACATCGTCCTGACATTGATGGATCACGACGCGATTTCGTTCAAATAATAGCAACAGGCGTACTCCAATGACAGGTGTCAGCATCTCCAAGGACAATTGGTGGCTCACCCACGTTTTCATCAATCAATGGATATTAATGTTACTTTAAGAGAACTTTATTATTTATGATGTGAGCGCTCTCTCTCTCTCTCTCTCTCTCTGGTCTCTAACCTTTTCCCACTCTATATATCTACCCTTTCTCATTCATCTATCATCTGTGGAGTTCAGATCTTGGTCTGCCACTCTACCTCTCTTTCAAAAAATGGCTGATAAGGTAAGCCATCATCCAAATCCTTCCATACTTTGAATTGGCTTTATTATTCTTATTTCTTCATGTGGGGGGTTATTATTTTCCCTTTCGCTTGTTAATTATGATTATGAATTTGGACTATTGGCATTTTGATTTGATTCTATTACTTAGAAAAATCATGCAATTGATGATTTTTAGAACATGGGTTCTTCTTGCTATTGTTTTTCCTTGATTTTTTGGCTAACAGTTCTACCCATTTCTCATCTTACTAGTTTCTTCAAAGAAGATGGGGGTTATTTCCTCCTCATAAAACCATGTGTGCTCTTCTTCTTCTTCTTCTTGCTGGGTATATAAAGCACAAAATTTCATTATTTTACTATTTGGGTTTCAAAATCTTCATCATTTTAGACTTGGGTTTGAAAATTCTCATCATTTTACTACTTGGGTTTCAAAGATCTCATCATTTTACAAGTTGGATTTCCTTCTCTCCCTCTCTCTGTTTTGTTTCAATTCTCTTGTGCATTTTTTTTTTTTAAATCTCTTTCATTAGTGCAGATATCTACTTTGATTTTGACTGTTGACCTGAAATGCTGTCGCTGCTACAAGAAGATTCGGAAAGTCATAGCCAAATGCCCTGGTGAGTATTCTTTGTTATCTTTCTCTATCAACTCTGATCTCTAAAATCTCAAAGAAAGGGAATTAGTAATCACTGAAATCCCCTGGAGAGTATTCTTTGTTATCTTTTTCTTGCTCTTTCTCTTTCTCTATCAACTCTGACTTCTTAATCTCAAAGAAAGAGAATTAGTATTCACAGTCATTGCTTTACATGATACATACCTCCATTATATGGATACCAATCCAAATCTGCAACTGAAGGGTGTCTATGTTATACCAAGTCACCATTGAAAACAAAAAAAACAAAAAAAAAACACTCTTTTTTGAACTAATTAATAATAAAAGATGAGATATTGATTGGATTTTCCTTTTGTGAACGAGAGAAATCCAAAGCCAGATTTTCGATGAAAAGAATAATAAGGTGGAAGTCTCCGGCCCCTTCGACCCTGAAAAGCTCAAGAGGAAGCTCTGCTGCAAGGCCTGTAAATGCATCATAGACATCAAAATCAAGCCACCACCCGAAAAACCCAAGCCTACCCCGGCACCTAAGCCGGACCCAAAGCCACCCCCACCCCCACCTGAACCGGTTCTGCCGGTTCCTGGGATACCGGTGGGGCCGTACGCTCCGATGGTGTGCTGCAAGCCGTGTTACGAGGGATGCAAGCCCAAGCCGTGTTACGAGGGCTGCAAGCCGTGTTACGAGGGATGCAAGCCGAAGCCGTGTTACGAGGGCTGCAAGCCGTGTTACGAGGGATGCAAGCACAAGCCGTGTTACGAGGGATGCAAGCCGTGTTACGAGGGATATCCGGAGCATGGTATATGCACGCGTTTCGGGTGCGAGCGTGGGACGTGCAACATCAAATTCTTCAGCGAAGAAGATCCGTCTTGCACCATCATGTAATCGTGTGTGGTCACTTGGTCTCTGTTTTTTTTTTCCTTCTCTGTTCCTTCTCATGGATTTGGCTGTCTGTAGTGAGATTTCTGTTAATATAATTGAATCATGGAGTTTGAAATGAACAGAGTTGCCTATGTAATGAATGGTGAATTCTAATGTTATGAATGAATGAATGAATAAATTTAGCTACCGAGAGATTTCCTAAATATTGTGTGCACTCGTGCAAGTTTACCTTATCCATATTAAATTATTAATAATCCTATTGGTGTGGGTACAACGTTGGGCCCACTTCAGCTTTTTGGCTCATTGCTTAGCTAAGTAGGGTGCCGTCAGCAGAGCCAATTTTGAGTGGTGTGGTTTGATTGATTGTTCATTTTTTTTTTTTTTTTTTTTCGCTCCTTGGTGGTGGGGTTGTTGTTTGTTTCCTTGTTTATATAATACAATGAAAGATGTTTACCTAAGCACTACAAATCCGAACTGTGCATTACTGGTGTTCAAAATTGGGTTCCATCTAATAGTAAAAAATAATGAAAGTGTAGTAATTATCAAGAATAGAATGAGACTATATTAGAGTAAAAAAAAAAAAAAAAAGGAAAAGAATAAAACTATATTAAGAGTCCATAATATATTTAAAAAAAATCTAGAAATCAAAACTAAAATGAGAACTGCAAATTACGTCAAATTGAGCTTCAATTTTGAAATCAAATTGTGGTCGCTTAATATATAATAATGCTCCAAATGACATGGAAAGCTCTATGTGCATCTCGTCCACACATTATCAATAATATTCTGGCAATGCACTCAGATGGGCCTCATACCATATGCTTACAATTACAAAAGCTGAACCTAGATATAATTTCTAAAGGTGGATCTTGTGCAAATATAGGTGTAACTCCAGTAAAAAAACTCTAATAGCTATGAAATAGGGAATTTATAAAATTTAGAATGCATCAATTGAAAAGAATTTATGCTTCCTATAATAATGCCTAGAGATTTTTGTAAGAATCATTAGCTAAGAAAATTCAATATGGTAATATCATAGGTCACGACTTCAGGTCCCATGAGGAAAGTTTCAATGTTTTATTTTTATTTTTTTGCTAAAAAAAAAGTTTCAATTATATAAAAATGTGCATTTCATTAAAAAACAAAAATAAAATGGGGACAGTAGTCAGGAAGCTCGGATTTGGAGAGAATTTCAAAAGGCTGTAGGTGAGCAAGTAATTGGAATTAAAATTGGAATTGGAATCTCATATTCTGTTTTTGCTAAGTTGGGTAAGTGGTACAAATACAATACAGGGAAGACTACCTTCACACCTAGGTATCTATCCCACAGTAGCTGTGTGAGATGAGAGTGAGACCCCTTCCTTTCTACTTAGGCGTCTCTTGTTTGTCATTGCCTCATTGGGATCTTCGTTTTTCTCTCAATATTCAATAGGCTTGCAATACTTTATTTTCTTGATGATTGAGCAGATGGATAGAATAAGCCAATCCAAGCATATGCTTTTTTCCAAATGGACGTGGAAACTTTTGTGTTTCTGTGGACTGAATATTGTATGATTGGACTGATCTGAGTCGATTTAGTCATACATAGTTGCAATGCACGGACCACTACATCCATGCCAATAATAAGACATGTGAATATCAATTAGAAGATTCTAACATATATTCTAATAGTTTTTTCCTTTAATTTATAGAAGATTAAGAAAATTTTAACATTAATTGGTTTGCCAATGTTGAACACAGCTGTATCCATGTAGATGGATCTCCTGGGTGTGGGTACAGCCTTATTGTGTAAGAACATGAGCCATGTCGCTTGTTTGTGTGGCCCATCCAACTCCACCAGATAAAAGGATGGACACTAGATCAGAGGCTTCTGACAAAACTGTGTCCCACTGGAGTTACAGACTCATATGATATAAGTCCATGAAAGAAATTAACCATCATATGCAGTCCATTTCACGATTCTTAATCTTTATGTATAGTTCACAGCAAAGGACATTAAACTGAGTCCAGTAGATTAAGAGTCTAGATTTGCCTGTTACCGTTACATGCATGATAATAGACCCCACCATTGTAAATCCAGATTGTTAAAAGAAGCCACAACAGTGATATTTCTATGTTATAAAAAGTGATCAATGAGTGATGGTGTCATGTCTAATCATGTAACAGTGGCTAACTTGACTAAAGATTCAAGGGTGGAAAGGTTATAAAAAAAAAAAAGGACTTGACATGATAGGCCATTTCAAGCTTAGAAGTCTTATCATTTATTTACATTGCAGGCCAACTTCAAGAATGACTTCAATCTGCAACTACATTTGCACCGAGGAAAATGTAGGAAGTAAAAAATCCTATGTGATCGTTGACGCGTTATCAGTGAAAGTATTTGTTTTTATTTCGGTAAATGTGTAATTAATAAAACTTTGTAACATCTTTTCCATTTCTTTTATAAAGTCAAGCTTTTAGAGCTTTGATTTTGTATGACATAAAGAGGCACATTAAATAAATAAGAAAAAAGAAAAAGAAAAAGAAGGCACTTTCTCAGAGCCTAACCAGGGATTTTAATCTCGCTATGTTAACAAAAATATATATACATATATATATATATATATATATATATATATATATATATTCTCTTCGCATATCATATTGCCTTTAAGATGGAGAAGAAAGTTGGATGAATGTCAATTTACATGATCAATCCTTAGGGCCAAGGAAACTTGGCTCTACAAAAATTTGGAAGAATGTTAGATTAGGCGCAGCATTACAGTTCAAAAGTGGTCATTAGCCCTAGGTTTTCTCATGGCTGTGTTGGGGGCTAGGGTTGGGCTTAAGCCCATCCCATGCTTTGCCTGTTTCTATCTTAGGCCTAAGGATCAAGGCCACGAGCCTAAAGTGGCGCCCGGGTCCAGCCCAACTAGAAAATGTATAAAATGTCATGCCAGGCAGGCCTTTAAGCTTACATGGCTCCAGTCCAGTTTCAATTAATGATTGGACCAGAAGCTTAGGCCTAAAACAATCCAAGTCTCAAAATTTGGGCTGGGCTGGATTGGGCCTAAGCTGGATGGACATTAGCAACATATTTTTTTGGGCCTGCTTTGCCAAGTGACCAAGGGGATTATCGCAACATACTCACCCACTGATCGATCCCTTGGTGGTATGGTGAGAGCAAAAGTCCTATCTACAAAGACATCCCTTTATTCTCCCTTTAGTACCCCTATTAATCATAAATGTGAAATATAGATTAGGCCGTTCCTAAGCGCATTCCTATAACTGACTCACTTTGTAGACAGTACTGGGCATTCCCACGGGTGAAAAAAAGGAGGGAGAGGAAGAGGAGGAGGAGGAGGAGGAGGAGGAGGAGGAGGAAGAGGGAGAGGGAGTATAAACTTTTTTTTGATAAGAGAGAGTATATTAAATTTTTTTTATCTTATCATGCCAAGCTTGTGCTTATACTGGAGCAGAACTTTTGACAGGTCAAGGTCAAGCTCAAACTGAGATAAGCATGAGCAAAATGAAAAAGTGAGTCGTTCTCAAGTCAATGTTCTCAAATGTGATTCCAAATTCCAGAAGGACATGATATAATTCATGGCACCTTTATGTGGACAACAGTGACCTTTGATTTAAAGTGGAAGACCTAGGAAAGAAGCCATCACTTGCCAGATGTCTGCTAATGGTGCCCTAGTAGTGGTCCCCACTGTACGTTTGTTTGGCTTAATTTTCACTTACGAGTCTCCTACACAGGGGCTAGTACTAGATTTTAAATCCCAACTGTTCCCAAGGGGGACTCCTAAATTAAGAATTGTTTTGATTGGTAGCTAATTAGCAGTGATGCATATCCCTATACAAAGGATACAAGCATGGATCAATCCTTGAGTCTATTGGATAAAGACTTAGATAGTGTGTGGGACCATCTCGTGAACCAAACCCCGTTCGGTTTCGGCGAAGCGCGTCCATCTTGGTCTCGGACATAGAACTTGCATTACTTCGGTTTCGGCACCAGCTGCTGATATCGGGAAAATGGTAATCAGTTCGGCCGCGCCACCTCATCCAGTCTCGGCTATGCAGAATTATATCTGCATCCCTTGGCCACAGCCCCATGGGGACAGAGCCCGAGAAAGGGATTCGATGGGACCTCAGCCGCCAACAGATCAGGGCAAGATCAGGCCCAATGTGACTGACATTAAATGCAGTATGGGCTGATCGGACCCTCATTAAATGCGATGAGGGCTGTGATGGACCCTCATTAATGACTATATGGGCTGATAAGACCCTAGTCATGTCAGAAGGCCCACTGGCAAAGGCTCCAAAACTATTCTCCATATAAGGCATGGAACGGGCCAAGGGCAAGGTAAGCATTCCCATACATGCAACCAGAGATTTCTTCCTCTTTCTGCTCCTTCTCCGATCGATTGCTAACTTAAGCATCGGAGAGCCATGCGCTGCCCACAGCCAGGGTCCTCTGACCTTCTTCTTCCTCCCCTTTCAGGTTCATTATATCGCAGCTACTTCTCCCATGCTCTGAGTGAGTCCTTGAAGGCTTCCTGACTTTGTGAGTATTATTTTCTGCACTTACAATTGGCGCCGTCTGTGGGGAACGAGTTTGCATAATCTTCCATATCACCATGACGAGGAGAACTGCGAAAGGAGGAGAAACTTCCAAGACCAAGCATGCAGGATCGTCCTCTAACCTCCTTCCTGCCAAGAAGAGGTCTGGGAAGCAACCAGATGCAGAGGACGATGCCGAGCGTGATCTCATCCGGATCAACGTTCAGGAGCGTGACCTCCGCTCGGAATCTGCTCCCCGGAGGGGACATACCCAGCGGAAGCCTGCAGGTCTCCTGACGGGTCGAGACCAGCGGAGTAAGTCTCTAGTGGTTGATGGACCACATCCCTCTGACCAGGTGGAGGACATCGAGGACGCTGAGGATGAGGACTACAATCCTGATGACGACTTCGACTCCACCCGGGAGGAGATTAGAGCACAGAATGAAGCTATCAAAGATAGGGACGCTCTGATCCGCCAGCTCTAGCAGCAGCTGGAAAGAGCCACTAATTCAGCAAGACATCAGCAGCACTCGCAACTGCAGCACGAGAGGAGGGTGTCTCGTGGCAGGCGCCCTGACTCCCCCGAGAAAGACTTGAGGGATCACCTGAATGCGAAGAGGCGCGACAGAACTCGAGACGAAGGCTCGAGTGCCAGCCATAGCTACTCGAGAAAGGCGTCAGAAACTATCCCGGAGAGTAGGTATCACGACCAGGAATGGTTGGACACGCACATAAGGGAAACGGTCCAGCGCAATCTGGAGGTGGCTGGTCTCGGCCGAGATCAAAAGGATGTCTGCTGCGACTCCATTGATCTCGACGCGTCTCCTTTCTCTCGCGATATCAGAAAATATCCCCTGCCAAAGAAGTTCACCGTCCCGAGGTTCGTCACTTACGACGGGACCTCGGACCCAGCTACACATCTCAGGCACTTCTCCCAGAGGATGTCTGTCTGGGGAGACGAGGGTCATCTGAACTGTCGAGTCTTTTCCTCCAGCTTGGGTGATCTCCCCTTGAAGTGGTTTTGTGCGCTCCCGGAGGGGTCCATTTCGAGTTGGCAGCAACTCCAGCAGTCCTTTATGAAGAAGTTTCAGGCTTACAGAATCCTGCCGAAGACAGATGCGGATATCATGGCCCTGAAGATGAAGCAGGGAGAGAACGTCACCCAGTTCACAAAGCGGTTCTGGACGGTCTACAGCCAGATCGAGAGCTCCAAGGGCGAGGTTGCCATCTTCGCATTTCAGAATGCCTTGCTGCCAGACAGTGATCTTCGTAAGGATCTGACCAGGAACCCGGTGTCTTCCATAGCGGCGCTCATGTCCATAATCAACCGCTACATCGCCCAAGAGGACGACCAGGTCCGGGCTCGAGAAAACCATGGGGTCGCGCAGAAGGACCGAGGGGAGAGGTCCTCCAGGAGGGAGAGGGGACCGTCCCGAGGAGATGAGTCCGGAAGAAATGAGCCGGATAGACGCTGGGCGCCAGCCAGCTTGGCTAAGGCTCAGGCTTTCACCTCGACAAGAAGCAAGAAGCCCAGGTTGTCCGAGGATGCACATCGGACAGTTTACACGGTCTTTAAGGAGCCTATCCACAAGATCATGTACAAGATCAGATTGAGGCCATATTTCAGGTGGCCGGAACCCATGAGAGGCGATCCCTCTTTCCGAGATCAGGCCAGGTTTTGTGCGTATCACAAGGAGAGCGGCCACAAAACTGAGGAATGCAGGACACTGCGGTCGCATCTGGAAAGGCTTGTCCAGGAAGGACACCTGCAGGAGTTCGTTAAGGCAGACACCGGAGCCGACACGCGAGCTTCGCGCCGAAACGAGAGGGGCCATGACAGCGACGGGTCGGAGAAGATCATTAATGTCATACATTTAGCTCCGCCGCCCAAGGGGAGCAACCGAGCCCGCGCCGAGGCCAGGCGTGCATCTTACACTAAGCGAGTCATGGCAGCCGAGCTCGGCTCAGCTCCGAAGAGGGATCGGAGGGAGCGTCCCGAAATCAGGTTCTCGGACGTGGACCTGGAAGGAGTTCAGCTTCCCCACAACGTCCCGCTGATCGTCACTCTAAAATTTGATTGCTCTGAGCAAAGTGTGAAGGACTGCACCGTGAGGAAGGTCCTCGTCGACCCCGGCAGCTCATCCGAAATCCTCTATTTCGATGGCTTCCGAAGGATGGGCCTCACGGAGAAGGATCTGCAGGAGGCTCGAATTCCCCTCATCGGCTTCAGCGCCAAGCCAGTGTACCCGAAGGGGAAGGTGACGTTCAGGGTTGAAGTCGGTGACGCATCCGTCTTGACAACTTTCTTGGTAGTCGACGCGCCCTCAACTTACAATGCTATAGTGGGCGGCAGGTCTTGGCTCCACAGTCTGGAGGCAGTCCCGTCCACTCTCCACCAGAAGCTGAAATTTTCATTGGAAATGAAGAATGACAGAGTAGAGATTGTCACAGTCAGAGGAGATCAGCAGGCAGCCAAACAGTGTTTGACAGCCGTGGTGTCAGGGGAACGGGAGCCCAAGGAGGTCAACATGGCCGAGATGGAGAAAAAGCTAAATGAGGTCGACCAAGATTCGGAGAAGAAGAGCGTTGAGGACCTGACCGAAATCAGGGTCGACTCAAAAGATCCTGAACGGTTCTTCCTGCTCGGTAGTCAGCTCGGGGAGCCAGAGAAGTCCGAGCTGATCAAGTTCTTAGTGCAGAACAAAGACGCCTTCGCTTGGACGCCTCAAGAGATGCCTGGCATCGACCCCGAGGTAATGTGCCATAAATTGAATGTAGACCCTAATCATGAACCTGTGATGCAGAAAGCTCGCAGGACTGGGGTGCCACAGACCGAAGCCATGGTTGAGGAGGTGGACAAATTGCTCGAGGCCGGCGCCATCAGAGAAGTTCAATACCCGACCTGGCTAGCCAATACTGTGGTCGTCAAGAAGAAGACTGGCAAGTGGAGGGTATGCGTCGACTTTACCGACCTCAACAAGGCTTGTCCTAAGGACAACTTTCCCCTACCCAAGATCGACCAAATGATTGACGCCACGGCCGGGCACGACAAAATGAGCTTCCTCGACGCTGACCGCTGCTATCACCAGATCCCGTTGTATGGGCCGGATGAAGAGAAGACAACTTTTATCACTCCCAGGGGGACCTACTGTTATAAGGTGATGCCGTTTGGGCTGAAGAATGCAGGAGCCACCTATCAGAGACTCGTCACCAAGATGTTCCACGATCAGCTCGGCAAGACTGTTGAAGTCTACATCGACGATATGGTGGTCAAGTCCAAGCAAGCCCATAACCATTTGACAGACCTAGCTGGAGTTTTCGCTACTCTGAAGAGATTGAAGCTCAAGCTCAATGCCTCCAAGTGCGCCTTTGGTGTCGGTTCCGGCAAATTCTTGGGAAGCTTGGTCACACGCAGGGGAATTGAGGCAAATCCAGATCAAATCTCAGCTATCCTCAGAGTGTAGAGTCCCACCTCGGCTAAGGAGGTCCAAAAGCTAACCGGAATGACAGCCGCACTGAATCGGTTCATCAGCAGGTCCTCAGATAAGTGTCGGCCCTTTTTTCAGCTTCTTAGGAAGAATCTTCAATTTCAGTGGACCCCGGAATGTGACCAGGCCTTGCAGGAGCTCAAGGCCTATCTCTCTTCACCTCCTTTGCTGTCAACTCCGAGTCACGGAGAATTTTTGTATTTGTATCTAGCGGTCTCGGATCACGCGGTGAGCTCGGTCCTCCTCTGAGAGGAGGATAAGGTCCAAAAACCCATCTATTATACGAGCAAGACCCTGATTGATGCCGAAACCAGAACTTGCCACTCGAGAAGCTCACAAAAGCACTCGTGAGTGCCTCGCGGAAGCTCTCTCATTACTTTCAAACACATACCATAGTGGTTGTTACGGAACATCCACTTAAGTCTGTTTTTAGAAAAACTGACTTTTCAGGAAGGATTTCAAGATAAGTTGTGGAACTGGGGCAGTATGAAATTCAGTATCAGCCCAGGACAGCGATCAAGGCCCAGGTACTGGCGGATTTCCTTGTCGAGTTCAATTCCAGTTCGGCACCACCCCAGCTCGGCACCGAACTGGGGGACACGGAATACCGGGCACTCACTGACTCCGAACAATCACAAGGCCATGCCCTCACCCCAGTTTGGAAAGTCATCGTCGACGGGTCTTCCACCTCGAGAAGAGCCGGGGCATGAGTTGTCCTCCAATCGCCAGAAGGGCTGGTCATCGAGTAGGCTCTGACCCTGGATTTCAAGGCGTCGAACAATGAAGCCGAGTACGAATCCCTATTAGTCGGGCTGAACAGCGCCAAAATCCTCGGAGCTCAACAGCTGGTGGTCTTCAGCGATTCACAGTTGGTGGCAAACCAGCTGACTGGGGTTACCAGGCTCGCGACGATCGGATGGCCGCGTATCTAGCCCTGGCAAAAAAGCTGCTCACACAGTTCCAGTCAGCCAAAATCAAGCAGATAGGCAGAGAATCAAACTCTCATGCAGATGCCCTTGCAAACTTGGCCTCGACCGTCGAAGCAGGAAGAAAGAGAAACATCGAAGTGGAATAGTTGGTCGCGCCCAGCATTGAGCTCCATCCACCTCGGGAAGTGTCTTGTGTCGATCTCGGCCCGAGTTGGATGGACCCCATCATAGCCTACCTTAAGGACGACAAGCTTCCCGAAGACAGCGGCGAGGCCCATCGTGCCAGACTTAAAGCAGCTCGATTCTGGTTGTCTCCCGAGGTCAAGCTCTACAGGAAGTCGTTCTCGGGCCCGTACCTTCAGTGCGTGCATCCAAGCAAAGTAGAGGACCTCCTTTTCGAAATACATGAAGGAATATGCGGAAGTCACATTGGGGGGAGATCCCTGGCCTACCGAGCCATCAGCCAAGGCTACTGGTGGCCGTATATGCAGAAGGATGCGCAGGTATACGCGAAGAAATGTGAAAAATGCCAGAGGTTCTCCCACTCTCTCCATCAACCGGCGCAGGACCTCAGTTCGCTCTCTAGCCCGTGGCCGTTCGCCCAGTGGGGGCTCGACATCGTGGGACCGCTCCATCGGACTCTAGGGAACAAAAGGTGGCTGATTGTGGCTACCGACTACTTCACTAAATGGATTGAAGCGGAGCCCTTGTCTTCCATCACAGAGTAGGATTCCAAGAACTTTGTATGGAAAAACATTATCACAAGGTTTGGTATCCCCAGAATACTGATCTCGGACAACGGGACGCAGTTCGACTCCAACCTATTCAGGAGTTTCTGTCAAGAGCACGGCATCCGAAATCGCTATTCCACCCCGGCTTACCCACAGAGTAATGGTTAGGCAGAGATTTCCAATAAGGTGGTACTCGACGGGCTGAAGAAACGGCTTGACAAAGCCAAAGGGAAATGGGTGGAGGAGCTCCCGAGTGTATTATGGGCCTACCGAACAACCCCGAGGCGGTCCACTTCGGCGACACCTTTCTCCCTAGCCTATGGTATGGAGGCCGTCATCCCCTCAGAAATTGGCCTCCTTACTCTAAGGTCCGAACTTTTCGACCAGGGCCGAAATGAATCGCATTTAGCCGTGGAGCTGGACCTGGCTGATGAGCGGAGAGAAGCAGCCGCAATTCGGCTCGCAGCCTATCAGCGGCATATGGCCAGAGGTTATAACCAGAAGGTCAGGGAGCAGAAATTCTCAGTAAGAGAGTTGGTTCTCAAGAAGGCACTCCCAGGGGATAAGGACCCAAATCAGGGCAAGCTGGCGCCCAATTGGCACGGACCTTTCAAAGTGACTTCCGTCGCTGGACAGTCAGCTTACAGACTCGAGGATATGGAAGGACGGCCACTACCGAGACCATGGAATGTGTCACACCTCAAGAAATTCTATTTTTGATCTGCACTTGTACAATACTTTCGAGATTAATAGAACTACATTCATTCTCAATTCAAGGCAATCTGGCGGTCATTGGCAGACCAACAACGATGCGAATGATGAGATCGTCTAAGGTTAGCACCAAGCCACCTAGACGTGAAGCCGAAATGGCCAATGATGAGATCGTCTAAGGTTGGCACCAAGCCACCTAGACGTGAAGCCGAAATGGCCAATGATGAGATCGTCTAAGATCGGCACCAAGCCACCTAGACGTGAAGCCGAAATGGCCAATGATGAGATCGTCTAAGGTGGGCACCAAGCCACCTAGACGTGAAGCCGAAATGGCCAATGATGAGATCGTCTAAGATCGGCACCAAGCCACCTAGACGTGAAGCCGAAATGGCCAATGATGAGATCGTCTAAGGTCGGCACCAAGCCACCTAGACGTGAAGCAGAAATGGCCAATGATGAGATCGTCTAAGATCGGCACCAAGCCACCTAGACGTGAAGCCGAAATGGCCAATGATGAGATCGTCTAAGGTCGGCACCAAGCCAGCTAGACGTGAAGCCGAAATTGCCAACGATGAGATCGTCCGAGGTTGGCACCAAGCCACCTAGACGAGAAGCCTAAATGGCCAATGAAAACCATCCGGGTTGGGCACCTAGCCACCTACACGCGAAGCTAAAGGGCCGTAAAAGGAGTCGCTAGGACTCGATGAACTAACAAACTAGGTATAATGCCGCGAAGCCCGTTTTTTCCTCTTCTGCTTCGGAGGCCCATTGCAGCGCCCACAAAGGCATGTCGGCTAAGCTGCCGAGATGAACGCAGTCCATAGGGTATCGGGGCGCCCTCGGTGATATCTAAACTAGTCAGCCCACTCTAATCCGAACTCATGTACTTAAAGAAACATACATTTCCATGCAAATAGAAAATCACAAGCAAGCAGGATCCAAAGGAGACAAATGTGGGAAAAGAAAGGATTTCCATTTATGAACAATTAATATGTACATAGTTTCGATTACCATCCTCAAGCGAAAACAGAAAGAAGATTACATTTTTCATAAAAAGATGACAAATTAAGACAACGGTCCGGCCTCCGTGTCTTCAATAACTACCACAGCAGCCTCATCTATGGGAGCGGCTTCGGCATGAGGGTCCGGTGTCGGCTCAGCCGGAGTCTTTGGAGGAGGGGGAGCAGGAGTCTCGGCTTGGGGCTGGGTCGCGGGAGCGGCTTGGCTGAACTCAGGAGGGTTCAAGTACAGTGGATGATCTTCTTGGTACCCCAGCTCCTTGAGTACAGCACGACAACCGAGCTGAAAGATTTTCGGACTCAGCCTCTGAATCTGCTCGGTGTAGTTCCGCCCGGCGTCCGCGGCCCCTTCCAGGAAGGCAGCGTTGATCTCGGCTTGGGACGACTCCAGAAGCTCTTCCCTCGCCCTCTTTTCGGCTTCAAGTTCAGCTGCCAGCCCCGCCGATTTCCTCTCTTCAGTGAGGAGCTTGCCTTGCAGTTCATAATGTTCTGATTTGATTTTGCAGAGCTCACCCACCATCAGCTCGGCCTGAGCATCGAGCTCGGCCTTCTTTGCCTCCACCTCCTGCAGCTCTATGCATTTGGCCTTCAGCTCGGCTTTCTCCTTCTCCCCCGTCAGCCGACCCAGCCGGGCGTCTTCCTCCATGATCCTGTCCATGACAACTTGGAGCCTCTGGACGCCCTGCAAGGAAGCAGATAATATAGTTAGCGCTGTGCACAACAAATACAGGAGCCACTACTTGAAGGTTCAACACTTACCGCGAGGGAATGTTGCATCGCCCTCATGAGCAGTTGGGGGCTGTCCTCCGCCTTGTGCCTCTCCATATCTTTGGGGAGAGCACAGGCCCTGCTCAAAGCCGCGATGACGGCTGGGTTCCCCACCAGCCGGTCCTCAACGTTGATCGGCCTCCCTCGCCGCAGCTCGAGGTCCGACTTGAAGATCGCCGGCTCGGCCGAGGTAACGGGGCCGGAGGATTCTGGACGCCGCTCAGCCAGAGGAGCTGCCTGGATCGGCGCCTCTCCCATGGCCCTCTCCCCTGTAACCTGGAGGGGCCGTGGCCGCGACCTATCCTCCTGGGCGGGCTCCTTGCCCTTCGCCCTTTTCCTAGGCCTCTCCCGTTCCGAGTCTGCGGGAGGCCGGGCCTCGGCGCTGGCTGGGACGATGGCGCCGGACGGGGGCGGTGCTGCACTGGGGGCTGCTGCCCGTCCGCCAAACACGGTATCCTCGAGGTTCAGGGGCTGATACGCTAGCCTGCGCCTTTCCATTTCGTTCGCGCTGGGAGAGGAATAGTTATCGACCTCTCGGATGGGGTCGCACTCGGCGTCGATGGCCGATGTGGAGGCTCCTACGACCGAGACAGCCCCGCTTGTGGCTTCGGCTAGGGCGAGGACGATCTGCCCCGGGCGGCCTGATTTCCGTGTATAGGACACGTACTTCGGCTCGTACCCTAGCAGGGAGAAAGCAGCTCTGTTGTGATGGCCTCGGTACTTGTAGACTGCGTCCAGCCAAGCCTTGTTCCTCCGCCAATGGTTAAGCTGGGCGTCTCGCTTTCGCTGGTGAAGGCCTGCAACAAGAAGAAAAGAATTAGAATAAAAACTGACAGATGCAAGCCAAAAATCCGAAACCCGGTAGAAGAGATAGGGTGTTACTGGGCGGTGTCCCAAAGGATCGTGGGATTTGGACTTGCCTCACGGTCTCGGATTCGGTCTCGGCGAACTCCCAATTGCCAGAGACGAACAGTCGGTCATCTCCGGCGTATTTGTTCGAGTCCTCCAAGGCCGTGATGAGGGGTGAACATTTGGCTTTGACTCGGAGGTAGTATGTGTTGCCGTCTCGAGTTTTACAGAGGTCGTAAACGTCCTCGATGTCATGAACGCCAAGATCGATTCCTAGGACTCTGTTCAACTGGGCGATGCCCATGATGACTTTGAAGCCATTGGGCATCAACTGGCATGGGCACAGGTGCCAGGTTCGGAGACACGACCGAAGAAGGGGATGGAGGGGGAATCTAACTCCTCCCTCGATAATGGCAACAAGTGGGAACGGCATCCAGCCGTTGCTGAAAGCGTAACCGGACGACCTGTCAGAGGCCTTTATCTGAACATCCTCCGGGATCATGAATTTGGCCCTAAGCTCTGCCAGGGCCACAGGGGAGTCTATCCAGTGACTGAAAGCTCCCATTTCTAAGTCTAAGAAATCCTAACAAAGCTCTAAAGAAGGAGCATACAGAACGGAAAAGGTAGGGGACAAAGGAAACCCTAGGAGGAACTAGGTCGAAAATGTAAACAAAAGAGGAGAGAATCAAAGAAGAGACACTCACAGGCTGACGGAGATGGGGCCGGAATACGGTGAGCGAAATCACAGGGCGAATCGGTGGTCCCTCGCTGGTTCTAGCAGAAGAAGTTTTAGCAGAGAAGTTCTAGCAGAATCCAGAGGCGAAAATGGCGAAGAGATATGCCAAAATGAATTTAAAGGACAGGGATGGGCGCCATCCCGGAATTCGAAGCGAGACGCGTGCGAGGTGTCGCCTCGGCTTGCATCGCACGCTGCCTCGAAGTGACAAGGAGGCCTTTTGGGCGATGACGCGTGGCGCTGATGGTCCGTCTTCCCATACTAATCATAGTCTCAGCATTTATAACTCCTTTTATTGCCTCGGGCGATCAAAGCGATGGCGGCGCCTGACGCCAAACAGTCAGAACCCTTGGCTGGAAGGCACATGTGGGGTAAATGCCAAATGGCTTCGGGAGACCACTTCAGCTCTCAACCTCTGAGCTCGGGTAGCCCAAGAGGTCAAGAGCTGGGGGGCTATTGTGTGGGGACCATCTCGTGAACCAAACCCCGTTCGGTTTCGGCGAAGCGCGTTCCATCTTGGTCTCGGACATAGAACTTGCATTACTTCGGTTACAGCACCAGCTGCAGATATCGGGAAAATGGTAATCAGTTCGGCCGCGCCACCTCATCCAGTCTCGGCTATGCAGAATTATATCTGCATCCCTTGGCCACGGCCCCATCGGGACAGGGCCCGAGAAAGGGATTCGATGGGACCTCAGCCGCCAACAGATCAGGGCAAGATCAGGCCCAATGTGATTGGCATTAAATGCAGTATGAGCTGATTGGACCCTCATTAAATGCAATGAGGGCTGTGATGGACCCTCATTAATGACTATATGGGCTGATAAGACCCTAGTCATGTCAGAAGGCCCACTGGCACAGGCTCCAAAACTATTCTCCATATAAGGCATGGAACAGGCCAAGGGCAAGGTAAGCATTCCCATACATGCAAGCAGAGATTTCTTCCTCTTTCTGCCCCTTCTCCGATCGATTGCTAACTTAAGCATCGGAGAGCCCTGCGCTGCCCACACCCAGGGTCCTCTGACCTTCTTCTTCCTCCCCTTTCAGGTTCATTATATCGCAGCTACTTCTCCCATGCTTTGAGTGAGTCCTTGAAGGCTTCCTGACTTTGTGAGTATTATTTTATGCACTTACAGATAGTATGAGTTCATAAATATTGGATTGAATTCTTATCCAAAGAGGTTTAAAATGAATATCAAAGGTAAATATCCAAAACTTAATATGAGATAATCTTTCTTTCTATGAAAATAGAATTTAGAAAAGATGAAAAATGAATACCACGTCATCACCCTATAAATTCAACTCCTAGAAAGTGAATATCTCATGAACATGGCTATCTTATATCCTTTCACTCCTCGCTACATATCCTTCGGCTGGTCGATTAACACTAGTATCACTCTCTAGTGATGGAGTCCAATATCTCGCAATGCTTTTTTCTGCTTCCATAGCCCTTTCAAACGGTCATTAACACTAGTATTACTCCCAAGTCCCATGTAAATGTTACATTCTTCAATCTACCCTCTTGAAATCAATCTTCTATGGAAAATAGAAGTCCAGTGATCACTACCAATGGGTCTTAAAACACGGATTGTTACATAACAACTTGACTTGTGTATTCCACTCTAATGAAGTGAGATTTTGCTTATTGATTTGAATATTTAAGGGAGGGCCTATTGTATGGATGGTTTGGATCAAGTAAATGTAGAGCTCAGTTGGGCTAAACAAGCTCATCTGCATCAAAAATGTCAAAACTCCAATTCCAAAGTAGCTAATATTGTTGACAATCACACCCTCACCAGGAGGATACAAGGCACAACAGGTTAGGAAATTTGAACACTCAACCTCCCATTCCGATACCATGTTGACAATCACTTACTCTAAAACCTTAGGTTGATAGAAAACGGTATAGCACTGTATATCAATCTTACAACAACAATGATCATTAATTCATTTTCCTTCAAATTACTGCATTTGCATGTTGTCTCTTTTTATTCAGAAAACTTTGAAAAAATGAAATTGTTCCTACGAAGTCTATATTGGTCTGAGGGTTAGAGTCTCACAGGGGGGTGATAAGATTTTAAAATATTATGCAATGGTAGAAAGTTGATTACATGACAGAGTTTCAGATGGTGAGAAATCAAAATTTATAAAGATTACAGCCTAAATTGTAATAGGCGAAACCATTGCATAATAGGATGTTTAAAGTAAACTTCATGAGTTTAAAGTCTAAACTCATGATGATAGGAAAACAGGAAAGCAAAAATAAGAGAAGAATGAAAACAATTGATTGTAACGAATGATGACTGTATTATAATGATAGGCATGCCTCTTGCTTCAACTGGAAAGCTTTCTTCCTTATTATTTTTTTTTCATGAATTTTTTTTGTGGATTTTACTAGAAAAAAACAGATTAGGTGACCTGTGGCCCCAAAAGATCATTTTAACGGACCTTGCATTAGATCAACCATTTTGCCCGAAAATGGTTGTTTTTTTTTTAGCACTTTCTACTGGGGTCCCTAACAACCTTGGTTTTATAACGTTAAGGGTCCATAGGAATCCTGCGGTCTATACAAAGTTGAATAAAATAGGACTTAATTTCATTGTCAACAGTTTATTTTTTTCTTCAATACGGTCATCTGCGCCCAGTCAACGGTGGTCCCCTCCAACATCCTCTTCGTCTGTGACTCCTCGCCCTCCTATCAACTGCGGTCCTCTCCCACATCCTCTTTGTCGAAGATATGTGTTTTTGGATGCTCCTCGTTGCCCAATTTTGACACTGGTGAAATAAGCATTATTTTGTCCTAACCAACGAACTCATATCCTAATACTAACATTGTTAGATGAGATCAAAGTCACTGGTAAAATAAGCATTATTTTGCAATTCACCTAACCTGAAGAACAGGGTGAGCTCAGGTTGTTGCTACACAAATATTGAGAGATGGAGAGCTGACATTTGGTATCATCAGACCTATTTACCAGACAAAAAATTATGGGACACACCTGTAATTAAAAATAAGCCTATATTCAAGCCCTTTTTGTCTTAACCTGAAATCTCTCAAGGATTTTTGGTTCATGTCTCTCATGAATCAGAGAGGTGATCTTGCCAGCTGCTAAATTCCTTTCGATATATATCCGATGCTTGCAACTGTTGCTTTTGGGCTTGATGTCATGTGGTTAGATTGTTACTGATGGTAACAAACTGGCTATCTAATTTAATCTCGCTGAATGGATTTTGATCTTTGTCGTTTTTTCAACAAGAACAGGAAATGAGGATGAGTGTTCATTCATTTATAATCGGAGACCGCAGGGTCACTAGGGACTCTTAACATTATAAAACTAAAGTCATTGGGATACTAGTAAACAGTGCTAAAAAAAACCACATTTTTAGGTAAAATGATTGATTTGGTGCAAGGTTTGTTAAAATGATCTTTTGGGGCAACAGATCAACTAATCTATTTTTTTTTTATAATCCTATTTTTTTTCCTCAAACAATGTACCCTGAATAAACCTATTTTTCCTAGGAGTGTTACTGCCTCAAAGGTGAAGATAGCCAGATAGGGTCATTGGGTTTTATGCATAATTGAACACTTGAAAGAGCCTAGCTATAGGCACAACCATTTAACCAGAAGGGGTAGCTCATTTGACCCAAGACCACGGTTTGCACCCGGAGGTTGTAAGTTCAAAACTGCACTACCATACTGGGGCTACAAAAAAATTTACTTGACTTTCTTCTGGGCCCAGATGGATTAGTCCAGCCATGGAAATCTCTGATAGAAAAAAAAAAAGAGGCACAACCATTTTAATAGCTGTTAAGTTTATGATTGACATTTACTTTTGTAAAGGAAAGGCTGGACAGGAATAGTGAAAATGTCGTTGGGCATTATTAACCAAGAAAGCTATCATTGATAGGAACATGGGGTCCCACCACATTTATAGACATCCCAATCAAAGGCACTCATTGAAAGCCATCCACCATTTTGAGATTCAGAACTTATTAGTGTAACACTCATGCTTGCCATATGTAGGACGAGTGAAACTGTATAGTGGGGCCACCAGCTCTTTGCTTTAAGATTTAAGATGTTCCCAAATTCTACTTCAATTGTCATTTTAGTTAGCGCTTTTCTAGATCTTAAATGCTATCAGATGGGTTACATTTTATTTGCATTAGAAGTCAAATTTGCATGGGTAATGTTTCACAATTTAACGTATCCTCTATTTATTTGATGCGATGGTTAATAGATAATTTATGGTTAACATTTCACAATTTATCGATGGATATAACCCTTTTGGTAAAAATATTTTATCGGTCCAAAAGTTAGTTCGACAGTGTGATTGAGCATATAATTAATAACGTAATTATTGACTATAATTAATACTGCATGTGATTGTATTAATCATGGGCTCAATCTTACATTCTCCACCTTATGGGCTTATTTTGATTACACTAGCTTTTGGTAGACATTTGATCTACATCTTTTTGTCCAACTGAAGTGGGCCAATGGGTGAAAGAAAAGTAACAAGAAAGTAAACAATCTTATCTATACATAATGCTGATGGTGGATACCTATTGCTCCCAGTTCTTCCCGGTTGGTACGCGGCACAAGGGTGTGTGAGAGAGTGCGCAAGTTAGGATCTCCTTATCCTAGGTAGTGGTTTTTCTTATTGGTAAAACACATATAACAGAGTTTATCAAAGTACATTTTGCTGGAGCAAGACTCTACAAAATGCCCAAGGCCTTGTTTGGATACTTTGATTTATATTACCCTCTACTTAATTTACCTTGAAATCTAATTATTATTACTCTCATCAGCAATAGGTTATCAAAGAGCAAAATAAGTCACCCCTGCCTACATTGAAAGCCTATTTGTTTGCATTAAATATATGAGATTTGGATATATAGGAGTTCATGATCAAATGAGCTACATGAAAACAAATTAAAGAGGTGAGGGATGGAGGATAGAGAAGGATATAAGGTGGAGTAGTAGATGAGACATTGACTTTCTTATACTTGAATTAGTAACGCGATGGCTAGGTATTCATATTCTTATCTTCCCTTGATTCAATTTCCATTAAAGGGGAGGTTATTTGATAGTCATTTCTTGATATTTTCCTCTGGTTCTTCATTTTTAACTACCTAAAGAAATCCAATCTTAGATATTCAACCAGGGCCTTTTGGTCTCATGTAACTAAATTTCTAGGGGTTTTGGGACTTTCTATTTCTTTATGTGGTTAGTAATGTTGAATCAAAGTTGAATATCCAAAAATTATCATCTAATAACCTGTCTATTAATTGAAATTGAATCAAGAAAAAATGAGAAATGAATACCCAACAATAATTGCACTTTTAACCCTGAGGTGTAGCTCAGTTCGTTTAGGACCATGGTTTGCTCCCGAAAATTGAGTGTTCGAAATTGCGGCATGACACTTGGACCATAGGGGATTTACGAGGCTCACCTGGGGTCCAAATGGCTAGGACACTCTTTGATATAAAAAAAAAAAAAAAAAAGTTTTGTCACTTTCTGAAAAAGGAAAAAAAGAGAGAAATTGTCTGCACTAAGGTCATGAAGATCCAAATGGCCCCAAGAAAGCTCCCATTGTGACTTCTTCTGGAAGAAACTGTTGGCTGACATTTCTCATTCCAAATTTAATAATTAGATTCATCTCATGTTCACATATCAATTTCTTCTCTGGGGTCACTTTTCAGCAGCAGCAGCAGCAGCAAAACCGGGGGGGGGGGGGGGGGGGGGGGGGGGGGGCGCGCTTCAAAGAGTAAAAGAAGCATCCAGAGGAGTGGTCTTTGCTAGCAAGCTTTTCCCAGTGGGGATGGTCGTGGGGGGGGGGGGGGGGGGGGGGGGGGGGGGGGGGGGCTTCAAAGAGTAAAAGAATCATCCAGAGGAGTGGTCTTTGCTAGCAAGCTTTTCCCAGTGGGGATGGTCATTGGCTGCAAATGCTATCCCTTTTGCCTTTGAAAGAGACATGAAAACAACACTAGATGCAGCCAATACCATGTGGAGTAAGGCTGCAAACAAGACTGACCACCCAGATTTTCTCAGGATCCGGCCCAAAAAGCCTAAATACAGACCATTTTTAGGCCCGACTGATAATTGGGTCAAGATCTTGTTCAAGTCGTGTCTAACCCGTTTACCCTAATGTGTATATTATATATTGAATAAACATATATTAAGGTTTTACTAAATTCCTTGTAATTAACCCATTGTTTTATATTTGATAATATACTTGGGTAACCCATCGACCCAACCTGAATCAACCCATTTCAAGCCTTAATGGGGAGTGGTTTTCATTTTAAAATGAACACTTCTCTCAACAGTTACTGATGTATGAAACTGTCTCGAAGAACTAAAGACCTTCTGTAAATGAAGGGGGCTATATATATTGCTGTCAATGGGCCAGGCTAGCCTGTTGTGCATTAGGGTCCAGTGTCTGTGCCATGGCTGGGCTTGAAATCCATGCCCATTGCTTGACCTAAATTACAGACCATTAAACTTTTTTCATTTCTATTACCCTTTACTAAAAGAGAAGATCATCTGACCTACTTTAGACCTGCTTAACTTTCTCTACACTCCTGAGGAGTCCACTTGCATGCTTGTTGCCGGATGCCCACTTGCATGCCTGTGTGCCTGATGGACGATGGGCAACAAGACATCTGTTTGTCTCTCCTCTCCTCCATGATTCCTACTACCAAATGGACGATGGGAACTCCTCCATGTTTCTTAATATTAAATTGGAGCATCTAGGCTTCATGTAAATGGGCTACAATTTACTGCAATTGAAGAATGCCCATTTGGGTGATCAAGTTCATACCTTGGCCACTCTTATGTTGAAATCGGATGAGGTATTACCTTTTCATTCTTGTTAGTGAATCATTTAATATTTTAAAGTTTCATAGTTTGTAGGTAAGTTTTGATCCTTTGATATATTGCTTGAAAGGTTTGATTCGGTTAAATCTAAACATGGGGAAATTGTTACAGAATATTCTGGAGAGTAGAAGATTAAAATCATTTGATCACAGATTATCATGGTTCGCCTAGATATTGATGAACCACTCTTCCTCATGGGTCGTAGCCTAGATATTCTTGCATGCGTTGATGAACCATGCTTCCTTGCGGGTCATAGTATTCAGATATGGGCTACAATTTCTAATGAAATGGATTCCAACCTACAATTTCATATTAGAATATATGATTGGAAGTATACATTGTTTTCTGAGTACTTTCTATGACTCTTCTCTTGTTGCTTTAATTCTGGGCACTTTGGAAGGAGCGCTATTTTTTTTTTTCTTTCATCATGCCCAGAATCAATTAGATTGGATATTAGGTCCCAACAGCGTCGTAATGAAAGAAAATAATGTTGTTAGAGTCGCGTCTAAAGGATGTATGTTCATCCTCAAGATCATGAAATAATATCCCAAGATGGGCTTCAGATTTATTTTAAGTGTAAATGCATTTCATCCCATCAAGATTTGAGAAAGGTTTTGGATGAAGGTAATTCAAGGACGAGTTGCTCCTCTAACTCTAGTATACATACAAAGACATCGAACCAAGCAGTGACAATAGAAAAGAAAAATTGTTGAGTGACATGGACAACTCTCTCGAGTTTGAACTTGGCAATCAGCTTCTTCATTTTTTGCTGCATCTTCCAACTTGAAAGAATCCAAGTTATGTCCATCGATGGACGGAGAAGTTGATAAAAGAGTTAATTTTTAAAGCACTCTTGCATTTGATATAAAGTCAATATAGTTTACTAATTTTTCTATTTGTATTTGAAAACAAAGACCTTTAGCAAGGTGTAGTCAGGGGCAGATCTAGGCACAAGTACGTGGGTGTCATTGCACCCGTTAAATTGCGGTGCGCTTCAAAATTTTCAAATCATGGGCACACCCACAAAGTCCATATGAAGACCCTCAGTTTGCTCCCAAAACGAAACTACCTATTAAGATCCGCACCCTTCAAACAAAAATCTTGGGTCCACCACTGGATGTAGTCAATAGTGAGTATGATTCTTTATATAATGCTCCAATTACTTTGGACTATGGACTGATTCTGCAGTCGTTTTGGACTGTGAACACTTTTTAACCATGGATCAAGTGGAGCCGGTGATAATCGAAGCCTTGTTAACCGTGCACGGGCCATGTTGCCCATGCCTTCGAGGGGCTCCCCATGATGAAATTAACAAGATAATGCTGGATATTACACAGAGACAAAACGTGTGCCCCACCACGTGCCAGTGCCACGGCCATGTGCGCCCATACCGAATCCGGAACATAATCATTAAACATATTGCTGGTTGCTTCCTCTTTCTTACTATCTGTAATTGACCCAAAACGGAAAATCCGGATGTGGGCCAAAGTACTTGTTTGATGAGCTTTAAATTTTTAAAGAGAAAAAGAGCTGTGGGCTTGGGAGAACCTGAATTTGGAGTTGGCTACACCCACCAATTCAGAATCTTAGGGTCAAATAAGTTTTGTTTGGGCAATCTTTAGAGACCATTATGAAAAGAATTGAAATCGTAATTTTTTTATTTTTTTATTTTCTTATTATCGGAGGGTTCCAAACTCTTTGGGTTGGACTAATCCCTCCGGGCTCAAAGGGAAGCTGGGTAAACTCCCTGTAGCCCTAGTGTGGTAGTGTAATTTTGAACCTACAACCTCCGGATGCAAACCTTATCTGTATGAAATGGTCATATGGATAACATATCCGTCTAGAATTGATATGTGAGAAAATAGACGTTTTACATTTAGACTGTTTGGTAAGACCATTTTACAATTTAAATAGATGTTTTAGGATCCTACAGTTCAATATTTTTATAAATACCTCAAGATACATAAGGAATTAAGGACTCAGATTTGGCCCTATGAATGCTCTTGGACTTATGAAGATGATCAATGGTTTAGGTCTAGAGATTCAAGGCCACAAAATGAAGAAATTCAGATCATATGGTCCACAATCTTTCACAAATATCTCGATATTGACAAAGAATCAACGATTCGATTTTCATACCATAGTCTTGCTTAACATAATAGAGAGAACCAACAATTTTGATTGAAGCTGAGAACCCCACAATTAAAAAGAAAAGTGAAAAATAAGACTGGGTTTCATCACGTGAAACCTAGTTAGGTTTAAAGCATTGATATCAATGGTCCCACGGTTTTGCATGATTTTCTCAAGATTCTCAAGGGATCAGAGGCTGAAACTTGATCCTATAATAGTTCTTGGGCTTATGAAGTGGATTAACGGTTCTGATCTTGATAGAGGGTCCCACAAAAGGTTAGAAATGTAGATCCAATGGTTTACATCTCTTTGAGAGTATCTCGTGATTTGTGCAACATCAACGGTTCAAACTTGATGTCATAGCCGTTATTGAGGTTATTAAGACATACAATGGTTTGGATTGTCACCTAGGGGCTTATAATTTCAAAATATATATATATATACAAAAACACGGGCCAACTTCAATGAGCACTGTAGCATTACATCTCCCTGCTTGAGATGAATACATCTACCTGAAAATGAATAGGTTTTGGGTCTTCCTCATACAGACATGAAATGTCTTTTTGTCTGCCTCAAAAAGATACCTACTTGCACCATCCAAACAGTCTTAACAAGTAACACCGGTGCTATGCACGGTCCACCTTGGTTTTTTTTTGCGAAGATACCGGGACCCAGGTGGGCCACCTGATGACCCATCTGATTCGTGGATCTGAAGGAGGATCCATGAGCAACCCAGTTGGTGGTGGACCCGTGCAAAGTGGACCCTATTTGGCACATCATCCAACATCTGATCAGGGAGAGGGAGAGTATGTGGACCTTCAACACGTTTCCGTTAAATTCAAGCCTGAAACATGAAAATCCAGTGGATAATGGCCCAAACAGGGCCCACCGCACTTGGGTCTAGGTTCTCCTTGCTCGACCAGGAATCCTCCTTGGGGTTTGTGGTCCCGATGCTTCACCTAGTGGGCCATGGCGTCCTACAATCCCCCATCGTCAATATGTTCCTTGGACATCAAGCCCTTGTCTTCACCAATTGGGTCAAAAGTGACCCAGTTTCACGGTCTAATTTGGTGTATCGTTATGGACAGTTATAACAACTGTGCATAGAACGGGGTGTTGCTTATTTATCATTATAAGCTAGGTTTTTTACTATGTATATACGCTTATTACCAATTTAAATCGTTTCTAACTAATCATCTTAATTAGTTGATCTAGTCAGTCAGGAGGGAAATAATATCCCCCCTTAAGATGATTGACCCCATCAAGGATGAATCATCAGTTAATATATGACCCTGATGGTAATATAATATAGGATGATCAGTCGAATATTACCATCATCCTAATAGCTTAGGATGATCCCTATTATCAGCTGATTGACCCGAATAGGATTGTGACTAATCACCAGCTCCCGCTATCTTCGTGTTTTTTTTATTATTCAACCATTATTTGCTCAATGATAATTTCCAATATAATTATATATGATCATTTATAAAATGATCATTCTATAAATTATTAATTATGACGGGCAAAATGATCGTAAATGATTATAAAAATAAATTAAAATAATTGGCTTATTTCTTTTCATAGTGATTATTTGACTTTTTTTGTCTGTATGAGTTTCCAGAATGACATTTATCCCAAAATGATCATTCAACAAAATAATTTGACGTCGTAACAGCTCATCCATTTATTTTGCTACAAAATAAGATAATCATTTATCAAGTCCGTAAATCATTTCTAACTAATCATCTTAATTAGTTGATTTAGTCAGTCAAGGGGAAATAATATCCCTCCTTAAGAGGATTGACCCCATCAATGATGAATCATCAGTTAATATATGACCCTGATGGTCATATAATAAAGGATGATCAATCGAATATTACCCTCATTGTAATAACTTAGGATGATCCCTATTATCAACTAATTGACCCGAATAAGATTGTGACTAATCACTGTTTCCTGCTATCTCCGTGTTTTTGATTGGTCAGGGTAAATCAGTTAGGCCCTCCTCATTTTGCTCCAACCAAACACTAATCATTTACCCGAGGTCAAAAGTGACCCAATTTCACGATCCAATTTGGGGTATCGTTATGGTTAGTTATAGCAACCAGTGACCCGGTTGCTTGTGAT
The DNA here is from genome assembly GCA_038049695.1 of Cinnamomum chago. Taxonomy (NCBI): domain Eukaryota; kingdom Viridiplantae; phylum Streptophyta; class Magnoliopsida; order Laurales; family Lauraceae; genus Cinnamomum; species Cinnamomum chago. The sequence continues at coordinate 85,441,726 of CP142452.1, read as the reverse complement.
CCAACCACTTGATTAATTTCTTTTCACAAAAGAAAGAAAGACTATTTCATAACTTGTGCAGAGCCATTGACATTTTCTCATTGATTTATATCAATTGTAACTATATGTACAGATGTCATTTATTTAATAAATCACAAATTAAATAATGTTGATGTAATCAACATTATTTCTCATTTGATATCGTTTGAAGGGACAATACATTCCATTATAGATATAGATAATATTTATAATAGCTAATAAATTCTACAATAACCAATCAAAGAGAAGATTAAATTCTTCAATAAAACATAAGGAAAAGCAAAACTGTGTCGATTAAAAAAAAGGTGCCTAGGGCAAAAGGTCTACAATTTCCAATACTCCCTCAGACCACTGAAAAAACCCTTATCTCCTCTTCCCCATTTGCAACGTTCTGTAATAGGAAGTCCCTAAACAGGACTCTCGCACGGGTGCTAAAAATTACAAAAAAAAAAAAAAAAAACATGGGCTCCACTGATCATAACCTAGATCAGACCCCACCAATAAAGTCGCCTAGGCCCCCTTCTCATGATCTATGGTCCAGATTTGAAATCAATGGCCCACATGGCCCCACAGTCCAAAAAAAAAAAAAAAAAAGGAAAAAACCCTTTTTCATTCTCAAGGCCGTCAACCCCTTGGGTTGCTGGATAGTGGACCAAACGGGGCCCAGCTCTCAAGGGTCTACATATCTAAGGTCGCCCCACCATGTTCGGCTCGATGAACGGACCAGATGATGAGATCAAATCATCCATATGGGACCTATATCCTTTGGAGATTGATTTCATGGAAAAAGTTTCCTGCAGACATCTTATACAGAAGTTTGTTTGGAGGAGAGTGGAGAGATTTTTTTGAGGAAGTTATGCTTGTTTGGAGGAGAGTGGAGAGTCGAGAGAGTGCATTACACCACATGTGGGTTGATGAAGGCAGACATGTGTCTTCATATAAGGGAAGACAGGTGTTTTCATGTGATGAAGAGTACATTCTTTTAGTAATATAGATAGATAGATAGATAGATGTCTAAATTTTATTCCAAACCTCATTAAGAGAAATAGTGGTTGGGTTATAGACTTGCTAAACAGCCCCTACGTCTCCGGGACTTTCTGTTCTAATATGGAAAAGTTGAAGATTCCTCCTTGATGTTGAAGCCACCATCAAGTCTACTGGTACCCAAAATTTGTATTGGACTTTCTCATCCTAACTAATGAAGATTAGTTGTCATTGTAAAACTCTATCCTTCAGGTGAAAAAAAGACCCTCTAATCAATCTATTCTTCAGGTAACCTTTAGCCATTGATAACTCTGCCTCGTTACGGAAGTTGAGATATTTCCCCACTCATTGTCGGCACTATCAAAACTACCCATATTTAAGTGATTTTATAATTTTCCTGAAATTTTTGCAATATCGCATAATGTATAATTTTATGTGATATTGCACAATCAATGATATTTTTGTTCAGAAAACCCGTATGAGTACCTATGGGAAAATATGTCAGCTTTCATCACTAGATGGATTAATCTATGGCAAGAGGTTACCGTACGAATAAAACCCCTATAGAAAAAGTTGACTAATTGTAATTTGTGCAAATTTGTTCATTTTTTGGAGATTAACATCTTGAGATTCAAATTATCTAATGACTTTATACATGAATGTGCATCCTGAAGTTTATTTGTGAAAATTATCTTATACTAGGTTTTGAAGTCTTTGTTTAAATTAACCATATTAAATAAAATATTATGCAAATATTTCTAATTGAATTCATAGAATAGTTTTTCCACAAAATAGCGATAGAATACACTTTATTTGTGTACATGTAAAGTTCATGTGCGGTATAATTTATTAAAATGTGATGTATTAATTTACACTATTGTGAAAGACACGATATATAAGAAATCTAAGAAAGTAATATTATATATATTAATGGGAAATCCCAAATGAGAACCATTTACGAGCAACCCTTTTTATTAACACGTGGGACTTTTATGATCAATCCAACCCCTCACACTTATTATTCCCCATGAATTGACAGTCAACCAATTAATACTCACCATTAAATTAAAATTTAGAAAAATTATACCATCTAAAATCATTGAACTTGAAGGTCATAAATCCAACTGTTAAGATAATGTAATGGAGTTGATATTTTGTATACCATAGGTCTCAGTCTCATTTAGATCTATCAATCCCCACCTCCTAATGATTGACGCCTAAAATAAACACACATATATTTTTTATTTTTGGGGGATTCGGTGAGAGGTTCCTGAACATTTCACTTTATTGCCTTAGGTCCACAATCTTTTTTTATAGTGTGAAAGGTCCTTTTTTCCAAAATTGAAAACCTAACGTGTCTAATTTACCATTTCTTCAAATCATATCCCATGAATAGTGGGATAAGCCATTAATAATGGTCAACTACCATTAAATTAGTCACGATTAATAAAATCTAATAAGATTTTCAAATAAAGTTCAAAAAATAGGAAACAAATTTCAAATAAATTTCTAAAAATGAAATAAATTTAAAAAACGGATATAAATTTCAAAAGATGAAAATCAATTTCAATAGATCCAAATAAATTTCAAAAGACGAAAATAAATTTCAAAAAATGTAAATAAATTTGAAAAGACGAAAATAAATTTCAAAAGATGTAAATAAAATTAAAAAAACAAAATTAAACTCTAAAAAAATAAAAACAAATTTCAAAAAATACAAATAAATTTGAAATAACACAAATAAATTTCAAAAAATGCTATAATATCAAAAGAACATAGAGAAATTTAAAAAGACGCAAATAAATTTCAAAAAATCTAAAATTTTTCAAAAGATGAAAATCAATTTAAAAAGACGCAAATAGTTTTCAAAAGAACCAAATAAATTTCAAAAGATGAAAATCAATTTCAAAAGATCCAAATAAATTTCAAAAAAGTGTAAATAAATTTAGAAAAACGCAAATACATTTGCCACAAACTCGGATAAATTTGTCTAAACTCAAATAAATTTGTCCCATAACTCAGATAAATTAGCTAAAACTCAGATAGATTTGTCTAGAACGTAAAGAAATTTATTTCAGAATTCAGATAAATTAGTAAAAAACTTAGATAGATTTGTTCAGAATTCAGATAAATTTGCTAAAAACTCAGCTAAATTTGTTCAGAACTCAGATAAATTTATTCCAGAACTCAGATAAATTTGTGCAAAACTCAAAACAATTTGAAAAATACTCAAAACTCCGATAAACTTGATAAAAACTTAGATAAATGTGACAAATCAATGGAGGACGAAGGAGATCAGATCAACGGAACACGGAAGAGATCAGATCAGATCTTGAAAAGGCTACAAATAACTACTGATTGCAAGTTACCTGCATCTTCCCCACCACCTCACTCAGTGAGTTAACATGACTCGCCGAGTCACAACTGTAGATGAATGCATCGACTCAGTTCCAGTCATAGGAAATGCTCAAACCAACTACAATCCAAGGAAATCATCCAAAACTATAATCTCTTTGTACTTCTATAATTCTCTTTCAACAGTCTTTATACACAAACAAATCCACAGAAGAAGAAGATGAAGAACAAATATCTCTAACAAGAAGTGCAGTGAGATTTCCATCCAAATCGCCACAACAAGCAATGAAATCTCTTTCAGAAGAAAACCCAAAGGCATTATTCCCAGGAAGAATCGGATTCGGATTAGGAAGCGACTGGAATGCAATTTTACCTTAAGCGATGTGTTCCAAAGAAGGTGAGTGAGAATCGCCGAGTCGGAAATCCGAGTCTTGCTTTTCCGCTGAATCGCGACTCGGACTATCTGTAACGCCCCAATTCCGGATACCGATATAATCGTTCGAATACCCGAAGTTGGCGCGTTACTTCCCGGAAAATCCGAGAACTTCCAAGATCGTAGGCCGCAGTGAGGTCCAATTTAAAACTTTGTTGAACCATATAGTAACAACAGTTAAATTGCGGAAGCATAACAATTAAATAAAGCGGAAGCAATAGGTATCGATATATTAGTAAAGTATGAGCAGAACTACAGTCTAATTAAAATGTATCAGTGGTTAATCAAAAGTTAAGTACATGTTTGAATTCTACCCAACTCACTACAAAATTTGCCTCTCAAACCCAAAATAAAGAGGACTCTCAAAACCCTGGTATGTAATCTCCGCCCTCCGGCTCGACATCCGTGTCGGCCGGGCCCCACGCGTACTCTCTAGCGATTGGCGCCTCAACTAACGCTAGTGCGTCCTCTGGGATCTCTGGGTCAAGGCCTAAGCACCAATGAAGGGTCAGATATAAAAGATCTGGCAAGTCACAGCATACTACTAACATAGAACATATATATCAAAGGAAATAGAGACAGGTAAATAAAGTAAATGAATAGCAAGGAAGTGAACTAGGCAGTTGTGCAGTAAAATCATAAGGAATCAGAATAAATATAAAACATCTAAACTACTACAACAAAATGGCACATTCACACGAGCTGGAATACCGCGGGATATTATGTCGCGGCCCTCCCATACTGAACACAGTTGCGGCGGGGGAATCTTACAGTGCTGGAAATTACTAATCTCGCAAATCATCTCATCACACTCATCACTCGAGACCGAACACGGTATCACACCGTTCGTCTTAACCACACAGCTCATCATGATAGCTTCTCAACACTCAACTAGCTCCTACCGGAGATGATCAGTCCACAGGCTGAGCTTAAATCAACCGAGTGAATGTTCATGCCGATTCGAGAATACTCTAAGGGTCTGTGTCTGTCTAGGCTTTGCCTTGCGTGAACAAGGTCCTAACAATGTCTCTATGAGGTCTATATATATCAATTCAGTCTATGGATTATACTCTCAGTCTAAGCCCACTCGTTGGATCCATACCAAGGCCCATCAGCACATGGCCTGGTCTAAATCTATCCAAACGAGGCAACAATCCATTTATACTGATAAACAGTTCCCTTTCAATCCATCATAACTTAAAATCCCAAAAGAAACTACCTCTTCCGACTAGGGGTACTCATCTCCACACTTAGGCCCAATAAGGGCCCGCCTAGACACAGACACGGGTCAATGTTCTCTCAAATCACACTATCGGGTCATGTAAGGTCCGCGACCTTACTGGGTCAGTTGGGCCCAATAGCAGGCCCGTTGACCCGTTTATTTTTATTATTATTATAATTATTTGTATTTTAGATATTTAAGTGGGTTTAGTCCTTGAGTGAGTTTCTTTTAGTGTTAGGATAGTGTCTGCAAAGTTTCGTTCGATTCCGAGTTCGTTTGATCGTAGAAGGGGGGTAGTTTGCTAATTAGGAAAAATTGAGTATTTTTCCGAAAAATTCCTATCACCGTGATTTTGGGTTCGTTGGAAAGGTCTCGTCGCGCTGATCATTTTTTTCTTCTGGCTCGTCGCGATCCGACAATCATAAACCCTTCAAAAAGTTCATTCTTTCACCGAACCCACTTAAGGGTAAATTAGTATTTTCCTCCCTCTCTTCTTCTTAAACAAGGATTAGCCCTAATCGTAGTATCACTTCTGCAACGAGAGTTACAGCAGCCCTCATTCTCCCTCTTCTCTTCTCAAGCCCAGATCTCTCTCCGGAAGAGATCATCTTCGCGATCCGGACCGCACATCTTCTTCCTCTCGCTCTCCTCTCTCCATTGATATTAGTGGGTAAGCCCTTTCCCATCATCAGCTTTTCTATTCGTTTTCTCTTTTTTCTAGAATAGGTTGGATCATGATATATTTCCTTTCTTTCTTTCTTCTCGGTGTTTTAGATTACTTTTGAACGGGGTAGATTGTGGTTTCCGTGGTAGAAAGCTTCTCCTCAAGCTTTTCCAATTTCCAATCATCTTCTTGGTTGAGGCAAGTAGATATGCAATTATATTTAATCATGTCTGTATTGTCTTCTTTTGATTCTAATGATGATCTTGTTAGATTACCCAAATTCCAAGCTTGTTGTGGGTATTTTATTGGGATTAACATGTTAGGTTAGATTTGTGGATTTGATTGGATAAATTATTAAATTGTAGCTTTGGAAGTTTTTAATTTGATAGAATGGGTGGAAACAATAATTAAAATGTTTGGGGAGCATGGAGGCTCATTTTCTGCAGGAAAAAGGAAGAAGAAAAATCAATTTTCGGGCTCAGGTACAGTGCCGATCGATCGGGCCTTCAGTCCGATCGATCGGACTGAAATTTGCCCCAGTTAGCTGAGACGAATCTCAGATCGATCGATCGGACCTGTTGTCCGATCGATCGGAGGGCAAATTTTTTTTAGCTTTGAAAAGGACACATGACTGATGGACGTTCACCTGTGTAAATGATGAGAAAAAAAAAATATAAAATGGTGAAACATGATGGCCATGACATCATCAAAGATGATGAGTCAAAAATAAAACAAAAATGAAAGGAAGGACACGTGATGGCTGACATGAGTGTGGCTGCATTTGCATGATCCATCCGATGAATCGCACTCATGTCGGTTCGTCGCACTTTTTATTTATATATATATATATATATTTATATTTATATATATAAATATAAAGGGTTAAACTTCTATGGGCCATAACTTTTGAACCATACATCGGAATTTCGCGAGCCATATACCGTTGGAAAGCACTTTGAGCGTAGAATCCAATGATACATGTCTCGTGATGATTGGAGATCAGGTAGGGAAGTAGTTAAGTAGATTAATTATTAGACCACTTTCTTGTTAGTAACGAGATTGTTAACCTAGGTTTGGGCCTTAGATATTGGAAACCATGAAACCACTCTCACGTGACCATTAATGGGGTTTTAAAATCGTAGCACGTGGCTTGGTGTGCTTCGATGGGTTGTCTAGGTATTCGTGTATTGTGTATGGTTAACCGAATGCGTATGGGATTGAATTAATCGATGCTCAACATGATTGTACACCAAGGAAATTCTTTATAAGCATTGATTATTCAAATTCCCCACGTACTCCGTTAAAGCACATATGATACATGGATGACAACACTGGCCTAGGATTGGGTTGTAATCTCTCCTTGATTTATTAATCGTATCCGTTGAATTTGTATCCTTGTACACTCTCTTGGCATAAAACACCTAATTAATTATGAAACATAATCTCTTGTAGAATTAGGACTTGGACTTGACTTAGAGTTACCTTAGGACCCGTGTTATGTAATTGATGAACATGACTGGCTAGACTGAAGGGATTATCATGGGAGTGGATTTGTCTTGTATTGACTTGAATGAGATAATCCCTATGAACGTGTCTTGTATATTGAGCTAGCCAGACTTGCTTGTCTTGGTATATTCTCGTGTCAACACCACATTATTACTATTATTATTATTTGTATATCATGGCCAGCTGCAGTTTGGGGTTTATTGATGGGCCGGTTACTCGGACATCGGGGTGGGCAGTCGGCTTTGGACGGCGTCCATGGCGTTGAATAGTTGGGAGCGGGCTGGGACCGTGCTACTATTCCCGGGACTGGGAGCTGGGATCCCCCTGGAGCCGGACTTTGGTATCAGTAGTCTGGATAGGATTGTTACTGGTACCCCGTGAGGTGGCTAGGACATCCACGGAGTCTCCCTCTTGTGCATTGCACTATATTTGTAGTGGTGATTGTTAGTATTGTTAGGATGTCTATTTATGATCCTGATGGTTATTTACTCATGCTTTATGCTTAGATTCGGTTCCTTGTACTCTCTTGATTATTATACTTGTCATTACTCTTATACTTGATGCATGTCGTGTTTAATTATACTTGCTTATCTATTGCTCAACATGTTGTTGACCCTATTCCTTGTTGTGCAGACTCCTCAGGTGAGTACTACTACGAGGAGCAATCAGGTGAGGAGATCCCAGAGGATCTCCAACCGGCTGAGGAGGAACGAGAGTGGCGTGCCGATGACGTAGAGTAGCGTCATCATTCCCGGCACGAGAGTGATTCATCGGGACTCTCCTAGATTTTATTTCTTCGTTTATTATCTCTCGTTGAACTTTCATATCATCGACTCCTTATTTAAATTAAATGGCCTTGAGTATTGGGATGGTCATTGTAATAAATTAACTTCCTTGTTTAAGTTTTATTTTATTTCTTGTGCAACTTTAACTATTAATGAGATTTATTGTTCATTGCTTCGAAATTTAATATGCCTCATTCGTATGAATTCCGCAGTTTTATATTACTTGAGGTTTGAAATATTATATCCTCACAGCGGACTTACGATCCTTAGGCCTAAAGGGCAAAATTTTTAATTAGGCCTAAATTTCACTCCCCGGATCCGGTTTATTCTCTAATCGGGTTCGGGGGACGTGACAGGTCACCTCTAAGATATCCTAGGTTTAGGTCCTCCATTTATGTTTAATTAATAGTAAACAGCTACACTAAAGATCTAAGAATGACAGTAAATACTAAATGTGAAGTATGAACTTCAATGAAGGAATCAATAGGGAAATACGATGGTCCAATCCTAGGTAATGGGCCACATTAGGTTCAGGTCTATCTCCGGTAATTCGATCTCTAAACGAAATCATTGATGCCAAATAATGTTGTATTTGGTGCTTAGGAATTTACGGGCATCTTTGACAACTCTTAGAGGTCGAATCATCTTAGATTAATAACCTAAACCCTAAACAGTGGTCCCCGCAAGTCAAGGTTAAGCCACACCGTTGACTCGGGCTTAGAACATCAATAAACTTTCATTTTGATAGTCAATGGGCCCCACAACTGATCATAACTTATAAATGTTGAAAACTAGAAAATCGGAGTTTCCCAGGTGAACCTGATGTGTAGTGAGCTCGGTTGACCTCCTGGCCTGGTGGATCAACCGAGTGCACTAAATAACCTAAATCAGGCCTCCTGGAAGACTTGATTCGTTTTTAAAGGTTTCCAGCGTGTCCGGTCAAACCCCTGGCCTGGGTGATTGACCGAATACTCCAAAAACCTTAGAAAGATTGATGTCCCAGCTTTAAACATTTTCTAATGTAAATCCTAAGTATCAGGTAGATCTGGGTGTAAAGAGTCTGAGTTTCGAGTGAAAAACCAACTTTCAGTCAATTCTTGCAGAGATAGTGTGTTCCAGGTCAACCTGGCTATTAGAAATAGAATTTCTGCAAGAAAATGGCTGAGGGCCAGTTTTTCCAAAAAACACAGTGTGTCGGTCGACCAGGGTAGGTCCCGGTCGACCAGGAACACTAAAACTCAGTCTGCAGGAAAAATCCCAACTAGAAGCAGAATTTCCAATTTTCAGTGTTGCCGGTCGACCGGGAACACTGTCGGTCGAATCCCGGTCGAACCTGCAGAAAATAACTGGGAGCAGAGTTTTTCTATTTTTCAGTGTTCTCGGTCGACCGAGGCATGGCCCGGTCGACCGGGAACACTTCATTTTGGCTCGCAGACAGCTTTCTACAGATTCTCCATTTTGGCTTCTTTTACCTCCAAATCACCTTCAATCACTTCCAAACTTCACCAAAACATCTCTAAACATTAAATAACTCAATTGCCCTACAATTAACCACACTTGGACCCATTGATCTTCCAAATGGGGGTGAAATCCCCATCCATCAATGCCCATTTCAACCAAAACAAACAACAGAGGCTCCAGGTGAATTCTAAGACTCAATTAATCACATTTATGAACTGAGACTACTGAAATCACGAAATAAAACACATGTTCTAAGTTAAGAGTATGAGCACTTGCCTTTTAGTAAATGAAGGAAGGTTTGTAGAGAGAAACGGAGCAATATAAGAGAGAACCCAGTTCAGCGGAGAAGAAGAAGAAGACACAGTAGTTGCAGCAGCAGCTCGAATTTCTCCAGCACAGAAACAGTGGCTCCCAGGTGAAGAAATGAGAGAGAAAGGAGGTGAAGTAGCAGCTGCTGCTATTAGGGAAAAATCCCAGCAGAGAAATCAGCAACAGAAGCATGGAAAATGAAATGAGAAAGGAAGAAGATGGAGTAGTAGTTGCAGCAGCTCCAAGTAGAATTCCCAGCCTAGTCACAGTAGCTCAGGTGAATGAGAGAGGAAGAAGGAAGATGAAGTAACAACAACTGTTGCCAAGAAGAAGTCCCAGCACACAGTCACAGTCCCAACAGTAACAGGGGAAATGAGAGAAATGAAGAAGGAAGATGAAGTAGAAGAAGCTGATGGCTGCAACTCCTAGAGCAATTCTCCCAGCAGTAACAGTCGTTTGGGAAGAGAGAAATGAGGGAGAGGAAGAAAGGGAATTGAAATTAACAGTGGTGGCTGGGATTTCTTGGGAAAGGGGCTGGTTTAGCTTAGGGTTTTCCTTGGGATAAGAGCTTATTTATAGATTAGGGAGGGGTGGTTTATGACAGGATTAGCCCTTAGGGTTTCATGGGATTAGGGTTAGGGTTAAGGTTAATCTGGTCTTTGGGCTGGAAACTTTTAGAGAGGCATCTTATTACACTAAACCCCCTTCTAATTAATTAAAACTACTACTAAGGACCACCTAGCACTAATTAGCCTAAAATTAACACAAACACCAAACTAACCCCAATACTAACTAAACCAAGCTAGTCTAACTATAACTTAGGAAAATCTAACTAATCACCCTGATTAACCCCTAATTAGCCCAATTAACTAATAATTAGCAATAATTAGTAATAATTAGTATAAATTAGTATTAATTAGCCTATAAAATAGCAATTAGAGGGCCCACAAAGGGTGGGGCCTCACACTATCTCCATCAAAGCTGCATTGACAACCTCCGAACCGATCGAATTCCACCTATTAAAATTGCAGCAGTTGCAGAGAGCTTAGAGTCGTTAAAGTTCGTATCTTTATTGGATTTCTCGTCTGTCTCTATCCTTAGATGCATTGTTTTAGAGCTCCGAGTTCTAACTCGTGAGAAAACGTCACCAACAACCCAGATATTGTTAACATCCACCAACAAAACTTGCTTGAAATTCCGACGGATTCTTCCAAGAAGCATCTGATAGCAAGCCCATCTTCTCAGCTGCATTGGCGCTGGGTCTAGGACCCCGGCCAGAGAGTCTTCTGGGTCGAGTTCAGAAGCTTCAAATCCCACAACAGAGCCCCAACTCAGCCCACCCAACTCGTCATTTTCCCCATTGGTGCTGTTGCTGTGATTTCTGTAGCCCCACAACGGTTCTCCACTGCGGTTGTTCTTGAAAAGGGAAGGATTGAAATGGGTCACTGATGGAGAAGGCGTAAAAGGCTTGGTGGTGTTGTTTTTGGTGTGATGGAGGAGTAATTTGTTAAAGGAATCGTCTTCTTGCTGAATTATGGAGGAGAAAGGGGAGGAAGAGGAAGTGGGTGAGGAAGGGAAGATGAAGACGACGTGGGCTCGAGCAGTCGAACCCCACCGAGGTGATGTAGGCACACAGCCTAATTGAGAGGGTCCAGAAGGAGCAGTGGGTGCAGTACGGGATCAAGAGCCCTAGTCCAAGAACAGATCTTCCGAATCCACTTCAAACTGTCGGTGGCCCAACAGAGATCAATGATGTCCTTCTCTGCAAACTCCCAGACGCTGTGTGCTGCTGTTCGTCACTGGTGCAGAAATCGGTTGAGATGTCAACAGTTGAGATCGATCTCCGAAGAAGAAGACCCCTGTTCGGTTTGAAGTAATGAGGTCCAGTTTGAAGTAATGAGGGGATTTGAAATTTGAAATTTCAAAATTAGATGCCTAAACAGTTGGAAGAGGGCAAATTAGTCATGTAAATTGTATCTAGGGACTTTTGGCTGCAAACATTCTAACTGCTTGGACTAGAGCTCTTAAAAAGAATTTGCCTGGATTGGAGGCTAGATAGATTCAATTCTGGGGACCTTTCGCTAATTATCTCTTTATTTTTTGGTACCCCAACCGAGGGGACTGGTAGTCAAAAGAGAGCCCTCGCAAATATACATGAAGGCAGCCCACTTAAATGGAAAGTAACCCCAGTGGGAAGTAGTGAGGGGTTCGAAACCCGGACAACTAAGTAAGAAGTAAGGAGGCATTCTTTTGTTAAACACATAGATTCTAGGGCTATTGTGGTCCATCTCATTTTATTTCATGGACCACTAGTCCTCCAACATGCATCTGTCCCTATTTTCAGGCTTTGAGTTTCTGCCTACAAGTTCGTATACTCTGTTGTTTCTGATCATTGATGTAATTGAGGCTAAAGATTGAAGGGTTTTTTTCATTTCAAAGTTGTTGGGAAGATTTCAGGGCTTGATTGTGGGGCTTTTAGAATCAAAGTCCAGATCATTTACCGTGAAGGCCCACACAACTCTTGATTTTAACATTCTAACCTGAAACTGATCAAGTGTCCCCAACCCTCTATTTGGGAAGGGGTTAAAATGAGGGGAAGGAAAAAAAATGAGGGGTAAATATAGAGAAAGTGGAAATTTGAGGGTGGTTGGGAAGGGGGGAGGGAAAGTGGGGGTAAAATTCGTGTGGGGCCCACCTTAAAACTTTTTCTTCAAAAACGGAGGAAAAGTATAAAGGAAATAGGGGAAATTTTGTCATTTTACTAAAATGTCTTTTTCACCTTTTCACTTTTTCACAAAGTAAGGATAAATTAGTAATTTTTTCTCTACCTTACAAACATACAAAATCCTACTTTTTTCACTTTCCTTTCCCCTATTTTTGACTATCTAAACAAAATGAGGTAAAATTAATTTTCCTTCCCTCCCATCCCCTTTATTTTCCTTTCCTCTCAAATTTTCTCTCCCCTCAATAGCCCTCCACTAAAATCACGTGGTTCCTAATCATTTTGGGCATAACCAATCTACATGACAATCCATTTTGTACTTTTATGGTCTTGATTGACAGGCCCGCACAAAAAAGTGACGTTTTACACGAGAATGACCAAGTTGGACCACTATTCGACTAAAATTTGCACTATAACGCCCACTTCAGTGAATAACTCATTAACTCATTGATGATGGATGGCTGAATAGGAGAGGGCATCATAAATAGCTTAAGTTCTAATATAATCCTTCAATGATGATTCATGACAGTTGAATAAAGATATACAAAATTATGGCGAGGCCAAGTTGTTCTTCTTACCTTCTATTCTGAAAGCCCCTTCACAGATGGTTGTAAAATCAATGTGATATTGGAGCTACATATAGACAAGCTATGAAATGCTCTTTTCGTCCATCCATCCAATTTGCAAATTGCTACACTGAGCCCCAATTGTGCTGAAGGAGAATCCGTTGGTCATGACTCATGAATAAGGATCCTTTTGTTTTGGAACATAGATTACCATACATTCGTATTTCCGGACAATGATAAAGGCCCACCTTCCTTAATCCACATTGCTTGGAGCTAAGCTCTCTTCACATATTATGGTTCAGTTGAATTTCACTCCAATTAAAGTTGAAAACATATTAATCTGACCATGTGGTTAAAACCAAAAGATTAATACTTCTTTTCTTCACTCACACTCAATCTAAAAATGGGACTGACTTCAATAAAAACAGAAATTTGTAGATGCAAATAAGCGAAGATCATGCTTGTTTTTTTTTTTTTTTTTTTTTTCACTTCAATAGAAATTGGGTTCACCTTAGACTGATAGGGTGAATAAAACTAAAAGATCAACTAAATTTTCTGAATTATAAATCTATTAGTGGACCAACTCTAATCAGAATATAAGCTTTTGACCTATTTTGAGTCACTGATGATTCAATAAGGTGGTCTCTGTTCTCCCTCTTAGGCAAAAGAAAACATAAGATTGAGTACCCCCTTCTCAATTTTTCAGAGTAGGTGAGATTTAATAGTGATTCTGATAAATGGATAATGCTGAGGATCTCAAGTCTGAACTCATTAAATGCATAAATCATACGGTATGAAACAATATCATAAAATAATCCGTACGCCTGTTGAGGTAACTGACTTGATCTTTTTTTACAAATTTATGCAAAGAATGCAAATGAAAGCAGTTAAAATTAAAAGCTTCCTTTCCGCAAATGATATTTTACAGTTTTCTGTTTTTCTCTCTCTCTCTGCAGAGGAGTGTGGGTTATGAGAATACATGTGAAAGAGAATTACAGGGAACGGATTCACGTGTTCCTGCGTCTGAAAACTTATATGGTTAGTGGGTTGTCCATTTTTTCCTCTTTCCTTCTGTTAAGCTATTGATTGCTGGCTTGAATTTTATATTCAAGAATAATAGTATATGGATTTTGCTACTTGATCTTATCTATTCTCATGTAGATTTGTTGGCAAGTGAGGAACTCAGTTATTATTTGCTGAAATGAACAAGTGAATCATGGGTTGTGAGATTTATGTCAGAAAAATGGTGGGGGTTTCCATTGGTTTGTGAGTTGTTGAGGTTTTTATTGGATTTCTGGGTGTTGGGTTTTTTTTTGTTTGTGGGGGTTTACAGATTTGAGTGGTTCTTGGGAGATTGAAGGGGGTAAGACAGGTTTTTCTAGGAGAATCCAGTCTGTCTTTCTTTTTCTTTGGTGGGTTTTGGAGGAGAATCGATTCATGGGACCGGTCACGAATTCGTTCTGCTTTTCATCTGCAGGTTTTGCTTTTATGATAAATGTTAGTGGGTGTTGCTTTCTTCGGCTGCCCTCTCCTCAGGTTCCTTGTGATTTTGATTTGATTTAGGTTGGCTGCGTGAAAATTTGGTTGTTTTGCTGTAAAAGATACCTGGGGGCTTAAATTTGGGTGTTTTGCTGTAAAAGATATCTGGGGGGTTTTCGATGATACTGTGAATTTGATGTAAATTGTGATTCCATGTAGATAGATATTATATAACCTTTTTCTATTTGGGGAGTTCTGCTCTGAGTGGATTAGTTTGGTCGTTGAAGCTCTCTAGAGAGGGGCTTTGTATGCTGAAGAGGAAGACTAGAAGGAGATGAACGATGTCATCTAAGTCCAATAGAGCAACTTGTTCTAGGAGCAGCTCTGCTCGATCCAAACACAGCGCCACTACACCAAAAATCGGAAATTGGAACGGAAAAGCGTTCCTAATCCTTCCGTTCCTAATCCGTTAAAGTGTTCCAATTTCCGTTCCAATTTGGATTAGGAACGGTTGGTACCAAATTGGAACGGAAATTGGAACACTTTAACGGATTAGGAACGGAAGGATTAGGAACGCTTTTCCGTTCCAATTTCCGATTTTTGGTGTAGTGCGCCCGTGTGGTCGTTCAGACCACTGTTGATGCAAAGCTTCATGTAGACTTTGAGGAGTCTACCCAGCAGTTCGATTATTCTACTTCTGTAGATGCCAATATCTCAAATGCTGACAGCAATGTTCCCTTATCATCGGTTTCTGCTTTCCTTCAAACGATGCAGAGGGGAAAGCTAATTCAACCCTTTGGTTGCATGATTGCTGTCGAAGAACAGACATTTGCGGGCATTGCTTACAGTGAGAATGCTCCTGAGATGTTGGATTTAGCACCCCATGCCGTCCCCAGCATTGAGTAGAAAGAAGTGCTGACAATCAGTACTGATGCCCGGACTCTTTTCCGATCTTCAAGTGCTGCAGCTTTGCAGAAGGCTGCGGCTTTTGGTGATGTCAACCTCCATAATCCGATACTGGTTCATTGTAGAAATTGGGGAGTAGAAATTGAGGGAAGCTGTCACGCCCCCAAAAGTGAGACCGGGGTTATGCGTGAGATTATGACCAATTTAAAATTTCTTCAATGATGATCACATACCGCTTGCCCTAATCGTGTATCATTTGGATCGAAAACCGCTGTGAGGTATAACATTTCCTCAAATATATAAAACAATTAGCAGAAGCTTCATAAATCAAGATGTATCTTAAAGATGTATAGTTTACGAGCAAAATACTGAATAACATAATTAGGGTTAAAGTTCAAGACTGTTAACAACATATTAATTACAAGTAAAAAGGCCAAACTAAAACTAGGCTTAAACAAAAGTATAAAGAAACCAAAAGATTAAGCTAGGAGGATAATCGTGAAGCTCTCGTGTACGGGGTCGTCACGGCTATACAATGTCATCTGTACTATATTTTAGGAAGTCATCAGGCTGATCTGCCTGAACTTCTTCCGTCGTCTCCTCCTCCTCGGGGTAATAAAGCTCGGTACCTATGCGCCAAGGGTAGCATCATCAACACAACGGATGACAAAGCAATAGGTATATAAATCACATAGATATGCAGTATTAAAGAGAGTAATCGATAAACATGATCATAAGATATGCATAGCACTCCAATCGAAAGAGATACATTGCATTCGAATCATAAACAAATTATCAAAGTAGGCGGTCCACATATGCTAAATATATATCATCAATTGGGATAAATCTCAATATCCAATATCCAAACAACTCGTAGCTCAAGTACTCCAGTTCCGAGAGCTCTGGCACTGTCTCGCTCGAGGACGAACAAATCTTAGCTCAAGTAGCTCGGGCTCCGTGAGCTCTGACTCTATCTTGCTTCGAAACAAAACAAACATCTCGAGGAATAAATAACTCTTAGCTCAAGTAGCTCGGGCTTCGTGAGCTCTGGCTCTATCTCGCTTCGAGGTGGTATCGGGTTCTCTCACAGATGATGCCCCAACTGTGTTGAACGTTAACAGCTGAGTGGTGTCTGACACAAAGAATCCTAAAACATCGGTGAAGGGCTAGGCTTCTTGCGCGAACAAGATTCAATATCAATAGAGAACTACTTTATTCCAAAGCAAATCAAACCTCAAAACAAATATCAATAGTAGTCCTCTTTAAGCCTGACAATCAAAGCTCCCTAGCCTCAACACTTCAAATGAATATCGAAACAAACGAAACAACAAAGGGGATCCTAAGTCCAACATCTAAGTTCTCAAAGTGATCCTCCAATAAAGTAAAGCAAACGAAATTAAAGAACATGCTCATCACATGTAGAAGATAGTACCGAAGGTACCATTCGAAATCAAAGCGAATAAACAATCCAATCCTAAGTATAGTGTCAACCCTGAAACATCGCACAACCTATTCAGTCAACGAAGGGGTTAGGGTTCGCGATACTCGGACAAACAATCTTCGTGCATAGATTTAAAGAAGAGTATCCCGTTGTCCCGTACCATTCAAGATTGAAAGAAGTTGAGTTCCGATACAACTGAATCAACAGTGATGAACATCGGCTCAAAACGTCCTCACAATAAGTCAAATGAGTCCTCAAAAAGGTATCCAAAGGTTCCACCAAAGTCCATCTAAAATTGGTGAAAATTCCTTCCCAGAAGGAATTCTGTAGAAATTTGCAGAAGGCCCGGTCGACCTGCCCCTTAGCCGGTCGACTGGCTACACTGCGGGGCTGATCGACCTGCCTGCTACCAGGTCGATCCCCTGCCTGTTTACCCGGTCGACCTGCCCCTTGGCCGGTCGACCGGCTGACCTGCGAAAACAGAGTGCAGGCCCTGTTCTGGGCTGAATTGGGGCTCTTTCCATTCCTTTCTTCTTGGACCTGATAAGCAACATATGTAGGGATAAAATTACACTAATTAAGATCCATAAAACTACCTAATCACTTCATCAAATTCTAAATCCATTCCATTCAATCTATAAGTCAATTTATCATGTTTTCAACATTCTAAGATATCAATTGAGCCATAAGCATCTAAGACATGATTTTATCAAACAAATCAAGGTAAACAAGCATATCAAGCATTAATATAGCTATTGACTTGCCTTAGTGAAAGAAGAAAGTGAAGGAGGAAAACACTTTAAAAGCTCCAAAGAGGGTGAAACACTCTTCCAAACCCAAATAGCTCCTACAAATGCATGCCAAAGGTCAAGGTAAGTCTATCTACTCCATTTCTAACCAAGGAAGAAGATGATAAGATGGTTTCCGAGCTTTGAAAGCTTACCTTTAAATGGGTTGTGGGTGAAACACTTAGAAAAGTGTATGGTTGTACTCTTGAAGGCTTGAGGAAGATGATGTGTGGCTCGGTTTCCTTCGCCGGAGCTCCGGTGCTCGTCGACGGAGAAGAAGAAAATAAAAGGAAGAGAGGAAGAGAAGAAGAGTCGGCTACTGTTGTGTGGTTGATGTTGTTGTAGTTGTTGAGTGAATGAAATGAAGATAAGTGATAGGTTTTTAACCTACTTTAAATAATGGGTTTTGGGCTTGGGCTTTGGGTTGATGGGTCAAGTTCCGGGTCGGCCTAAGTAGACATTTGATGAATTTCGGGCCTCTTCTACCCGTCAAATCGAAACGCGATAGAAGACTAAAGTTCATGAAACGACGAAACCTGCCCAATGCACCAAACTGACAAAACTCATAATCACTTGAATTCCCTAAAACCCTACCCAATTAGTAAAACGACTCTCTATCCTACCCAAACGAGCTCCGAATCGTGCGAAACTTCGCACCCGAGAACCCTACTATTTAGACTCTAAACTCACTTACTAACTAATCAAACAATTAATTCCAATTAATAGGACATTAGGGGGCGGGGTATTACATCCTCCCCCACTTAGGCTATCTGGTCCTCCAAATCCCTAACACACCTCTGGCAATAACTCTGGATACTTCTCCTGAACCTGATCCCTGAGCTCCCAAGTCGCTTCCCTTGGACTGTGATGCTCCCATTGTACTTTGACCCAATGAATGGTCCTTGTTCTCAACACTTGCTCTTTCGTGTCTATGATCTTCTTCGGTCTCTCAACGAACGTAACATTTGGCTGAACATCCAATGGCTCGTGATGTAGCACATGTGAAGGGTCTGCAATGTACTTTCTTAGCATCGAAATGTGGAAAACTCTATGAACTCCCGCTAAGTCTGCTGGTAGTATCAATCTGTAAGCTACTTCGCCGACGAGCATATTAATCTCGAACGGTCCAATGTATCTCCGAGCCAGTTTCCCTTTCTGACCGAATCTCATAGTTCCTCTAGTCTGTGAGACTTTGAGAAACACTTTATCTCCAACTTGAAACTCCAAATCCCTCCTCTTCGGGTCTGCATAGCTCTTTTGACGGTCTCTTGCAATCTTCAGCCTATCAATGATTTGCTTCACTTTCTCGCTGGTATCACTAATGATCGACGGTCCGTGAAAGCTCCGAATACCAATCTCCTCCCAATAAACCGGGGTCTTATACTTCCGTCCGTACAATGCCTCGAACGGTGCCATCCCGATACTGGAGTGATAGCTGTTGTTGTAGGCAAATTCACACAAAGGAAGACTCTTCTCCCAGTCTTTCCCAAAATCAAGAACACATGCCCGCAACATATCTTCCATGGTCTGATTGGTCCTCTCTGTCTGTCCGTCGGTCTGAGGGTGATGCGCTGTGCTGAAGTTCAATGTGGTGCCTAAGGCTGCTTGCAAACTGACCCAAAATCTGCCCACAAACCTCATATCTCTGTCTGAAACAATGAAATCTGGAATTCCATGCAATTTGACAACATAGTCAATATACTTGTGTGCCAATACATCCATGGATCCTCTCATCTTCATCGGAATGAAGTTTGCTGACTTCGTAAGTCTGTCGACAATCACCCAAATGCTGTCATTCTCCCGCATGGGTGGCAATCCTGCAACGAAGTCCATGGTGATATGCTCCCACTTCCACTCTGGAACCTTCAATGGTTGGAGTAATCCTGGAGGTTTCTGATGTTCAATCTTTACCTGCTAACACACTAGGCATCTCGAGACAAACCTTGCAATGTCCTTCTTCATGTTGCTCCACTAGTAAAAGTTCTTCAAGTTCTGGTACATTTTGGTGCTCCCTTGGTGAATAGCATAACGAGAATGGTGTGCCTCAACCATAATCTCGTTCCTCAAATCATGTACACCCGGCACACATAGCCTATCCTGGCAGTACAACACGCCATCAATGAGTATAAACTCTGGCCTCTCTACTATGTTCTCAATCAGTCTAACTAACTCTGGATCCTCTGACTAACTACTCTTGATTCTGCTAAGAATCTCTGGCTCCCAAATATGCATATTGGCAACCACGACTCTTTCACTCCGAGGTTGAAACTCTATGGCTAAGTCTCTGAATAGCTCTGTCAAAGACCACTCTGTCTGCAAACATCCGGTAGTCGTTGCTTTTCTGCTCAATGCATCTGCAACCACGTTTGCTTTCCCGGGATGATACTTTATCGGAAAGTCGTAGTCTTTGATATACTCGTTCCATCTAGTCTGCCTCATATTCAAATCTTTCTGCCCAAACAGATATTGGAGGCTTCTGTGATCCGAGTGAACCTCGAATTTCTCACCATACAAGTAGTGTCTCCACATCTTCAGTGCCATCACCACTGCTGTAAGCTCCAAGTCATGAGTAGCGTACCTCTTCTCATGCTCTTTCAGCTGTCTAGATCCATAAGCTATTACTTTTCCCTCCTGCATGAGTACGCAACCCAATCCAATGCCTGAAGCATCTGTGAAAATCACGAATCCTCCAGTTCCCGTAGGTAACGAGAGAATAGGTGATGTGGTCAATCTGGTCTTCAGCTCCTGGAAATTTGCTTCACACTGCTCAGTCCATACAAAAGGAACATCTTTCCTTGTCAATTTGGTCAGTGGAGCTGCAATACTGGAGAATCCCTTCACAAATCTTCTGTAATACCCTGCTAAACCAAGGAAACTCCTGATCTCTGACACTGACTTCGGGCTCTGCCAACTAACTACTGCTTCAATCTTCGCGGGATCTACTGCCAAACCCTCATTCGAGATGATGTGTTTAAGAAAAGACACTTGCTCCAGCCAAAACTCACATTTACTGAGCTTAGCATAGAGCTGATTCTCCCTCAAGATCTGCAATGAACTCCTCAAATGCTCTACATGGTCATCTCTGGACTTAGAATAGACTAGGACATCGTCTATAAATACGATCGTGAACTTATCTAAGCATGGTGCAAAGACTCTATTCATCAAAGCCATAAATACTTCTGGCGCATTGGTCAGCCCAAATGGCATAACCAAGAACTCATAATGTCCGTATCGAGTCTGAAGGCTGTTTTCTGCACATCTTGATCCCTGACTCTTATCTGGTGATAACTTGATCTCAAATCTATTTTGGAAAAATGCTGTGCTCCCTGCAACTGATCAAACAACTCATCTATCCGAGGTAAAGGATACTTGTTCTTGATCGTAACCTGATTCAGCTGCCTGTAGTCGATGCACATACGCATTGATCCATCTTTCTTCTTCACGAAGAGGACTGGTGCTCCCCATGGTGATACACTGGGTCTCACAAATCCTTTATCCAAAAAGTCCTGCAATTGAGCTTTCAGCTCCCTTAGTTCTGCTGGAGCCATGCGATAAGGAGCCTTCGATATCGGTGCAGTCCCTGGCTTTAGCTCAATCGTGAAGTCAATCTCCCTAACTGGTGGTAATCCAGGTATCTCCTTCGGAAAGACATCCGGAAATTCACACACAACTGGAATATCCTCCATCGCTCTGGACACTGTATCCTTTGTGATAAAAGCTACATAGCCCTCACATCCACTCCTAATCAATCGATCAGCTCTCAAAGATGAGATGACTCTAGTGGACATGGGTTTCCTCTCCCCAACAATCTCAACAGTATCTGCCAAAACTTGCAATCTGACTGTCTTGTTGAAGCAATACATCACTGCTCTGTGGGTGGATAACCAGTCCATACCTAGGATCACATCAAAGTCCTTCATCCCTAGGATGATGAAGTCTGCAGCTAGGATAAAACTCCCCACCTGCACTTTGCAAGCTGAATAATAGGATTCACATTGCACAGTCTTCCCTAAAGGAGTATTAACAAGCAATATACAATGCAATGGAGCTATATCTCCCACCAAGCATGCAGCAAAAACAAGTGATACGAAAGAATGCATGGAACCAGAATCAAATAAGACTCTACCAGGTACGTCTGAAATAGAGAGTGTACCTTCCACCACTCCTCCAGCTTCTTCACCTTCCTGCAGGTCAAGGGCTTGAAGTCTGCCATGCTGCTGAGGCCTCTGATGTTGCTGCTGACCCTGCTGTCTGTATTGCGCATACTGTTGGCCCTGTGGTCGTTGTGGTCCCTGAGGTCTGAACTGTCCTCTAGCGTGTGGTGCTGGCAGTCTGAACTGCTGAGGTGCCTGCCTCAAAGGCTGTGCTGCCAAAGGGGGGCGAGGAGCTGCATTCCTCACACCCTGCCCTTGTACCTGAGGGCAATCCTTTCGCTGGTGGTCCATCGAACCACACTCAAAGCACGCCCCCGTATTCCATCTGCAGGCTGCCGTAGTATGTGAATTCTTACCACAACGCTCGCAGTAAACCTTGCGTGTCTGATCAAATTTAGGCCTCTTGCCTTGTTGCTACTGAGGACGCTGCTGGTACTGCTGTGGACGCTGCTGAAACTGCCCCAGACCTGGGCTCCTAACTGGTACAGGTATGGCCTAAAGCTACTGTGCATAGAGGGTCTTCTTCCGAATGGACTCCTCAGCCCAATACGCACGCTTGAGGTTTTTCTCGTAGGTGACTAAGGTAACAGATGTCACCTCCATTTGAATATCGGGTCTCAGTCCTCAAATAAATCTCATCACCTTGTCCGCCTCAACCTGGACCAAGGACGGTGCAAATCTCGAGAGGTTCGTGAATTTCTGCTCGTAGATCTGCACTGGATCCTCTCCCTGGACCAACGACTCGAACTCTATCAACTTCTGAGCCTCAATGTGGGGTGGAATATATTTAGCTCGGAAAAGTGTCTGAAATGACATCAAGCCTCAGCATCCTCTATCGTGTCATAAGGTGTCATGACCGATTTCCTCCATAGCTCTGCCACTCTTGGAACATGTACGATGCTAACTGCACACGCTCCCGTCCTGTACACTGGAAGACCTTGAAGATCTTCTCCATCTGCACCACCCACTCATCAGCATCGAGGGGGTCCTCATTCCCATAATACACTGGTGGGTTCCTTTTCTTGAACTTGTCATAAATGTCATTCAAGTCATTCACCCTAGGAGGTATGATGACTTGAGGTACCGAAGCTGGCCTCTGTAAAAACTGCAGCATATGAGCCTGGAAGGTAGCCTGATCCTCCCTCTATTTGTTATGCTCCTTCCTCTGCTGTGTCTGCGTCTGTGCCTGTGCTGTCTGAGAATCCACAAACGCTTGCATGAGCTGATTGAATCTAGCCTCTGCTGATCCATCTCCACTAGACCCAGCCTGATCATTGTTCTGAGTAGAACGAGTGTGTCCCCCAGCCATTCTACAAGAAAAGACATGTTAGTCATATGGGACTCAATCTAGCATACAAACTATACAATCTACACAAGCTAAGATGCCCCACGAAATCCAATCCTCACACGTCTTAAGTTTCTACTTGTTTTTAATCTAGAAACCAGTATTGCTCTGATACCAACTTGTCACGCCCCAAAATTTAAACCGGGATTATGCGTGAGATTAGGGTCAATTTAAAACTTTGTCCAATGATGATCACATACCACTTGCCCTAATTGTGTCCCATCTGGATCGAAGACCGCTGTGAGGTTTAACATTTCCTCAAATATATAAAACAATTAGCGGAAGCTTCAGAAACAATTAGCCTGCTACCAGGTCGATCCCCTGCCTGTTTACCCGGTCGACCTGCCCCTTGGCCGGTCGACCGGCTGACCTGCGAAAACAGAGTGCAGGCCCTGTTCTGGGCTGAATTGGGGCTCTTTCCATTCCTTTCTTCTTGGACCTGATAAGCAACATATGTAGGGATAAAATTACACTAATTAAGATCCATAAAACTACCTAATCACTTCATCAAATTCTAAATCCATTCCATTCAATCTATAAGTCAATTTATCATGTTTTCAACATTCTAAGATATCAATTGAGCCATAAGCATCTAAGACATGATTTTATCAAACAAATCAAGGTAAACAAGCATATCAAGCATTAATATAGCTATTGACTTGCCTTAGTGAAAGAAGAAAGTGAAGGAGGAAAACACTTTAAAAGCTCCAAAGAGGGTGAAACACTCTTCCAAACCCAAATAGCTCCTACAAATGCATGCCAAAGGTCAAGGTAAGTCTATCTACTCCATTTCTAACCAAGGAAGAAGATGATAAGATGGTTTCCGAGCTTTGAAAGCTTACCTTTAAATGGGTTGTGGGTGAAACACTTAGAAAAGTGTATGGTTGTACTCTTGAAGGCTTGAGGAAGATGATGTGTGGCTCGGTTTCCTTCGCCGGAGCTCCGGTGCTCGTCGACGGAGAAGAAGAAAATAAAAGGAAGAGAGGAAGAGAAGAAGAGTCGGCTACTGTTGTGTGGTTGATGTTGTTGAGTGAATGAAATGAAGATAAGTGATGGGTTTTTAACCTACTTTAAGTAATGGGTTTTGGGCTTGGGCTTTGGGTTGATGGGTCAAGTTTCGGGTGGGCCTAAGTAGACATTTGATGAATTTCGGGCCTCTTCTACGCGTCAAATCGAAACGCGATAGAAGACTAAAGTTCATGAAACGACGAAACCTACCCAATGCACCTAACTGACAAAACTCATAATCTCTTGAATTCCCTAAAACCCTACCCAATTAGTAAAACGACTCTCTATCCTACCCAAACGAGCTCCGAATCATGCGAAACTTCGCACACGAGATTCGTCGTTAAACCCGATTATTTAGACTCTAAACTCACTTACTAACTAATCAAACAATTAATTATAATTAATAGGCCATTAGGGTGCGGGGTGTTACAGATGCCCTTCTATGCCATCATGCATCGAATAGATGTTGGGTTGGTCATTTATTTAGAGCCTGTGAATCCTGCTGATGTGCCGGTGACTGCTGCTGGAGCCCTGAAATCATATAAGCTGGCCGCCAAAGCCATTTCAAGGTTGCAGTCTTTACGTAGTGGAAATATCTCAGTTTTGTGTGATGTCTTGGTCCGTGAAGTTAGCGAGCTCATAGGTTATGATCGGGTGATGGCATATAAATTCCATGAAGATGAGCTTGGCGAAGTGATTGCTGAATGCCAGAGATCTGATTTGGAACCTTATCTTGGGTTGCATTACCCTGCTACATATATCCCTCAGGCTTCTCGATTTCTGTTCATATGAAGAACAAGGTTAGGATGATTTGTGACTGCTCAGCACCTCCAGTTAAAGTTATACAAGACAAGAGCTTGGCACAGCCACTGAGCTTGTGTGGGTCGACGCTGAGAACTCCACACGGTTGTCATGCTCAATAAATGCAAATATGGGTTCAATTGCAGCTCTTGTGATGTCTGTGGTAATCAATGAGGGTGATGATGAGACAAGGGATGAGCAGCAGCAGCAGAAAGGAAGGAAGAAACTTTGGGGATTGGTGGTTTGCCACCATACAAGCCCAAGGTTTGTCCCTTTCCCTCTTCGATATGCTTGTGAGTTTTTGTTACAAGTGTTTGGTATACAGTTGAACAAAGAGGTTGAATTGGCAGCCCAAATAAGGGAGAAGCAATTATACTGACACAGACAGTCCTATGTGATATGCTTCTGCGGGATGCACTTATTGGGATCGTTACACAATCGCCAAATGTAATGGATCTTGTTAAGTGTGATGGGGCTGCATTGTATTACGGAAATCAATCTTGGTCGCTTAGAACAACCCCTACAGAGGCTCAGATAAGAGATATAGCTGGATGGCTGCTGGAGTACCATAGTAGTACTGCGGGTTTAAGTAGATAGAAATGGGCTTCCGAGTATGGTTGTGATGGAATCGGATGTGGAGACTCCAACATGTGGCCGGAGATCTATGTGCGTTCCAGCGATTGGGAAACTCCGCAGATCTCTTCGCCTCTTGTCTTTCCTATGTGTTGGAATAATGCCAACTCAGGACTCTCTTATCTTATATAAACAAGTCCCAAAGAGTCACACTTACTAAAGACCTTTTCGCCAAGAAACCCACATCCACTAGTCCTATTAGGAGTTTTATTAGTGGGACTAGATCAAGCATTACATTAAGTGAGATTGTATTTTTTGTTAGCATCTGTCCTGCTTGATCTAATGTGGGACACGTGGCATGTGAGCCACACGATTTCCTACACGTTGGAGAGGAGAGGACACCTTAGCCTTAGAACCAGCCCTCACCCCCATCCCAACCCCAGAATTGTTTTGAAAATTTCTTTGAGTGCTGCTACGTACACACTGCATTTTTCTCTCCACACATTGCAATAGATTGTGACTAAAATGCCCACTTGTAAATTTACCAAAATGTATAAACTTCGGCCCTCCCAGTCTACTTGAAATGCTATCTACACACTGCGTATTTTCCCTTTACTTGAAATGTTTGAACGTATGTTAAAGGGTTTCACTCCTCTCCACTTCATTCCATTTAGTTTGTGCCATGCATCATGAAATGAAGACAAGGTTTCTACTTCTTCTTGCATTTTACTGATCTTTACTTCCTCCCTCTTTCATCTTTTCTCTCGATTTCAATCCTCACTTCATTCTCAATTGACTGCAACTCATTAATCTTGATTTCATTCAAAGTTGAAACCCAATTTGCTAGCATTCTTAATCTATGGACTCGCAAAAGAACAAGCAGATGATGTCTCCCGATCATTCTAGCAGCGTCGATGTAAGCATATTCATCGCAACATGTGTATATGGGTAGATACGATCCGTTCGGCCCTGCATGTCCGACCGAATGTCCTCTACGCGGCCTTTCAGGGCCGAACAGAGATACTCTACGCAGCACTATAGTGCCAAGAATAAGCAAAATATGCGGACATACATGGCCAAAAATAAGGACATTATGCGAACATGCATGGCCGAACAATTTAATTTTATCCTGATATTTAGAGCCGTGCGGTTGTGTCATTTACGTACTCTAACAAAATTGGTTCCATAGCAGTTTCATGCGCCTACTGAATGGAACAAGGTTGGCTCGGAATGTGTGGTCGACTATAGTAATGAGTTTATCACTGAAGAGGTAATTAATCGAGATGAATCATTCAATATTTAAATTGATGTAGTGACTTTGTTCAATATAATTTTGTTTGGTTATGCGCAGATATTCACAAGCCGAGAATCCCTAATTAATTGGGCTCGTGATGTTGGGAGGAGAAATTGTTTCATTGTTATGATTAAGACATCAGCAGCGCCCAACAGGAGAAATAAAAAACCAAGGCTGACCCTTGGGTGTGAGAGGAGTGGGTCTTATAAAGACACGAGGATTACTAAAGACGGGACTGATGGGTAGAAATTGAAGCAGACACTGGTTCGAAAAAATGTGGATGCCCATTCACGTTACCAGGCAAAGTAGTTGGCTCAAATGAGGAATGGATGTTGCATGTAGTGTGTGGTGTGCATAATCATCCTACTGCAGACTTTCTGGAATGACACTCATTTGCAGGGAGATTAACAAAGGATGAAACTTCAGTGCCGGTGGACATGTCCAAGAATATGGTTCGGCCAAAGGATATCTTGGTGACACTGAAACATAAAAATGAGTTAAATGTAAGCACAATGAAGACCATTTACAATGCACGTCAAAGGCATAAAGTTGTGGAGAGGGCCGGACGGAGTCAGATGCAACAACTGTTGAAATTATTGGCGGAGCATGGTTACATTGAGTGGCATAGGAAATGTCCTGCAACAGATACTGTCATTGACTTGTTCTTCACACACCCTACCAGCGTAAACCTCTTGCATGCATTTCCTCATGTGTTGATAATGGACTGCACCTATAAGACCAATCAGTATCGAATGCCCTTATTGGAGATTGTTGGGGTTACATCCACAGAGAAGACTTTTCAGTATGCATTGTATATCTCCAGAATGAACGTGAAGATTACTACTCATGGGCATTGGGTTTTTTGCGCAAAGTTATTGACGAGGGTGTTCTTCCTAGTGTTATCGTCATTGACAGAGAGATGACTTTAATGAACACCATATCTATTGTTTTCCCCGGCGCCAAACATCTTTTATGTAGATGGCATATCAGCAGAAATATCTTGGCTAAATGCAAGAAGTTGTTTGTGACGAAGGAAAAGTGGGACCAATTTATAATAAGCTGGAACATGTTGGTCTCTTCATCCACAGAGGAACATTACAATCTGCAATTCAACTTATTTATAAAGGAGTTCATCACCTATCGTACAGCACTTCAGTATGAGTGTCTTGGTTAGATGCGTACAAGGATAGATTTGTGGCTGCCTGGACAGACAAGGTCATACATCTTGGGAACACCACTACAAACAGGGTGGAGAGTTCACATACACAGCTGAAGCAGCAGCTTGGATCAAGTCAGGGGACTTTTGAAGACTCATGGATGAAAATACACGACCTATTGTTGCTGTAACATACAGATATAAAAGCATCATTTAAAAAACGTAAGACGGTTGTGCAACACAATTTCAAGCCTTCTGAATTCAAAGAACTTCGTGCACCCTCTTCCTTTGAATATGTCGAATTAGCTCAGGATAGTTACTCTCCTGTCTTAAAGATGGAAGAGACTATTGTCAATAGTGGGGCCTCTTTAGTACCCGTAAAGAAGCTGATTCCTAAGCAAAAGGTCAACTACACCCGAAATTTGAAGCCAACCACTTATATTAACACACTCCCAGATGGTTTAAGGTCTTATATTCATCATGTAAAAGATGTCAATGCGGATGGCAATTGTGGCTTTAGAGCCATTGCAGGGTTGATGGGACTTGGTGAGGATTCGTGGCAACAGGTATGGAAAGATCTTTCTAGAGAGTTGGTGACTCATGCAGAACACTACAGACAAATATATGGATCACACCAAAGGGTTGATGAACTTATCAATATCATATCGTACTAAAGGGATTGCCCTCCATATGATCGATGGATGACGATGCCGGACATGGGACATCTAATTCCTCGCACTATAACGTTGTCCTATACCATTTGTCAAATGAGCAATGCCTGACTTTTCTTCCTCTTCAATCCGTCCCTATTCCTATTGCTGTTAGACGAGAGATCGCAATCGGTTTTATCAATCAAAACCACTTTGTTCAGGCGATAATAGTAGATGCATAGATTCACCAAACTTATTTTCCCTGAAATGCCGTGACTCACTTGAACTAGGTTTTTCTCGTACAAGGTCATCCAAATTCCTCTTATTGCTACTAATTGGATTCGTCACCATCACCCTTCTGCAGATGGTTGGGATATAACTTATCAATCTCAGATCCAACATTTCAGAAAAATTATAAGTCCATCAGTTGCCACATGCAAAACCATTGATCTGGAATGATTGTTATATTTTATAAGGATGCCAATGCGGATCCAATTTTTTTAAGAGCTTAATTCAATTGAGCATTGTTGTAAATTAAGATGAGAACATTCTCACTTTGTTTTATAAAAGAACATTCCATATATCTTCATGGTGCATGACAAATGACAATCACTTAAGCTGTAGTTGCATATAGCAAACGACAATTTCAACCGAGTGGTCCTGATATGACGGATAATATTTTGCTCGGCTTTGAAAAGCCGAGTTAAAACTATAGTGTCGGCCCTGAGAGGTCTAGTAAACCTAATTTGGTCGGCCCTGAGACGCCGCCCACAACACATTGTCTCGGCCCTGAGGCGCCGCCCACAATACATTTTCTCAACCCTGATACGCCGAGCAATATTCATGATTTCGGCCTTGAAACGCCGAGCACACCCATTGGCAACTTGAACAATACCAGTTTACAAACTACGTCATCCATTTCATATAAATGCTGTGTACATAGAAAGTGACTTTCAATATACATCAATACAAACTGCAACATTAAAAACGATATCCATAAAGTGGGCAATGTATGTAAAAAGTTTTACATGTACCATTACCCAAAAAATTTGCTGAAAGTCAGTTTACAATCTTTCAAAAGTACTTCAACCAAAACCATAACAAAATACATATCAAATGCTAAGTCCACATCCTAGACCCCACGTCTACGCCTGCGGCTGTAAGTGCGTGCCTCGCTCCGTGGAGGTTTATGAACAAGATCTTCTGGATCGACTCCATCTAGGACTATGTTGACGTCCTCAAGGGCCATGTACAAGGCATCAGGATTTCGGACACTCAGACTATGCGTTCTCCTCATAATAGGCTGAATAACACTTTGGGCATTCACGATGCACTGGTAATTAATTACATAATGAACAAATTAGAATGTTTGTTCAGTTGGTTATACTTAATATGATAGATATGCTCGTCAGGGATCGTACCAAACATGGGTCAATAGAAGAGCTGCCCTGAGAATCTTAAACACGTGGATTGAACGTGGAGCGATGTGCAGGGTTCTGAATGATTGGGTGCGACACTCGGAGGAACCATTCCATATAATTGGGTGCACAGTCCCATGGGTGCGACGCAGGCACACCGCGCTCCATCGGAGATAAGAGGTGGTTATGCCACCTCTCCCATATTTGATCCAAGTAATTGTAAGCGATCCGATATTGATTTGCGGTGGCACCCCTACTGGCGCGCTGTGGAGCTAGTGGAGTGGGGGAAATGTGTTGGACCCTACCAAACTGCCTAAGCACCCGATCAAGATGTTATGGTTCGACGATGTCCATGCACTTAATACAGCCAGTATAATAAGCAATCTCGTGAAAGGGGTGTTCTGCCCTATGCTCTCGGTAGGGGTCCCACACCACCGGCAACATTAATCGACAAATGCATACGTTAAATTGTACGATACTCATTTACATAAATTTTGAATTTATAACTTATAAGACCTTACCTCATGGGCATCAAGATCGTCAAGTGCCTCTCGTAATGATTGCAAGTTGGACATTTGCTCCCTAGACTCTTTGTGGTACCCAGCGATGCACCCGCGGTAAATTTTCTGTGTATGTGCGGTTTTGGTGAGGCCTACACCTAGGAAAATGCTCGTAAATCCATGCCTCTAGTAGAGTAAGGTATCCTGCAATCTGCCTGACACCACTCCGAGTAGCAAACCCTAACTGTCGGTATAGGTGAGCAAGCGCAGTAGCTCCCCCAAGCATATGTGCGTGCCTCATCGAAGTTCATTAGCAGCCTTAGATAGACCACTGGGACCCTCGTGCTGGTCGTGTTTGTGGAGAGTGTACAGCCCAAGATATACAATAGATATGCGCTTGCGGCATGCCTAATGTGCTCTTCTGGATCCGCATCGGTCACGTCTCCATATAGGTCCCTCAGCCACTCCAGTCTAATCGACGAGCCCCACACACCTACTAACTCTTCGTGTGCCTGCTGGGATGTGACCCCAAGACCATGCTCTACAACTGTTTTTTATCGCTCAAATGACAGTTGCTCTACTGATACAGATTTTCCAGTAACCGAGATCCCTAGAATGGTGCTCATATCATCAAGGGTAATCGTCATTTCACCAAAAGGCATGTGAAATGTGTTTGTCTCAGGCTGTCATCTTTCCACAAATGCTGACACCATGTTCTTGTTGATGGAACGATAAGATGTCGCTACCAATGGAGTCAACCCCGAACGGGCAATGAGACGACTAAAAACGGTATTCTGCCTTCCCTCTAAATTCCATGCCCATTCACTGATTTTTTGGCCATGGCTTATGCATTTAAGTGGCGGTCTCTCCTACAAAACAAAATAAATAACAAATTAGTGAAGGTAATAAAATTTTAAAACATGTTAACTAAGATTAATCACAAACCTGCTGCTGCCAAATACTTACAGCAATATGCGTCCGGAAACTAGTTAGAAGGCTCAAACTTGTTCGCCCCCCGGGGATTTCTCCAGTCATATCATGAGCAACAGTTGATGTTCTTTCACGTACTTCTTCTGCCTGTTCGGCGACTTCGGTCTCCACTTCGGGAACAGATTGTTCTTCAACTACTTATTCGTCACCATCGGACACATCAGCAACAAAGCTGTGATGGAGTCTCCTGTTCGACGATGTGGGTTGAATCCTAGAGGTACTGGGCGCATCCATATATCTGAAAAAATTCATAAAGACATAGTTCAGAACTGAGTCACAGCCCCATTCGGACCTGACTATCCGTGTGTACATTATTCTCTCTGCGTTACATGGCCGTAAAATTACAATCTGGTCGGACCCACAAAGCCAAGAAATTACAATCTGGTCGGCCAAACATGTCCGACTAAATAGCTTTTACTCGGACCTACAATGCCGAGATCCTACTCTTTTCACTGATCGTCAGGTCCAAAAGTAAGGACTACTTTCGGACCCACAGTGCCGAGCACGTCGTCATTCACTGCAACAGTTAAATGGCAAAATCGATCACAATGCCTGGAGAAATGGGAGAGACAAACGTGCATGACGGAGGAAAAAACCTTTAAATAAACCAAATCTTTGATCTTAAGAGAATACTACAACCATTTTTTAGCAATCAAAAGGTATTGAAATCACTCACTGGGATTGAAAGATGGCCTACCGATGTTATGGACTTTTGAAGAATGAGGCAAGAAGAACACAGATACCTTTGAGAAGATGCAGCGAATCGTCCACAACGAAAATGCAGTTCACGTGCCTCGTCGAGATTTCGTCAATTCAATGAATGGGAGGGAAGAAATACAGAAATGCGGGAAAAGCGATGATGAAGTGTAGTGTGTAGAAAGAAATGCAGGGAGGGAAATTATATGGGTTTTTTAGGTAAATTGCAGTGTGTCGAGAGAAAGATGATGGGATCTTTTTACTATTAGTCACCGTGAAAAGAGAGCAAAATGTGTAGGTTGCAGCTCTCAATTTCTTTTTGTCTTATCACATTTGTCCATCACATTTGTCCTCCTCAACAACTTGTTTTTTTAAAACATAGTTACCCCAAGTAGAATTTTCTAGTTCCCCCACTATATAAAACTTGTATACCCAAAACCTGATCAACCCATATTTTATTTGTCACTGCAAGATCAGAATTCAGTCCCCAAATCAAAATGGGTTCTTGAATGGTAAAGTAACTTTTCTGTTCTACCAGCCACCAATGTCAGCTCACACACCTAACTAGGAGAGAGAGAGAGAGAGAGAGAGAGAGAACGCCCCCTCACACAGACTTGAATAAGCAACCTGAGCAGTTGGATCTATAATTTTTCCAATTCTTTGTCGTTCAAATGTTAGGATTAAGTCAAACCTTGAGTGGGTGGCCCCAAAGCTACCACCAACCACCCCACAAGAGTGCTTGGGTTGAGACACATGTGCATTCACTGTGGTGGGAATTTGAAAAATCCCCTAAGGGCTACTAGAATGGATTACTAGTTCTAATTAATCAATCAATGCAGCGGAAATAAACCAATCAGGCAATATAGAACTAGCTATCTACCAATCACACACCACAAGAAGGCAGACACAATTTTTAACGTGGAAACCCTATCCAGGGAGAAAAACCACGATCTAGAAATCAGGAGTTCACGAACAGTTACAAGATATACTCACAAGCTCCTTTACCTCAGTCTGTACCTCGACCTAAGGACTGTAGTTATTCTTGCAAAGAATCCACTGACACGACATCCACCGCGCCTCGTTCTCCTTACTTGATCTCCTCGCACCTTGTCAACCAAGATGATCAATCTTCTACCAGAAAAGTAGAAGCAGCAACAACCTTCTAGAGCAGCCTTTCAGAATGATCTCTCAATGGCTCTAGAGAATTAACTCTCTCTAAGATATCTCTGACTCAAATCAATGAAAGTAATATGTCGTCCTCTTAGGGTTGAGAGTAACACCCTATAAATAGCCCAAAATTCGTGTCTAAAGATGCCTAAGATGATTAGGACTAAAACTAGCAGTTTGAGCACAATTAGAATATCAGTTTCCAAAATTCATAGTATACTGCGCTTGGTTCGCTCGAGCGGTCATTGGGTGCGGTCAAGCGGACAAGCCTCTGTTTCAGCGCTGGGGCAAACTGACATGTTCGCTCGAGCGGATATTATGGTCGCTCGAGCGGACCCCTCTCTGGTTGATTCGGAAATTCAGCACTCTTTTCTCCAGCTTTCTTCTTACTTTCTTCTTCTGAGTCATTCCAACCTTCTATCTTCAGAGTCTTTTTCTAAATAAAAATTACAACTCAAAAGACCCAGAGTTTTGTCCAACCCATGAATTTAGCCAACACTAAAATTCCTAACAATCTCCCCCTTTGGCAATTCATGGACAAAACTCCCTAAGACAATACAAATTGATCTACCAAAAAGAAACCCAAAATACATTAAGAAAAATCAGCAACAATACAAATTGATCTACCTAAAAGAAACCCAAAATACATTAAGAAAAATCAGCAAATGTAGATCTGTATTGTCTTTGACTCAGACTTAACTTCTTATTGTCTCTTGCTCCCCCTAGCTTCAATACTCTCTCCCTTTTTGTCTATAATTGACAAACAAGATTATTCAAGCAGCTTCTGTCAATTTGAAATTTGTAACTCCCCCTCAATTTAACTCCCCCTCAAGATGATCTTCGTATCAGCACTAGGGTGGGGGTTTGATCTTGAAGATCAGGGGTGATGAATCTTTGGCACACACACTTGCATTTTCAGATAGTTTAGCATAGTGTGTACAAAGACAGATGGAAGGTCTTATTTCTTAATCCAGACAGCTTTGATATTCATTGGTGACGCTTCCTTCTGTCGTGTTCATTGCTTTTGGTTTGGAGACTTTCGCAGCTTATTGCAATGGGGTCAAATGTGTCTTTAATTCCACAGTGATGGCAAGTGGGAATTCGTTCAGGACGTGGCACATTCTTCTTCTTGGTAGCTGTATTTGTAACATAAACAGCAGGATTAGTAACAATTGAAGTTTGAACAAAACAATTATTACCTTTGGCTTTTGATGTAGATGCCCCGTCAGTGTAGCCAATGCCATGCATGTTATTTTTTGCCTTTTGACTGCACAAGATGTCATCAAGTTTTTTAGACCCAACATTCATCCTGTTTAGTGGAACATTGCTTGTCTCCAACTCAGAAAGAATTATCTTAAGTCTTCCTTGCAAGTTGGTATTCTCAGCTTTCAAGGTCTTTATATCATGATTAATCAACTCACACTTCTGTGCTTCAGCAGTTAATTCATCTGCCAATTTGTTATTTTCAGCCTCTAAGTGACTTACTTTTGTAAGAGCTTCAGACAATTCTGCTTTTAATGAAGTATTCTGCTCTTCAGATTCTTTCCAGCGTATAGCCACTTTTTCATTCATCTTTAGCATTTTCATGGTCTTTGCAAACAATAGATTATATTCAGCTTGCCAATCATGTTCTGTCTCCTCATCAGAAACTGGTGGAGTAGCAGAAATTGAAGTTGCCATGAATGCCACAAATTTTCCTTTCACATGATCATCTTCAGGATCTTTTTCATCTTCCTTTTCTTCCTCAGAAGAATCTTCATCCCAGGTAGTGTTGAGAGCCTGCTTTCTTGGCTTTTTGTTAGCACAGTTACTAGCAATGTGTCCATAACCATGACACTCAAAGCATTGAGTCCCTTTCGGAGATTTTTTTCTTGACAAAATTTTTAGGGACTTTTACATTGCTTTTCTTCCCCTTCATAAACAACTGAAATTGTTTCATAAATTGGACAACAACTTGGGAATCAATCTCCTCAGAATCAGAATCAGAATCACTAGCAATTTTCTTGAAAGATTCTTTGTAGGCTCTCAAAGCTATACTTTTGGATTTTGATTTTGCATTAGTCCTCAAGTTTGCTTCAAAAGTCTGAAGGTTGCCTACTAATTCCTCAACTTTGAGAATATTTAGATTTTTATTTTCTTCTATAGCCACAACCTTTGCATCAAACCTTTCTGGAAGAGACCGCAAAATCTTTTTCACAACTCTATTTTCAGGAATTGGCTCTCCCAAAGTAAAGGTATCATTCACAATTGTATTCAGCTTTGAATTAAACTCATCAAAAGTTTCATCATCTTCCATCTTTATGGTTTCAAAGGCTGTATACAATTTCTGAAGTTTTGACTGTTTGACAGTGTCAGTCCCTTCATGCACAGTCTGTAGAATATCTCAAGCTTCTTTTGCAGTGGTGTATGTAGAAATTCTACTAAATTCAGATATGCTAACTCCATTATAAATAGCATTCAAAGCCCTAGAGTTGCAAGTGGCTGTCAATTCTTCATCCTTTGTCCACTTATCTTCAGGTTTGGGTCCAGTCACCCCATCAACAGTAATAGTGGGCAAGGAATAGCCATTCACAACAGATTTCCAAACTTTCAGATCTATGGCTTTCAAGAAGGCAACCATTCTGACTTTCCAATAAGCATAATTGTTACCATCCAACAGAGGAGGCTTATTGGTTGAAGTGCCTTCTAGATAGACATCCATTCTAGCAATGTTTGGATCAACACAATAACTTAGTGTAACCCGCTTTGATACCAATTGAAAAATCCCCTAAGGGCTACTAGAATGGATTACTAGTTCTAATTAACCAATCAATGCAGCGGAAATAAACCAATCAGGCAATATAGAACTAGCTATCTACCAATCACACACCACAAGAAGGCAGACACAATTTTTAACGTAGAAATCCTATCCAGGGAGAAAAACCACGATCCAGAAATCAAGAGTTCACGAACAGTTACAAGATATACTCACAAGCTCCTTTACCTCAGTTTGTACCTCGACCTAAGGACTGTAGTTATTCTTGCAAAGAATCCACTGACACGACATCCACCGCGCCCCGTTCTCCCTACTTGATCTCCTCGCACCTTGTCAACCAAGATGATCAATCTTCTACCAGAAAAGTAGAAGCAGCAACAACCTTCTAGAGCAGCCTTTCAGAATGATCTCTCAATGGCTCTAGAGAATTAACTCTCTCTAAGATATCTCTGACTCAAATCAATGAAAGTAATATGTCGTCCTCTTAGGGTTGAGAGTAACACCCTATAAATAGCCCAAAATTCGTGCCTAAAGATGCCTAAGATGATTAGGACTAAAACTAGCAGTTTGAGCACAATTAGAATAGCAGTTTCCAAAATTCATAGTATACTGCGCTTGGTTCGCTCGAGCGATCATTGGGTGCGGTCAAGCGGACAAGCCTCTGTTTCAGCGCTGGGGCAAACTGACATGTTCGCTCGAGCGGATATTATGGTCGCTCGAGCGGACCCCTCTCTGGTTGATCCGGAAATTCAGCACTCTTTTCTCCAGCTTTCTTCTTACTTTCTTCTGCTGAGTCATTCCAACCTTCTATCTTCAGAGTCTTTTTCTAAATAAAAATTACAATTCAAAAGATCCAAAGTTTTGTCCGACCCATAAATTTAGCCAACACTAA
The DNA here is from genome assembly GCA_038049695.1 of Cinnamomum chago. Lineage (NCBI taxonomy): Eukaryota > Viridiplantae > Streptophyta > Magnoliopsida > Laurales > Lauraceae > Cinnamomum > Cinnamomum chago. Next base: position 85,404,688 of record CP142452.1, on the reverse strand, counting down.
AATTCCTAACAGAATTGGGATCGATAGAAAGCTAAATTGACTGGAAGTGGCAAAATTTGAAAAGGATTTTCGTCGGTGAATGCGGATATATCCAAGGTGAATTGGTAGAACATGACATCGTCATGAGTCGTGACAGGATCACGACGCCATTTCGTTCACATAATAGCAACAAGCGTACTCCAATGACAGGTGTCAGCATCTCCGAGGACAATTGGTGGCTCACCGACGTTTTCATCAATCAATGGATACGAATGTTACTTTAAGAGAACTTTATTATTTATGATGTGAGCGCTCTCTCTCTCTCTATAGGCTCTAAACTTTTCACACTCTATATATCTACCCTTTCTCAATCATATATCATCTGTGGAGTTCAGATCTTGGTCTGGCACTCTACCTCTCTTTCAAAAATGGCTGATAAGGTAAGCCATCATCCAAATCCTTTCATACTTTGAATTGGCTTTATTATTCTTCTTTCTTCATGTGGGAGGTTTTTATTTTCCCTTTCGCTTGTTAATTATGATTATGAATTTGGACTATTGGCATTTTGATTTGATTCTATTACTTGGAAAAATTATGCAATTGATGATTGTTAGAACATGGGTTCTTCTTGCTATTGTTTTTCCTTGATTTTTTGGCTAACAGTTCTGCCCATTTCTCATCTTACTAGTTTCTTCAAAGAAGATGGGGGTTATTTCCTCATAAAACCATGTGTGCTCTTCTTCTTCTTCTTGTTGCTGGGTATATGAAGCACAAAATTTCATTATTTTACTATTTGGGTTTCAAAATCTTCATCATTTTAGACTTGGGTTTGAAAATTCTCATCATTTTACTACTTGGGTTTCAAAGATCTCATCATTTTACAAGTTGGATTTCCTTCTCTCCCTCTCTCTCTGTTTTGTTTCAATTCTCTTGTGCATTTTTTTTTTTTTTAATTCTCTTTCATTAGTGCAGATATCTACTTTAATTTTGACTGTTAACCTGGAATGCTGTCGCTGCTACAAGAAGATTCGGAAAGTCATAGCCAAATTCCCTGGTGAGTATTCTTTGTTATCTTTCTCTATCAACTCTGATCTCTTAAATCTCAAAGAAAGAGAATTAGTATTCACTGAAATCCCCTGGAGAGTATTCCTTGTTATCTCTCTCTCTCTCTCTCTCTCTCTCTCTCTCAACTCTGATTTCTTAATCTCAAAGAAAGGGAATTAGTATTCACAGTCATTGCTTTACATGACACATACCTCCATTATACGGATACCAATCCAAATCTGCAACTGAAGGGTGTATATGTTATACCAAGTCACCATTGACTTTCAATGCCAATTCCCCAAAAGAAGAAGATAGATTTGAAAAAAAAAAAAACACTCTTTTTTGAACTAATTAATAATAAAAGATGAGATATTGACAGGATTTTCCTTTTGTGAACGAGAGAAATCCAAAGCCAGAATTTCGATGAAAAGAATAATAAGGTGATCGTCTCCGGCCCCTTCGACCCTGAAAAGCTCAAGAGGAAGCTCTGCTGCAAGGCCTGTAAATACATCATAGACATCCAAATCAAGCCACCCGAAAAACCCAAGCCTCCCCCGCCACCTAAGCCGGACCCGCCCCCTAAGCCGGACCCACCTCCACCAAAGCCGGACCCACCGCCACCTAAGCCGGACCCACCTCCGCCAAAGCCGGCTCCACCCCCACCTGAACCGGTTCTACCGGTTCCTGGGATACCGGTAGGGCCGTACGCTCCGATGGTGTGCTGCAGGCCGTGTTACGAGGGATATCCGGAGCATGGTATATGCACGCGTTTCGGGTACGAGCGTGGGACGTGCAACATCAAATTCTTCAGCGAGGAAGATCCGTCTTGCACCATCATGTAATCGTGTGTGGTCACTTGGTCTCTGTTTTTTTTTTTCCCTTCTCTGTTTCTTCTCATGGATTTGGCTGTCTGTAGTGAGATTTCTGTTAATATAATTGAATCATGGTGTTTGAAATGAACAGAGTTGCCTATGTAATGAATGGTGAATTCTAATGTTATGAATGAATGAATGAATAAATTTGGTTACCGAGAGATTTCCTAAATATTGTGTGCACTCGTGCAAGTTTACCTTATTCATATTAAATTATGGGAAAATTACCGCACGGACGTTCCAAAACACTGCATTTACTCAAGACCAGATGAAAGAATGCAAAATATCTAATAGAAGATTGTACATGAAAGGACGTCTAAAGTTAGACGGTTTTACCCTTTTATCATGAGATATCCTAACCCTGTACGATATCCAATGGTTTGATATCCCAAGCCCGTAGGATATCGCACCGTTTCGCTATAACGAGAATAGTAGCGAGAGCGAGAATAATAGCGAGAATAGGAGGTTTTCTAGAGAGAATTCTTGCTATAGCGATGACACAACTCGCTAGAGTGAGGGTCTCGCTATAGCGAGCCCACTTTCCTTGCCAGGGGTATTTTCGTAAAATGATTAATGTCATTTATCCCTTTCTCCTCTATGATTGTATCCTACCCACTCCTACTCTCGCCACTTGTTTCTCTCATTTTCTTCTCTCATCTTCTCATGTATAATCCTCGTCTCTTCTTCTTCTTATGGGTATTATCATTTTTTTTTCTCATACATGCACTCGTGTAGTTTCTGTTTTCTTGGGTTTTCTTGATTCATCCCAAACTTATGTGTTTGGCATTTCTCTTTACAATGTGCACAAGGAAGGGTTCTATTGAGATCTGACACTCAGATCTCAACATGTTTTGAAGTCTGGTAAAAGAAAAAAAAAGGTTTCGAAATTCAAAAATACATGATCTGTCATGTCAGTAACCATGGGGCATGTGGAATAAGATGATGTTTACTAACGGAGGTCAATAGCCATTTTGAAACTAACTGTTCATTAACAGCATTATTCAGTGCATAAGGCCCCAACAACCTGTTGCTCAAAAAAAAAAAAGGAAAAATGAACTTCCGAATTTGATTGAAGGTTGGGTGGAAATGCATGTGATTCTATTTTGGGTGTTCTCCTTTTAACAGATGACATTGCTTGGTTATATGCTTTGTGACAAAGTGCTATATGATGTTTCACCCTATGGGGTTATATGAAGTCATTTATATATCATAAAAGTCGGATATGATTTTTCTGCACACTATGTGTTTGTTGAATTGATCGGGAGAAATCTTGCATCTTATGTATTTGTTTATTTGTCTCTGTGACTCTTCATGGTACAACATACCTCCTAAAACTTATAAAGGGAAGCGACCGGCTAGGTCTTCCTCTAGTTTCAAGACTGAATGGTTTAAGGATGCTGAGGGTGCTCAACATTTTTAATCAAGACTCATCAATCGCACAGTCATCTTTGAAAGAATAGTTGTGCAGACCGATCTCACCACTACAAGGTTTTTGCACTGGCCTCATCTTAACCGTTGCATGATTCTAATGAATTTGATTGATGAATGCTTTGAGGATTGGATACGGGAGTTTTATTGCAACATATTTGATGTTACAAGCATTGGTTTCAAGACCTATATTCGGGGAAAGACACTGTCTATGGATGCAAATAGGATTGCCACTTTAAATATGTTAATGGTGAAAGAAACAAGATGAGAGAGCAGTATATCAATAAAAAGAAAACACATCAAATGTAAAGAGATGAACAAAATAATGCATTTCATGGAGGGATCTAAATCTTAATAAGTGATTTACGATTTCCATCATAAGAATCAAAACAAAAAAATGTTTATCAATACTACATTTATGGTCTGTTTTAGACCATATACCTGTTGTGATGAATAAAATGTAAAAAGTATGGATGAAAGAAGATGGAATGGTAATATCCTATCGGAACCCACAATCCAAAACGGAGAAGATGGAAACGGAAGTCTTCAATTTGTGGTGTAAAAATGAGTTATCTGATGGGATGAGAGTAGATAATGGCGTGATATCCTACGAACCTAGGATATCGAACCGTGCGATATCCTACGAGACTAGGATATCGAACGGTGCGATATCCTAAAGGCCCAGGATATCGAATACTGGGATATTCTACAGGCTTAGGATATCGCAAAATAAAGGGTAAAACTGCCTTATTTTGGGCTCCTCTTATGTATGATCTTCTATTAGGTAATTTGTAGTTTTTCATCTTGCCTTGGATAAATGTAGGGTTTCCGTATGGTAATTTTCCCTTAAATTATTAATAATCCTATTGGTGTGGGTACAACGTTGGGCCCACTTCAGCTTTTTGGCTCATTGCTTAGCTAAGTAGGGTGCCGTCAGCAGAGCCAATTTTGAGTGGTGTGGTTTGATTGATTGTTCATTCTTTTTTCCTTTTTTTTTGCTCCTTGGTGGTGGGGTGGTTGTTTGTTTCCTTGTTTATATAATAATGAAAATTGTTTACCTAAGCACTACAAATCCAAACTGTGCATTACTGGTGTTCAAAAGTGGGTTCCATCTAATAGTAAAAAATAATGAAAGTGTAGTAATTATCAAGAATAGAATGAGACTATATTAGAGTAAAAAAAGAAAAGAAAAAGAATAAAACTATATTAAGAGTCCATAATATATTTTTAAAAAAATGTAGAAATCAAAACTAAAATGAGAACTGCAAATTACGTCAAATTGAGCTTCAATTTTGAAATCAAATTGTGGTCGCTTAATATATAATAATGCTCCAAATGACATGGAAAGCTCTATGTGCATCCCGTCCACAGATTGTCAATAATATTCTGGCAATGCACTCAGATGGGCCTCATACCATATGCTTACAATTATAAAAGTTGAACCTAGATATAATTTCTAAAGGTGGATCTTGTGCAAATATAGGTGTAACTCCAGTAAAAAAACTCTAATAGTTATGAAATAGGGAATTTATAAAATTTAGAATGCATCAATTGAAAAGAATTTATGCTTCCTATAATAATGCCTAGAGATTTTTGTAAGAATCATTAACTAAGAAAATTCAATATGGTAATATCATAGGTCACGACTTCAGGTCCCATGAGGAAAGTTTCAATGTTTTATTTTTATTTTTTTGCTAAAAAAAAAATTTCAACTATATAAAAATGTGCATTTCATTAAAAAACAAAAATAAAATGGGGACAGTAGTTAGGAAGCTCGGATTTGGAGAGAATTTCAAAAGGCTGTAGGTGAGCACGTAATTGGAATTAAAATTGGAATTGGAATCTCATATTCTGTTTTTGCTAAGTTGGGTAAGTGGTACAAATACAATACAGGGAAGACTACCTTCACACCTAGGTATCTATCCCACAGTAGCTGTGTGAGATGAGAGTGAGACCCCTCCCTTTCTACTTAGGCGTCTCTTGTTTGTCATTGCCTCATTGGGATCTTCGTTTTTATCTCAATATTCAATAGGCTTGCAATACTTTATTTTCTTAATGATCGAGCAGATGGATAGAATAAGCCAATCCAAGCATATGCTTTTTTCCAAATGGACGTGGAAACTTTTGTGTTTCTGTGGACTGAATATTGTATGATTGGACTGATCTGAGTCGATTTAGTCATACATAGTTGCAATGCACGGACCACTACATCCATGCCAATAATAAGACATGTGAATATCAATTAGAAGATTCTAACATATATTCTAATAGTTTTTTCCTTTAATTTATAGAAGATTAAGAAAATTTTAACATTAATTGGTTTGCCAATGTTGAACACAGCTGTATCCATGTAGATGGATCTCCTGGGTGTGGGTACAGCCTTATTGTGTAAGAACAAGAGCCATGTCGCTTGTTTGTGTGGCCCATCCAACTCCACCAGATAAAAGGATGGACACTAGATCAGAGGCTTCTGACAAAACTGTGTCCCACTGGAGTTACAGACTCATCTGATATAAGCCCATGAAAGAAATTAACCATCATATGCAGTCCATTTCACGATTCTTAATCTTTATGTATAGTTCACAGCAGAGGACATTAAACTGAGTCCAGTAGATTAAGAGTCTAGATTTGCCTGTTACCGTTACATACATGATAATAGACCCCACCATTGTAAATCCAGATTGTTAAAAGAAGCCACAACAGTGATATTTCTATGTTATAAAAAGTGATCAATGAGTGATGGTGTCATGTCTAATCATGTAACAGTGGCTAACTTGACTAGGATCTGAGAAAGTGCCTTCTTTTTCTTTTTCATTTTTCTTTTTTTATTTAAAGTGCCTCTTTGTGTCATACAAAATCAAAGCTCTAAAAGCTAGACTTTATAAAAGAAATGGAAAAGATGTTACAAAGTTTTATTAATTACACATTTACCGAAAGAAAAACAAATACTTTTACTGATAACACGTCAACGATCACATCGGATTTTTTACTTCCTACATTTTCCTCGGTGCAAATGTACTTGCAGATTGAAGTCATTCTTGAAGTTGGCCTGCAATGTAAATGATAAGACTTCTAAGATTGAAATGGCCTATCATGTCAAGTCCTTTTTTTTTTTATTATTATAACCTTTCCACCCTGGAATCTAGCTTTGATTTTGTATGACATAAAGAGGCACTTTAAATTAAAAATGAAAAATGAAAAAGAAAAAGAAGGCACTTTCTCATATCCTAACCAGGGATTTTAATTTCGCTATAATCACAAAAATGAATATATATATATATATATGGGGAGGTTTCAAGTGCATCTATCCTTCACCATAGGGTGAGGGACACTTCCATAATTGAGCATTTTTAAGTACAAAAGTTACTTTTTAAGGACATAGGGTGAGGTACACATCCTTGTCTTCATGTGCAAAAATGGGAAGTGTCTCTCACCCTATGGTGAGGGATAGATGCACTTGAAACTTTCCCATATATATATATATATATATATATATATATATATTCTCATTGCAAATCATATTGCCTTTAAGATGGCGAAGAAAGTTGGATGAATGTCAATTTACATGATCAATCCTTAGGGCCATGGAAACTTGGCTCCACAAAAATTTGGAAGAATGTTAGATTAGGCGCAGCATTGCAGTTCAAATGTGGTCATTAGCCCTCAACAACTAGGGTTGGGCTTAAGCCTATCCCATGCTTTGCCTGTTTCTATCTTAGGCCTAAGGATCAAGGCCACGAGCCTAAAGTGGCGCCCGGGTCCAGCCCAACTAGAAAATGTATAAAATGTCATGCCAGGCAGGCCTTTAAGCTTTTATGGCTCCAGTCCAGTTTCAATTAATGATTGGACCAGAAGCTTAGGCCTAAAACAATCCAAGTCTCATATAATTTGGGCTGGGCTGGATTGGGCCTAAGCTGGATGGACATTAGCAACATATTTTCTTGGGCCTGCTTTGCCAAGTGACCAATGGGGATTATCGCAACATACCCACCCAGTGATTGATCCCTTAGTGGTATGGTGAGAGCAAAAGTCCTATCTACAAAGGCATCCCTATATTCTTCCTTTAGTACCCCTATTAATCATAAATGTGAAATATAGATTAGGCCGTTCCCAAGGGCATTCCTATAAATTTCTCCTCTTGTGTAAATTGTAGTGTGTTTACTAGACTCACTTTGTAGGCACTGGGCATTCCCACAGGTGAAAAAGCAGAGAGTATAGAAACTTTTTTTATCTTATCATGCCAAGCTTGTTCTTGAACTTGAGCAGAACTTTTGACAGGTCAAGGTCAAAGCTCAAACTGAGATAAGCACGAGCAAAATGAAAAAGTGAGTCGTCCTCAAATCAATGTTCTCAAATGTGATTCCAAATTCCAGAAGGACATGATATAATTCATGGCATCTTTATGTGGACAACAGTGACCTTTGATTCAAAGTGGAAGACCTAGGAAAGAAGCCATCACTTGCCAGATGTCTGCTAATGGTGCCCTAGTAGTGGTCCCCACTGTACGTTTGTTTGGCTTAATTTTCACCTACGAGTCTCCTGCACAAGGGCTAGTACTAGATTTTCAATCCCTACTGTTCCAAAGGGGGACTCCTAAATTAAAAATTGTTTTGATTGGTAGCTAATTAGCAGTGATGCATCTCCCTATACAAAGGATACAAGCACGGATCAATCCTTGAGTTTATTGGATAAAGACTTGGATAGTATCAGTTCATAAATATTGGATTGAATTCTTATCCAAAGTGGTTTAAAATGAAGAGGATTTTACCTAAAAAATCTCTTAAGACTTATTAATTGCCAAAAGCACCATTAACATCTTAAAAAGACCACAGTAGTCAGACCCTATTTGGTATTTTTTTTAAATATTTTTTCTCAACAGGGATATCCTTGCTCCTTTGCTTGAAAGAAACCCCAAAACCCTTTTTCTCTTTGGCTCTTCCGCTCTTCCCTCTTCCTCTTCCTCTTCCTGTTCCGCTCTTCGGCTCTTCCGACCTATCCTCTTCCTTTGAGGCTCGACGGTTCAGGTATTTCTCTCCCTCTCTCTGTAGCTTCTTTCTCCCTCTCCCTCTTGCTAGGGTTTGTGCACATTAGGGTTTATGTTTTATAGAGGGAATTAGGGAAAAGGGCAACCCTGTTCCCGTTCTTTGTATTGTTTGGTTTGCATCTTTGTTCTTACTTTTCAAACATGAAAGACTTTTTGCTGGATAGATTCAAACCTCCCTTTGCAGAAGTTTGTCAAATTTTTTTTTTTATTTCACAGATTAAAGTATCTAAAAAGATTTCAACATTGGATCTTCTTCTCTCTTAAGGCTTTAGTGATTGCAAGCTTGATCGTCCACGCTTCAGTCACCCTATGCTGCTTTGTCAATGATGCGACATACATAGTTTTGAGTATTGATCGATTTCAATCACCCTACCGTCACCATTAACCACCAATACAAACTGATACATCGGCTAGCTGTATCTGTTGACCTTTTTCTCAAAAGAAAAGATATTTAAGAATTGTTTAGTAATTCTTAGAAATGCAGAACCAATGCAGTCCAATTTTGTTGCTACATAATAATATTCTCATTCTAGAAAGATGTCATGGATTTTCAACAAATTTTTTTTTTGTGTGTGTGTGTGTGTCGGGGCAGGGGGCGGGGTTGGATTTGACACCATCTGATTGAAAACAAATTAATTTTGAAACTATGATAGTCTCAAAAGAACTAATTGAAATCATAAAAGATTTAGAAATCGGCAAAAGATTTGCAAGTTTTCACAAAAGTCTCTTGGGATTTTAAACCTCTTTGAGAATCCCATAATTTCCATGGTGTTTTCCTTGAATGGTAACCCCACAAAAAAATTATATATTTTGAAAATATCAATGATCTTTTTGCAGGGTTTTTCACTGTTGACAGCATATTGGTTTAGTGAAAAATCACTGGAAAGAGCCTTGGCCAGTATTCATGTCTGGAGACTCTATTACAGTCATGTAAAGACTACCAGCCAAGCATACGCACCAAAAGTATCTTTTCTTTTTATGGAAAAATGGAAAAGATGCTCTCCATCACTCCATGCATTTTCCATGTTAAAAGATGGGGTGAGGCTGAACGTTCTTTTGATACTCCTGTTAGTGGGAACTAAGAATGGGAAAAAAATGCTTTCCATGAATTCCCCATGTTAGAAAAAGGGAAGATTTCCCATATCACTTTGAATGAGCACTATCACGACTTGATCTAGACCTATTCCGGCGAGAAGCAACTCTTGCTTATATACAGTTTTATGATAATTTCTAATAACATACTGTTCAGTGTGCTGATTTGTAACTGAAGCAGATTGAACACTAATTGAGGTTGCAGGCCAAAGTTTGAAATCCAATGGGTTGCCACCCTACAAGAAAAGTAAGTATTAAAGCGCCAGGATATGAAGTCGAAATTATTTTGCACATGATGAGTAAGAGAAAATAAACACTATAGTCTTACCTTCTCAAGAAATTCAAGTTCCCTCCTCTGTTTATGCACTCTGTCTTTCTCTTGTTGGTCAGTTGGGTAGTCAACTCAAAGTCTATCCAAGATGAACTGCACTTGACCCTTGGAGAGCTAGGAAGAAAAAAATTGGCAGTAGAAAGAAAAACTGTTCTAAATCTATCCATCTTCTCCATTTTTCCTCTTGTGGACTCTCCTGTTTGTGTGATTTATAGTAGAGAGATGTTGTGTGTGAGACTATGAGTGCTATTGCCAATATGGGGGTCATGGGTGCCTAGGATTTCTGGGTGGTGGGTGCTAACACAAGAACATGTGTTAATGTTTACTTCCTGCAGTAGGATTTGTGAAAGGCAATTTGATTTGTGAAAGGGTGGGCCCCACCAGTGAACTTTGCAGGATAGCTGTACATTATACAGTATTAAAAAACACAGGTTCCATCATCCTCTCAAGCACACACATACATGGCAGCTTTGCAATTTTGGATACAAGGCTGGGCATTGTAGCTAACCCATTTTCAACCTCCTCTTCCTGTTGAAAGTTGAAAGTTGAATTTTGAAACCAATAGTGTTAGAGAAACTGTGATTCTCTCCCTCTCTCTCTCTCACTCTTTCTCTCTCTGCAATCATTCTTCTGAAACAACACAGAGTGCTCTTGTCAATGACTAATGTTTAACAAATTGGACAGTAGAGTAAGAACAACAATTAAAATAATTCTCTTTTTGAATGGTAAACCAAAAGTTTTGGAGTGAGCTCAAAGTCCTCCTCAACAACTACGGTTTTAAACCAAAAAACCCATCTAGCAATTTCTTCGTTTGTACAATAAGTTTTGTGATTTTGTTTTGTCATTATGCTTAACTTGTGTGTTCAAAACGTCAGAAACTCCTATATCTACATAGTGCAATATCTGTATGTTGTACCATTTGCAACACAGTGATGAACTGCTTTTAAGAGATTTGTTTCATTATCATGCACTATATAATTGATGTTTCATGCATGCAGATGAAAGAAAAAAGACCTCAAGGAATTAAAAATATCCTTCTATATGAACAACAAAACCACATATCTGAAGGGATCTCGCACGGAGTGGTATATCATGAATGTTTATCTCATTATATTGATATGTGATTAGATATAGTATTTGTCCTTATTCACCATCTTTCTATTTCACATTGTTGATGTTGATAGGAATTGGGGTGCTATAGATGTATCACTTCTAACCCAAAAAAGTCAATATAGAAATTGAACAAGACACAGTGGGGTTATGTGAGGCGGACTGGTTTGCATCCTCTTGCGGAGATAGATGAGACGAGAATAGACCATGCATTAACAACGGGTCTTATAGAAAGGTGGAGACCTGAGACAAATACGTTTCATTTTCCTTTTGGGGAGGCTACAGTTACCTCAGAAGACGTGGCCTACATATATGGTTTGGCGATCGAAGGTGAATAGTCGTTGGATGGACTCACCCTAGTGTGAAGGTGGTGAGTTTATGTGAAGATCTCCTTAAAATGTCACCCCATCCAGAGGTGGACACACAAGGGTTGTGTATAAAATTAAAGTGGATAGAGGATAATTTTTTGCCTTTGGAGAAGAAGAAAAAATTGTCTCAATAAGTTGAGATTTGCAACACAAGGGCCTTCTTGTTTCATTTGGTAGCTGGACAATTTTTTATGAATGGATCGGGCACTAGAGGACCAGCTTACCTGGGGCCCAGCATGTCTTGCTAACCTGTACAGAATGCTGGTAAAGGCTGTAAAGTGGACAACTGATAGAAATGAGAGCGGAGAGGATGTAGCTGCACCTGATGGGAAGGACAAAAATGAAAAAAAGTCTTCCACCACCCACTTCAAGACCCTAACTCGACCATTGTAGCTTTTTACAAGTATACTTCAATAACTCTTAACCTTGTGCAATGTGTTGTCTTATTTAAAACTACTCATGGTAATGATTATTTACATAATGTGCGTGCTAAATATGGGCATACTCCCGCATGTCCATTGGTTGGTGTCCTAGCCCAAATGATAGTTGGAAGAAAGACATTAAATTTCCACTGTTCAAAACATGGGAGGCTAGGTTGGATGGATATAAAGCTACGACTCCTATAAAATATGTCCGTCATCAATTGGACAATATGAAATCAAACTCGGTAATTGATCTTTTACAAATGAACGTGTTTAGGTGTTGATGTGCAAACATTAAGTACTAAAACTTTATTTCATCTATTAAGTTTCATATTTATCTGTTGTAGTTTGCTTGGATGCCATATGTTATCTATGTGAAGAAACTTACTTAGTGATGGAACGCGCTCCAGGCCCCGGCGATACCGAGCGTCGGCGGACGTGGGAGTCCGTTTGGTCCGACACTTTCGCCCCCGGAGGGCGGAGCGCGCATCAACGCTTTTGTGTGTTTGTGGGTGGGTGTGCCAGATTTTCTATTTTACTTGGAATTGCAAGTGATGATCCGGAGATCAATCTTCACAAGTAAAAAAAGGAAATCAACTTCTTTTCAAGTTTCCATTGCACACATATTTAAGAAAAGAGACAGTTTTTTATTTTGCCGTAAAAGGCGATTTTTGGCATTTATAGCCGATTTTTGGCGTTTATAGCTGATTTTTGGCGTTTATAGCCGATTTACAATTCTCATCAATAATGAAAGACAAGAGTTGTGGTTTTTTTGTCTCTTAAAAACAATACGAAATACAATGAAAAGCGAGAAAGGAAGAATCTAACTTTTCAGGAGATTGTGGGAGGGACCCGTTTAGATTGACGGTCGCGAGTCATGTATGGACTCCGCCATCATCCATGCAAATGAGAACGTCGGATGCTTTGGATTCGCTTGGCTTGGCTATATCCTCAGATTTTTAGAGAACAAAGACCGAGAGAAGGTCTTATGTTCAATAAAAAGTCGAGTAGACTGGCTGAAGAGCCATGTCTAAGCCACTTTTGTTGAAGTAGAAGGTAAAGGACCTTGGGGGGAAGTGCCCCCCCAAGGGACTTTTGTCACCTTGTAGTGGAGGCTGCTGCGGAATTCCGACAGAGGTTTCTTTCTCTCTGAGCTTCTGGATCTCTAGAGCAGGAATTGCTGATGATTTCCGATCCTCCGATGCTTGGAGGGGACTCCTATTTATAGGCCTTTAGGTAGCCTTTAGGAGTGATTTATGAGCCTTTATGGTAATAAAGCTCATTAAGGGAGGAGTTACAAGTTTTAATTGTCTCTTGATTTGTAACTCCTGCCCCTTGGATTTCATTGGCCGGAGGAGAGTCATGGGCATTTAATCGCCTTTAATCTCCATTATGTTAGGAGTTTCATGGCTTGAATGCCATGATTGCTTGGACTTGTAACTCCTGAACAGAGGCTTCTGATTGGGCCGTCCAAGATAATGGGTTAATGACCGCATTAACTTGCCATAAACGGGCCAATTGTTAGCATTAAGTGGCCGCCTTAGTAGTTGAAGAGTCGCGGGCCATGTTGTGTCTTTTGGAATTCCCTTTGCGATGATCATCGATGGATCCTTATGTAAATCAACATCAGATGATCATGTAGTTTCAGACATTGGTTGATACCAGCGGGCCGGCAGCATCTGTCCAGTTGATTTCACGATCGGGCGGGCAGAAAGTGTACTTTTTTGGTTGTTCGGCTGGCGATCAATGAAGTTTTTGAAGTTCTGGAAAGGAGTCATGTGATCTTGATGAATATCAGTGAATTTGGAGCCTCAAAAGCCTGAATCTGGAAAAATCACAGGGACAGAACAACTCGTCTCGCGAAAACGACGAAACGGGGGGTCCCGGGGCGAAATCGGCGCCCCGGACCTCCCAGGGTCGCCGGGCCCATGGTCGCCGGCGACCATGGCCCAGGGTCGCAGGGGTCTGGGACCCTGGGGGGAAAATCCCTTCCCGGGGCCCGTTTTTGGCCGTTTCTCGTCGTTTTTCGCTTTCATTTTTTTTGCTTATTTTCTCTGACATTTCTCCACATTATTTGGCTTGATTTCCATCTGAAAAACCTGATGAGAATCCTTGCAAATTGGTTTGCAAAGTTTCTGATTTTCCGGGAAAAGCCGAACGCAGAACTGCTGATTTTCCGCCAGAAGCTGAAACAGGATCAAACGATGTCGGAATGACCTGAACTTTGAGGTGAAGCTTCTTGAGCATTAAATAAGACCAACCATGGGCTTTCGTTTGAGTTTTGAAGCCATTTGGGGTCATGCAAACGCTTGCCTTTGATTTCACCGCGAGGGAAATGCCGAGCCTTGACTTTCGGTCAAACGATGTCCGATTGACCTGAAATTCGACGGGTGACTCCCTCATCAGTAGATAAGACCAACCATAGGCTTTCGTTTGAGTTTTGAAGCCATTTGGGGTCATGCAAACGCTTGCCTTTGATTTCACCGCAAGGGAGATGTCGAGATTTGACTTCTGGTCAAACGATGTCCGATTGACCTGAAATTCGACGAGGAGCCTATTGGAGTCATTTTGAGATGATCCACAAGCTCCGAATTGGGTGCCATGGTCCCGGGGTGCTCTACCGCTGGTAGGCTTGATTCAGCCGTTGGAGAGTTGATGATAGGTCAAACGTTGCTGGTTTGACTTAAGACTTGACGTGAAGCCTTTTGGACATATTTTGAGAACATCCATAGGCCCTGATCGAAGATTTGGTGTCTCCGATTCTGCCGCCGCCGGGAGAGCTTGTTTAGCTGTTGGAGAAGTGAAGTTAGGCCAAATGATCTTGAAATGGCCCGAAACTTCCTGTGTACTCTTCTTTTAGCTGTCTTGAGGGATCTTGCAATTTTTGCTTGATTCCGACAAGATTTGATTCTTGGAAGTAGCATCGCCTATTTATGGCAGGTTGCGACTTCATGTGGCTTCTTGATGTTGAAGAGGCAAAGTGACACACACATTTTTTTTGTGTCAACACTTATAGAATGTATCAGATGTTGATCAACGATTGTTCATGTCAAATACAATCCTTATTCATTATTAGATCATGGAGTACCATAACTCTGATCATGTCATGAAATAATTTGGGTTAAGTCAAGTGGTACCTCCAACTTTTTGAATGCCTCTCCTTAGGGTGGAAAAGGTTGAAAGAATGTCTTGGGACTATACACATATTGTAATGCACCACCTTTCACACATGCATGATATTGTCCGCTTTGGCCCGCGTGCATGCGCGAGGACTTCCCAGGAGGTCACCCATCCTAGTACTGCTCCCGCCCGAGCACACTTACCCTCGGAGTTTTTACGTTTTTCTGGGGCCGCACGGTTTTAAAAGGTCTCATGCAAGGTAAGGGTGTAAACTTGACATATAACCTCATTTACTTTCCTCTCTATAGTCGATGTGGGACTCCGGGGCGTCACATTCCACCCCCCCCCCCCCCTTAGGGCTGCACGTCCCTGTGCAGTAGCCTGTCAGTCCCTGTAGTCAGCTAGCCCTCTTGGCCCGCCCACATGGAGACCCGCCCACTTGCACCAGACCACGGCAGGGGACCCACACTCGAACTAGTCGAGACTCGGCTCTGATACCATTTGTAATGCCCCACCCTTCACACATGTACGATATTGTTTGCTTTGACCCGCGTGCATGCGCGAGGACTTCCCAAGAGGTCACCCATCCTAATACTGCTCCCGCCCGAGCACGCTTAACCTCGGAGTTTTTACGTTTTTCCTGGGCCGCATAGTTTTAAAAGGCCTCATGCAAGGTAAGGGTGTAAACTTTGCATATAACCCCATTCACTTTCCTCTCTATAGTCGATGTGGGACTCCGGGGCGTCACATTGGCTTGCAAGCCCGATCGATCGGCATTGTAGCCTAAGCCCGAAAATGGGTTTTTCGCTCCTTTTTCCTGCAGAAAACGAGCCTCCATGCTCTCCAATCATTTCTATCATCATTTCCATCCATTCTATCAAATTAAAAACCACAAAAGCTACCATTTTAACAATTAATCCAATCCAAACTACAAATCTACCTAACATGTCAATCCCAATGCAATACCAATAATAAGCTTAGAATTTGGGTAATCTAACAAAGATATCATTGCAATCAAAAGAAAACAATACACACATGATTAAATATAAAATACATATCTACTTGCCTCAACCAAGAAGATGATTAAAAATTGGGAAAAGCTTAAGGAGAAGCTTTCTATCATGAAGACCACAATCTACCCCGCTCAAAAGTAATCTAGATCACCCAGAAGAAGAAAGAAAGGAAAAAGATCACGATCCAACCTATTCTAAACAAAAGAGAAAACGAATGGAAAAGTTGATGATGGGAAAAGGCTTACCAACTAGTATCAATGGAGAGAGGAGATCGAAAGGAAGAAGATGTGCGGTTCGGATCGCGGAGATGATCTCTCCCGGAGGGAGATCTGGGCTTGAGAATAGAAGGGGAAGAAGATGGGCTGCTGTAACTCTCGTTGCAGAAGTGAGAATGATATTAGGGCTAATCCCTGTTTAAGAAGAAGAGAGGGAGGAAAAGACCAAATTGCCATTTTAGTGGGTCCAGTGAAAGAATGGACCATTTGAAGGGTTTCTGATCGTCAGATCGCTACGAGCCAGGAGACAAAAATGATCAGCGCGACGAGACCTTGCCAACGAATCCAAAATCACAATGATAGGAATTTTCAGGAAAAACACTCAATTTTCCCCTAATTTGCAAACTACCCCCTGTTAGGATCAAACGAATTAGAAATCGAACGAAACTTCGCAGACACTATCCTAACACTAAAAGAAACTCACTCAAAGACTAAACCCACTTAAATATCTAAAATATAATTAATTATAATAATAATAAAATAAATGGGTCAACGGGCCTGCTATTGGGCCTAATTGACCCAGTAAGGTCGCGAACCTTACACATATCCCGCCTATGGTATCTTCTATGTGGGACCCAAGATTAGATATGATCTTACAAGGACAGAAGGATGCGTCCTCAACTCATACAGATGAATATTTCTCAACTACATTGTGGCTATTGCGTGCGAGCACGGGATACCCAATATCTGCCATTGGCGACATGTGATGTTCTTTGATCGAGATGTACTACATCAATGAATTCTACTTATTGAACCTAGAATTCGACAAGTCCGACAACACAAACATGGAGTCTACGAGATTCCTCGAACCCTCAACTGCAATCACTGGCCTCAATGAAGTCTGAAAAGATCGAATGCACGGGCCGAAGGACCAAAAGAACCTCTTGAGAGTATCATCATCATTTATTTCAATATTTGTAATCGTACCTGGATTCATCATCTGTAGTTCATTACAATAAATAGGAAGATTTTGGAATGACTCCTCATATGATCCACGGATCAATCGAAGGGCAATGTCTTTCTCTTTATGAGCCTTTCTGTAAGCAATACAACAACCAAACTCCATTTGAAAATCATTAATAATCTCCTTTGGTGTCAAATCATTATTGGATTGGACACTATCCATTATGTACTCTGCAATTGGCTCTGAAGAAGCTTGCCATGTGCCATTGCCATCATCGGTTTAGAGCAACAATGGTTAGAGTTATACATGCGGACTTGGAACTGTGGCCTAGATTCAATAATGGAAGCATGGATCCGCCAAAGGCAACTCTGACCACTGCAATGTGCTGTAACTTTCGTGCGATTGGTCTTCAAGTGCATCAGACTGAAATTGTTGTAAATTGCAAACTTCGCCAGCGTTCTTCTAAATGTGTCATGATCTGAAAACTTCCACCCTATCCACATCTCCCGTGCAGAGTTTTGATACGTTTCAATCAAGTACTCTTCAAGAACCATGGTGTCCTCAATGTTAACATCCACGACTTTGTATGAAGGCTCCAGATTTTTATTTTGGGTAGCTTGATTTTGTTCTTTGTTGGAAACAATTGTTGTATTTCCACCCACTTGTGCATGTTCATATCCATCAGACGCTATCTCATCTTCAACAGTTGGATAATACATTATCTCATCAACGACATGATAAGCTCCTATACTTTGATCAATGACAACATGATTCAGGGCTCCTGAGAACTCGATATCATTATCTTCGTGGAGGTTGACCGTCGGAAATTCCCGGACAAGAGTTGCATGTGCTACCGCTTTCTCTTTGTGTTTCTCCCTTGATGCACAAGAATTGTCTTGGCTTGGACCATGCAAAGGCATACATTGCAACCTTTCAATTCATAACAAATGAAATTGTAAGAAACTGTATTAGAAACTCGACTTACATTAAAAGAAAAAATAGAAGAAACTCACTTACATAGGTTTTTCTTGTCCGTTGCCAGTTGCTGGATTTGTTCCTTTACTAATATATAAATACAAACCATTCGTATTGTTTACCAATGCTCTGAACATTACCTTAATATCCTCATCCTCTTATAGGGTAATCAATGAGAATGTAAATCCATCGTGATAACGGTACTGTAAAGCAGCAAATTCACTGAGTGCCTCCCACTTAGATACTTCGAGTGCAACCTTTCGCAAATAACTGTAACTTATGTCGGTGGGTAAATACCTCATCTTTTGCTTTCCACCTTTGTACGTCGGACGGTTAATATCAAAATCAAACTCTGCATCATAATGGAAGATGACCAAAATCAAACTCTCCATCATAATGGAAGATGACAAAAATTTCATTGTATGACATCCTAACATTCAATAAAAAAAAATGCTTGAAATGGGCTTAACACCAATAACAAATATAAACAATGACATGAATTCCGATGACAAAAATGTTATATTATAGACTCCATCCATTATTATCAAAGAATATTAAATGAATTGTATTAATATATCAACAAATGGACAAAGAGACATGACTACCTAATTTATTATTGCTAATGAAACAAATCTTCAGCACTCCATGAAGTATTGACAATGGCCATTGAGAATTATATTTAACCAATAAAACATACACATATGAGCCCTTATCGATTTGTATCTCTCATTTGATGAATTATGACCAAATGTCTATTCCTTATTAAACTAATGCCTGGGTGTATGTAATTGATAGAATCACAAAACTATTTTGAAATCTTAAACATTTCTATGTTGGCCAATGCCCATGCCCATCTCCATATCCAACCATTTCTATATAAGCAAAAACTGATGATGCCCAATTCTATCATCTTCTAATACATTCAAAGCCAATGCCCATTTGTATTACTGAAATATGGTAATTTTATCTTAAGAAAGTTAATGTGGACTACCTATAGAGTAAGTATTAATTATCCATGAAGGAAATGGAAGCTTTAATGAATACTTCCAAACATCAACTTTTTGGGTAAAAGAAAAACACATGTGGAGATTGTGCTTCTAGGTTTAATCAAATGTAAAAAAGGTAAATCTAGACTACCAACCTCTTTAATGGAGCCCAAAATTATGATTCTCCCATAAATCAAGGTAATGTGGAAGAATGATTGTAGAGAGATTCGTCTGGATACCAGAAAAGGCAAAGGGGAAAAGGGAGTTCGACGGTCTTTAAATTGCAATAAACGACGAACAGGGATATCCCCGCTCATTTACTTAGAATGAGCTGCGATATCCCTGCTCAGTGCCAAAAGCAAAAAGAAATACCAAACGAGGCCTTTGAGACTACTGTGGTCTTTATAAAAAGTTGATGGTGCTTTTGGCTTTTGACAAGTCTTAAGGGATTTTTTAGGTAAAATCCTCTAAAATGAATATCAAAGGTAAATATCCAAAACTTGATATGAGATAATCTTTCTTTCTATGAAAATAGAATTTAGAAAAGATGAAAAATGAATACCACGTCATCACCCTATAAATTCAACTCCTAGAAAGTGAATATCCCATCAACATGGCTATCTTATATCCTTTCACTCCTCGCCACATATCCTTCGGCTGGTCGATTAACACTAGTATTACTCTCTAGTGATGGAGTCCAATATCTCTCAATGCTTTTTTCAGCTCCCATAGCCCTTTCAAACGGTCATTAACACTAGTATTACTCCCAAGTCCCAGGTAAATGCTACATTCTTCAATCTACCCTCTTGAAATCAATCTTCTATGGAAAACAGAAGTCCAGTGATCACTACCAATGGGTCTTAAAACATGGATTGTTACATAACAACTTGACTTGTGTATTCCACTCTAATGAAGTGAAATTTTGCTTCTTGATTTGAATATTTAAGGGAGGGCCTATTGTATGGATGGTTTGGATCAAGTAAATGTAGAGCTCAGTTGGGCTAAACTAGCTCATCTGCATCAAAAATGTCAAAACTCCAATTCCAAAGTAGCTAATATTGTTGACAATCACACCCTCACCGGGAGGATACAAGGCACAACAGCTCAGGGAATTTGAACACTCAAACTCCCATTCCGATACCATGTTGGCTTAGATTGATAGAGAACGGTATAGCAATGTATATCAAGCTTACAACAACTATGATCATTAATTCATTTTCCTTCAAAGTACTGCAATTTCATGTTGTCTCTTTTTATTCAGAAAACTTTGAAAAAATGAAATTGTTCCTACGAAGTCAATATTGGTCTGAGGGTTAGAGTCTCACAGGGGGATGATAAGATTTTAAAATATTATGCAATGGTAGAAAGTTGATTACATGATAAGAGTTTCAGATGGTGACAAATCAAAATTTATAAAGATTGCAGCCTAAATTGTAATAGGCGAAACCATTGCATAATAGGATGTTTAAAGTAAACTTCATGAGTTTAAAGTCTAAACTCATGATGATAGGAAAACAGGAAAGCAAAAATAAGAGAATAATGAAAACAATTGATTGTAACGAATAATGACTGTGTTATAATGATAGGCATGCCTCTTGCCTCAACTGGCAAGCTTTCTTCCTTAGTACTTTTTTTTTCATGAATTTTTTTTGGGGATTTTACTAAAAAGAACAGATTAAGTGACCCGTGACCCCAAAAGATCATTTTAACCGACCTTGCATCAGATCAATCATTTTGCCCGAAAATGTTTTTTTTTTTAGCACTTTCTACTAGCGTCCCTAACGACCTTAGTTTTATAACGTTAAAGGTCCATAGGAATCCTGCGGTGTATACAAAGTAAAACAAGATAGGACTTAATTTCATTGTCAACAGTTTATTTTTTTCTTCAATACGGTCGCCTGCGCCCAGCCAACGGTGGTCCCCTCCAACATCCTCTTCGTCTGTGACTCCTCGCCCTCCTACCAACTGTGGTCTCCTCCCACATCCTCTTTGTCGAAGATATGTGTTTTTGGATGCTCCTTGTCGCCCAATTTTGACACTCGTGAAATAAGCATTATTTTGTCCTAACCAACGAACTCATATCCTAATACTAACATTGTTAGATGAGATTAAAGACTGGTGAAATAAGCATTATTTTGCAATTCACCTAACCTGAAGAACAGGGTGAGCTCAGGTTGTTGCTACACAAATATTGAGAGATGGAGAGCTGACATTTGGTATCATCAGACCTATTTACAGGACAAAAAATTATGGGACACACTTGTAATTAAAAATAAGCCTATATTCAAGCCCCTTTTGTCTTAACCTGAAATCTCTCAAGGATTTTTGGTTCATGTCTCTCATGAATCAGAGAGGTGATCTTGCCAGCTGCTAAATTCCTTTCGATATATATCTGATGCTTGCAACTGTTGCTTTTGGGCTTGATGCCATGTGGTTAGACTCTTGCTGATGGTAGCAAACTGGCTATCTAATTTAATCTCACTGAATGGATTTTGATCTTTATCGTTCTTCCAGCAAGAACATGAAATGAGGATGAGTTCCATTCATTTACAATCGGAGACCGCAGGGTCACTGGGGACTTTTAACATTATAAAACTAAGGTTGCTGAGATACTAGTAAACAGTGCTAAAAAAAACATATTTTTAGGTAAAATGATTGATTTGGTGCAAGGTTGGTTAAAATGATCTTTTGGGGCAACTGATCAACTAATCTATTTTTTTTTATAATCCCTTTTTTTTTCCTCAAACAATGTACCTTGAATAAACCTATTTTTCCTAGGAGTGTTACTGCCTCAAAGGTGAAGATAGCTAGATAGGGTCATTGGGTTTTATGCATAATTGAACACTTCAAAGAGCCTAGCTATTGGCACAATCATTTAACCACAAGGGGTAGCTCAATTGACCTAGGACCACGGTTTGTACCTAGAGGTTGTAAGTTCGAAACTGCACTACCACACTAGGGCTACAGAGGACTTTACCTGGCTTCCTTCTGGGCGCAGAGGGATTAGTCCAGCCATGGGAAACCTCTGATAGAAAAAAAAAAAAAAAAAAAAAGGCACAACCATTTTAATAGCTGTTAAGTTTATGATTGACATTTGCTTTTGTAAAGGAAAGGCTGGACAGGAATAGTGAAGATGTCGCTGGGCATTATTAACCAAGAAAGCTATCATTGATAGGAACATGGGGTCGCACCACATTTGTAGACATCCCAATCAAAGGCTCTCATTGAAAGCCATTCACCATTTTGAGATTCAGAACTTATTAGTGTAACACTCATGCTTGCCATCTGTAGGACAAGTGAAACTGTATAGTGGGGCACCTGCTCTTTGCTTTAAGATTTAAGATGTTTCCAAATTTTACTCTAATAGTCATTTTAGTTAGCGCTTTTCTAGATCTTAAATGCCATAAGATGGGTTACATTTTATTTGCATTGGAAGTCATATTTGCATGGACAACGTTTCACAATTTAACGTGTCCTCTATTTATTTGATGGGCTGGTTAATAGATTATTTATGGTTAACTTTTCACAATTTATCGATGGATATAACCCTTTTGGTAAAAATATTTGGGAAAGGCTACTTGGACCGAAATGGGGGACCGAATCCTCATGGGGGACCAGGCCATGGTTCGGACCCCCATTTCGGTCCAAGTAGACTTAATGAAAATATTTTATCGGTCCAAAAGTTAGTCCGACAGTGTGATTGAGCAATAATTAATAACGTAATTATTGACTATAATTAATACTGCATGTGATTGTATCAATCATGGGCTCAATCTTACATTCTCCACCTTTTTCTATGGGCTTATTTTGATGACACTAGCTTTTGGTAGACATTTGATCTACATCTTTTTGTCCAACTGAAGTGGGCCAATGGGTGAAAGAAAAGTAACAAAAAACTAAACAAGCTTATCTATACATAATGCTGATGGTGGATACCTATTGCTCCCAGTTCTTCCCGGTTGGTACGCGGCACAAGGGTGTGTGAGCGTGTGCAAGTTTGAATCTCCTTATCCTAGGTAGAGGTTTTTTTTTTGTTGGTAAAACACATATAACAGAGTATATCAAAGTACATTTTGCTGGAGCAAGACTCTACAAAATGCCCAAGGCCTTGTTTGGATACTTTGATTTATATTACCCTCTACTTAATTTACCTTGAAATCTAATTATTATTACTCTCACCAGCAATAGGTTATCAAAGAGCAAAAAAAGTCACCCCAGCCTACATTGAAAGCATGTTTGTTTGCATTAAATATATGAGATTTGGATATATAGGAGTTCATGATCAAATGAGCTACATGAAAACAAATTAAAGAGGTGAGGGATGAAGGGTAGAGAAGGATATAAGGTGGAGCAGTAGATATGAGACCTTGACTTTCTTATACTTGAATTAGTAACGAGATGGCTAGGTATTCATATTCTTATCTTCCTTTGATTCAATTTCAATTAAAGGGGAGGTTATTTGATAGTCATTTCTTGATATTTTTCCTTTGGTTCTTCATTTTTAACTACCTAAAGAAATTCAATCTTAGATATTCAACTAGGGCCTTTTCGTCTCATGTAACTAAATTTCTAGGGGTTTTGGGACTTTCTATTTCTTTATGTGGTAAGTAATGTTGAATCAAAGTTGAATATCCAAAAATGATCATCTAATAACCTCTCTATTAATTGAAATTGAATCAAGAAAATATGAGAAATGAATACCCAACCATAATTGCACTTTTAATCCTGAGGTGTAGCTCAGTTCCTTTAGGACCATGGTTTGCTCCCTAAAGTTGAATGTTCGAAATTGCGGCACAACACTTGGGCCATAGGAGATTTACCAGGCTCACCTGGGGTCCAAAAGGAATAGTCCAGCCCCAAATGGCTGGGACACCCTCTAATATAAAAAAAAAAAAAAAAAAAAAAAAGGAAAGTTTTATCACTTTCTGAAAAAAAGAAAAAAAGAGAGAAATTGTCTGCACTAAGGTCATGAAGATCCAAATGGCCCCAAGAAAGCTCCCATTGTGACTTCTTCTGGAAGAAACTGTTGGCTGACATTTCTCATTCCAAACTTAATAATTAGATTCATCTCATGTTCACATATCAATTTCTTCTCTGGGGTCACTTTTCAGCAGCAGCAGCAGCAGCAGCAGCAGCAGCAAAACCGGGGGGGGGGGGGGGGGGGGGGGGGGGGCGCGGCGCTGCGCTTCAAAGAGTAAAAGAAGCATCCAGAGGAGTGGTCTTTGCTAGCAAGCTTTTCCCAGTGGGGATGGTCATTGGCTGCAAATGCTATCCCTTTTGCCTTTGAAAGAGACATGAAAACAACACTAGATGCAGCCAATACCATGTGGAGTAAGGCTGCAAACAAGACTGACCACCCAGATTTTCTCAGGATCCGGCCCAAAAAGCCTAAATACAGACCATTTTTAGGCCCGACTGATAATTGGGTCAAGATCTTGTTCAAGTCGTGTCTATCTCGTTTACCCTAATGTGTATATTATATATTGAATAAACATATATTAAGTTTTTACTAAATTCATTGTAATTAGCCCATTGTTTTATATTTGATAATATACTTGGGTAACCCATTGACCCAACCTGAATCAACCCATTTCAAGCCTTAATGGGGGAGTGGTTTTCATTTTAAAATGAACACTTCTCTCAACAGTTACTGATGTATCTAACTCTCTCGAAGAACTAAAGACCTTCTGTAAATGTAGGGGGCTATATATATTGCTGTCAACGGGCCAGGCTAGCCTGTTGTGCATTAGGGTCCAGTGTCTGTGCCATGGCTGGGCTTGAAATCCATGCCCATTGCTTGACCTAAATTACAGACCATTAAACTTTTTTCATTTCTATTACCCTTTACTAAAAGAGAAGATCATGTGACCTACTTTAGACCTGCTTAACTTTCTCTACACTCCTGTGGAGTCCACTTGCGTGCTTGTTGCCGGGTGCCCACTTGCATGCCTGTGTGCCTGATGGACGATGGGCAACAAGACATCTGTTTGTCTCTCCTCTCCTCCATGATTCCTACTACCAAATGGACGATGGGAACTCCTCCATGTTTCTTAATATTAAATTGGAGCATCTAGGCTTCATGTAACTGGGCTACAATTTACTGCAGTTGAAGAATGCCCATCTGGGTGATCAAGTTCATACCTTGGCCACTCTTAGGTTGAAATCGGATTAGGTATTACCTTTTCATTCTGGTTAGTGAATCATTTAATATTTTAAAGTTTCATAGTTTGTAGGTGTGTTTTGATCCTTTGATATATTGCTTGAAAGGTTTGATTGGGTTAAATCTAAATTAACATGTGAAAATTGTTACAGAATATTCTGGAGAGTAACTCAAACATTTCACAGGCAATTAGGAGAAGATTAAAATCATTTGATCACAAATTATCGTGGTTCGCCTAGGTATTGATGAACCACTCTTCCTCGTGGGTCGTAGCCTAGATATTCTTGCATGCTTTGTTGAATCACGCTTCCTTGTGGGTCATAGTATTCAGATATGGGCTATAATTTCTAATGAAACGGATTCCAACCTACAATTTCATATTAGAATATATGATTAGAAGTATACATTGGTTTCTGAGTACTTTCTATGACTCTTCTCTTGTTGCTTTAATTCTGGGCACTTTGGAAGGAGCGCTATTTTTTTTTTTACATCATACCCAGAATCAATTAGATTGGATATTTTTTTTGATTGGATATTAGGTCCCAACAGCGACGTAATGAAAGAAAATAATGTTGTTGGAGTCGCGTCAAAAAGGATGTATGTTCATCCTCAAGATCATGAAATAATATCCCAAGATGGGCTTCAGTTTTATTTTAAGTGTAAATGCATTTCATCCCATCAAGATTTGAGAAAGGTTTTGGATGAAGGTAATTCAAGGAAGTGTTGCTCCTCTAACTCTAGTATACATACAAAGACATCGAACCAAGCAGTGACAATAGAAAAGAAAAATTGTTGAGTGACATGGACAACTCTATGGAGTTTGAACTTGGCAATCAGCTTCATTTTTTTGCTGCATCTTCCAACTTGAAAGAATCCAAGTTATGTCCGTCGATGGATCGAGAAGTTTATAAAAAAAAGTTGATTTTTAATGCACTCTTGCATTTGATATAAAGTCAATAGAGTTTACTAATTTTTCTATTTGTATTTGAAAACAAAGAGCTTTAGTAAGGTGTAGTCAGGGGCAGATCTAGGCACAAATACGTGTATGTAGTTGCACCCGTTAAAATGCGGTGCGCTTCAAAAATTTCAGTAAAAATCATGGGTACACCCACAGAGTCCATATGAAGATTCTCAGTTTTCCCCCAAAACTGAACTACCTATTTAGGGCTGCACAGAACCGGACCGCAGACCGGACCGGACCGCAAAACCCGACCGGACCGGACCGGATTTGTGGTCTAAGACCATAAATCCGGACCGGACCGGACCGGTTTTGAAAAACCGGTTATATCCGGTCCGGTCCGGTCCGGTCCGGTCCGGACCTTTTAAAACCGGTCTGGACCGGACCGGACCGGATTAATAATAAAAAAAAAAATTAATTTTTTTAATACAAAACTTTAAGTATAAAAAATTCCCAAGTCAAATATCAAGGCTATATAACTTTGGCCAGCCACACAAGAGTGTGTGTGCGTTTGTATTTCAGATCTATTGAATGTTGATAGTCATTGGATCTGTACTACCATCGATTTCCAGACTACAGTTCAGACGGTGTTTATAAAAATGCAAAGCTCACAGCATCAGATGAACATCTAACTCTATAAAACAGTAATCAATGAGCAGCAAATACCTCACCAAAATAAAAAATTATCACTGTAGTAATTCAAACATCTCAATGCTGTAAATAATGATAATAATAAAGAAGCCCCTAAAAACCCAAAAATGAAATCTAAAAGAAATTGCAAGCCCATAAGAGTTATTACACTCTCTAGACATGAATTACAGAATTTTTTTTAAAAAAAAGTGTGTATCTCCCCCCTTCTACATGAAGGCCCTACTCATGAAATGGAACTATTGTTGTGCGCACTGCACCCGTGGGCCTGGCTCATCATCATCCTCATCGTATGCTTCCTCCTGCTGCTGCTGCTGCTTCCGCCTCATCTCTTCCTCCATGTTGACATCATGTAGAGTAGTCTCCTCGCACTCATCTAGCTCCATTGACGACAAGTGGCTTGCCGATCTTGGTGGTAGAATCTTCTCCAGAGAGCGGCATTGATCGAGGGAAATTGTTCCAGGCTCTGGGAATTCCACATTGAACTGGATGTACAGGCGACCCTTCATGAAAGGCCTCTGATACTGGGGCATCCCTTCATCATTGAACATTGATTGCCTTGTGCTGGCCTGTGTAGACAAATGTTTGAAACTGTAGTGAGATGTAAAAAAGAAAACGGGAATTTGCTGATGGGGAAAAACGCTCAATAAGTATCCAAGTATAATCGAAGATCTAGTTTCTTACATTTGGAAAAAGAGGCAGAAAATTGGCTGAAAATGAAAAAATAAAATAAAAACTTAAAACAAAAAAAAAAATTAATGAAACCGGTCCGGACCACTTAAGTGGTCCAGACCGGACCGTTTTGGACCGGTCCGGTCCTCTCATTTAAGCCGGACCGGAAATCCGGTCCGACCGGATTCCGGTCCAAAAACCGGACCGGATTTACGGTTGTGCAGCCCTATACCTATTAAGATCCGTACCCCTCAAACGAAAATCCTGAGTCCGCCACTGGGTGTAGTGAATAGTGAGTATGATTCTTTATATAATGCTCCAATTACATTGGACTATGGACTGATTGTGCACGACTGTGAACACTTTTTGACCATGGATCAAGTGGGGCCGGTGATAATCGAAGCCTCGTTAACCGTGCACGGGCCATGTTGCCCATGCCTTCAAGGGCCTCCCGATGATGAAATTATCAAGATAATGCTGGATGTTACACAGAGACAAAACGTGTGCCCCACCACGTGCCAGTGCCACGGCCACGTGCGCCCATACCGAATCCGGAACGTAATCATTAAACAGATTGCTGGTTGCTTCCTCTTTCTTACTATCTGTAATCGACCCAAAACGGAAAATCCGGATGTGGGCCAAAGTACTTCCTTGTTTGATGAGCTTTTAAATTTTTAAAGAGAAAAAGTGCTGTGGGCTTGGGAGAACTTGAATTTGGAGTTGGCTACACCCACCAATTCAGAATCTTAGGGTCAAATAAGGTTTGTTTGGGCAATCTTTAGAGACCATTCTGAAAAGAATTGAAATCGTAATTTTTTTATTTTTTAATGGTTCGCATCATTGAATTGATTTTCCTACAATGGTACATAATGAAAGATCCTAGCCATTCATTTTGACTATTTCTATACATTACATGTTAAGGGTGAGTATATTACTTTCTTAATTATGTGTTATATGCTGGCTGCCAGTTCCATCTATGGCTGGGCATGACTCACATCGGCGTTTGTACCTAACAAAGATTTCAGGCCTGTCTCAGTCCATGTCTGACATGATCCAAACTCACCTATAGGGTTGCAAGAGGCCCAAGCCCAGCCAATGACAGTTCAAGCTTCAGAAGGGCTCAAGTCCCATGAAACAATTGGATCATCCAATCAGTAGGATATTTGGGCATGGTAAAGAAACATTGGACCAAACGCTGAACCCTATCTGATCAATATCAGTTGTCTGAATCACTCAACAGTGGTCTCTACACTTAAAAATTAAGTGATTTTAACTCCAAGTAGTCTGTCCCAAGCAGAACAGGGTTTTGAGCTTTGCTTACTGGCTAAGTTGGTGGAAAAACAGGTGCACGAAAAAAAAAAAAAAACATTTTTCCTTTCGAAAAAGTGCTTTTTGTATATACACCATATTTGTAAATAGTCCCCTATGATTTGAGTAGTTTTATGTACCATTTGACTTTTCATTTTATTACCTTCCATGTCCCCAAAATCACTAGTCATAGCGAAAAAAGCAACCACCGAAAGATTAGTATTGAATCTTTATTAAAATAACAACTTTGCACTTAAATTCATTAAATAAAGATAAGTATATCCTTATTTATAAAAATATAATTATTTCATCCCGAGTTCCGATAGTCTCTTTCAAATTCTCCCATATAATAAAGCCTAATAATGTATTTGAAACACTTATCAATCAAACGGGGGTTGTGCGTGAATTTAGTTAAAAGTACAAGTGGTGGAATTAGGAAATTCTTCGTGGGGTCCTCTGTATAAAAAGCAAAAGAAAAAGATTTTTTAGGGGTCATCGGGCATGTGAGACCATCCTAATTCTGTGTTTTCTGATTGAAAAAATCTAAGGACCCCGAGGATCCGGACCCCGGAGGGAGCCCGGCTCCCCTGGGGTCCGTTGGATCCCGGGGTCTGTAGACCCCCTGTTTCTGATTTAGGCTAGTTGAGATTTAGGCCAGACCCATGTGACCCTACTGCGTTTCAGTTGTGCATAACAGTCTACAAAGGCTCTAGACAGAACAACAGAGAATGCAAAAGGAAGCTTGAGCTTCACTTACCACCTTGCAAAAGCCATCAATCAATCAAATCAATCAAAGGATTGGACCATCCCAATAGGATATTTAGGCATGGTAAACCAGCCTTGAACCCAATCTCAATTGTCTTAATCACTCAACAGTGCTATCTACACTTAAAAAATTAAGTGATCTTAATTCCAGTATAGACTTTCGTAAGGAGAATAGGGTTTGAGCTTTAATTTGCTTTACCTGGATTGGTGGAAAAACAGGTGCCGAGTGCCAACCAGTCGGCCTAACTGAAAAAAGAAAGCACCCTTTGAAGAAAAAAAAAACCTCTTTTTCCTCCTCTACAATGTGACAGGTTTGGATCTTGAGAAATCAGAGTTTTGAAATGTTTATTCTTACTATGTTATAATGGGTGATTTAGTTTTTAAAAATAGATAAAAGAAATTCACTATAAATCTGCAAACACATTAGAGAGAATAAAGGAGTATTTTGAAACAAATATCCTCGTACTCGATGGAAAACGAGTCCGGATCTCCATTCGCCAACTATATAAAATCTTATGCCAGCTAATGCACATTCTCAAGAATGAAAAACAAAAATTCAAAGAAGAAATTTTACACGGTTGGCCAATGTGGATCGGATGAAACACAAACAGGAGAGATCCAGACTCATGGAGAAACCATTAATTATTCAGTTGCAAGCATGAGGACAAGGAGATTGGAGTTTACTGTTATGGGTCTTATTCCCTACTTATGAATTCCCTTTTCCCATGCTTTGTATCTTCATCTTTTTTTCCACTTGAAGAATGCACAAACCTAGGCCACACGATATCCATCTCAATTCAATGAGAGGTGGGGAGGCCAACATATGATATGCTCAATTCAATTAAGAAACCACATAATTGCTTTGTATTGAATTCTTTAGAATTTTAAGATATGTGCTTTGTATTGAAAACGTTAGAATTTTAAGATACATGCCTTCCTGTTAAAAGGGTTAAAATCGCAGTAGTAGTAAATTATGACTGGGCAATCGAAAGCGATTTTAGTAGATAGAATGGGCTGCTAAGTATGATTGTGATGGATTCGGATGCGAAGATTCCGACACGCGGCGGGAGATCTATGTGCGTTCCAGTGATTGGGAAGCTATGCAGATCTCTTCGCCTCTTGTCTTTCCTATGGGATGGAATAATGCCAACCCAGGACTCCCTTATCTTATATAGACAAGTCCAAAGAGTCACACTTACTAGAGACTTCTTTGCAAAAAAACTCATATTCACTAGTCATATTAGAAATCTTATTAGTGGGACTAGATTAAGTCTTATATTAAGTGTGATTGTATTCTCTGTTAGCATCTTGATCTGATGTAAGGACCCATGCCATGGATGGAGAGGAGAGGACACCCTAGCCTTAGAACCAGCCCTCACCCCCATCCCAACCCCAGAATTGTTTTGAAAATTTCTTTTGTCTTCTCACATTTGTCCTCCTCAACAACTTGTTTTTTAAAACATAAAGTAGAAATTTCTAGTTCCCCCACTATATAAAACCTATATGCCCAAAACCTGATCAACCCATATTTTATTTGTCGCTGCAAGATCAGAATTCGGTCCCCAAATCGAAATGGGTTCTTTAATGGTAAAGTAACTTTTCTGTTCTACCAGCCTCCAATGTCAGCTCACACACCTAACTAGGAGAGAGACAGAGAATACGCCCCTCACACAGACATGAATAAGCAACCTGAGCAGTTGGATCTATAATTTTTCCAATTCTCTGTCGTTCAAATGTTAGGATTAAGTCAAAGCTTGAGTGGGTGGCCCCAAAGCTACCACCTACCATAGCACGCACAATTGCATTCACTGTGGTGGGAATTGGGATCGATTGAAACTAAACTTGACTGGAAGTAGCAAAATTTGAAAAGGATTTTCGTCGGTGAATGCGGATATATCCAAGGTGAATTGGTAGCACATGACATCGTCGTGACATTGATGGATGACGACGCGATTTCGTTCACATAATAGCAACAGGCGTACTCCAATGACAGGTGTCAGCATCTCCGAGGACAATTGGTGGCTCACCCACGTTTTCATCAATCAATGGATATTAATGTTACTTTAAGAGGACTTTATTATTGGGTGAGCAGACCCTGCTGTAGGTTGGATCCACAGCCATCCAAGGGCTCTGGGTTCATCCACTTCGGCGACATTCATTCCCACCATCCATCCAACTTTGCCGGCTATCAGATTTCCATCACACACATTAGAAAATATCAGCCATTGGATGAGAGAAAAGGTTGAAGAGAGAAAAAAAAAATTTTAAGTGACTTGAAGATAGAGAAAATGTTTTAAAATACAAGATATTTTTTAATTTTATTTTATTTAAAAAATACCAACCATTGGATACTGTGGGTTCCCTTGGATCCAACCTACAGCAGACCCCCCTCACCCTTTATTATTTCAGCTGGGATCCAACGGCCTGATGGGAGCCTGAGCTCCCAGTTGGGCTCCCATCCGGAGTCTACGGAGCCCGGCTGGGAGCCCGGGCTCTCATGGGGCCCGGCTCCCATCCGGGCTCTGTAGCACCCCTGTTATTATTTATGATGTGAGCTCTCTCTCTCGTCTCTAACCTTTTCCCACTCTATATCTCTACCCTTTCTCATTCATCTATCATATGTGGAGTTCAGATCTTGGTCTGCCACTCTTACCTCTCTTTCAAAAATGGCTGATAAGGTAAGCCATCATCCAAATCCTTTCATACTTTGAATTGGCTTTATTATTCTTATTTCTTCATGTGGGGGGTTTTTATTTTCCCTTTCGCTTGTTAATTATGATTATGAATTTGGACTATTGGCATTTTGATTTGATTCTAGGGACATGCTACTTGGATAAACTCTGGGGACCGGGCCATAACAATGAGGACACTAGGATCCCAGGTCTACGGTCCTACGGTCCTCATGGTGGTCCGGTCCAGAGTTTGTCCAAGTGGACTTACTCTTGATTCTATTGCTTGTTAAAATCATGCAATTGATGATTTTTAGAACATGGGTTCTTCTTGCTATTGTTTTTCCTTGATTTTTTGGCTTACAGTTCTACCCATTTCTCATCTTACTAGTTTCTTCAAAGAAGATGGGGGTTATTTCCTCCTCATAAAACCATGTGCGCTCTTCTTCTTCTTCTTCTTCTTCTTGCTGGGTATATAAAGCACAAAATTTCATTATTTTACTATTTGGGTTTCAAAATCTTCATCATTTTAGACTAGGGTTTGAAAATTCTCTTCATTTAACTACTTGGGTTTCAAAGATCTCATCATTTTTTACAAGTTGGATTTCCTTCTCTCCTTCTCTCTCTGTTTTGTTTCAATTCTCTTGTGTATTTTTTTTTTAAATCTCTTTCATTAGTGCAGAAATCTACTTTGATTTTGACTGTTGACCTGAAATGCTGTCGCTGCTACAAGAAGATTTGGAAAGTCATAGCCAAATGCCCTGGTGAGTATTCTTTGTTATCTTTCTCTATCAACTCTGATCTCTAAAATCTCAAAGAAAGGGAATTAGTATTCACTGAAATCCCCTGGAGAGTATTCTTTGTTATCTTTTTCTTTCTCTTTCTCTTTCTCTATCAACTCTGACTTCTTAATCTCAAAGAAAGAGAATTAGTATTCACAGTCATTGCTTTACACGACACATACCTCCATTATACGGATACCAATCCAAATCTGCAACTGAAGGGTGTATATGTTATACCAAGTCACCATTGACTTTCAATGCCAATTCCCCAAAAGAAGAAGATAGATTTGAAAAAAAAAAAAAAAAAAAAACACACCCTTTTTTTAACTAATTAATAATAAAAGATGAGATATTGACTGGATTTTCCTTTTCTGAACGAGAGAAATCCAAAGCCAGGAATTCGATGAAAAGAATAATAAGGTGAAAGTCTCCGGCCCCTTCGACCCTGAAAAGCTCAAGAGGAAGCTCCGCTGCAAGGCCTGTAAATACATCATACTCATCGAAATACCCAAGCCCGAACCACCCCCACCCCCACCCCCAACCCCACCGGTTCTGCTGGTTCCTGTGATACCGGTAGTGCCGTTCGCTCCGATGGTGTGCTGCAGGCCGTGTTGCGAGGGATATCCAGGGCATTGTATATGCACGCGTTTCGGGAAAGAGCGTGGGGCGTGCGACATCATATTCTTCAGCGAAGAAGATCCGTCTTGCACCATCATGTAATCGTGTGTGGTCACTTGGTCTCTGTTTATTTTTTTTTTATTCTTCTCTGTTTCTTCTCATGGATTTGGCTGTCTGTAGTAAGATTTCTGTTAATATAATTGAATCATGGTGTTTGAAATGAACAGAGTTGCCTATGTAATGAATGGTGAATTCTAATGTTATGAATGAATGAATAAATTTAGTTACCGAGAGATTTCCTAAATATTGTGTGCACTCGTGCAAGTTTACCTTATCCATATTAAATTATTAATAATCCTATTGGTGTGGGTACAACGTTGGGCCCACTTCAGCTTTTTGGCTCATTGCTTTGCTAAGTAGGGTGCCGTCAGCAGAGCCAATTTTGAGTGGTGTGGTTTGAATTTTGATTGATTGTTCATTCTTTTTTTTTTGCTCTTTGGTGGTGGGGTTGTTGTTTGTTTCCTTGTTTATATAATAATGAAAAATGTTTACCTAAGCCCTACAAATCCAAACAGTGCATTACTGGTGTTCAAAAGTGGGTTCCATCTAATAGTGAAAAATAATGAAAGTGTAGTAATTATCAAGAATAGAATGAGACTATATTAGAGTAAAAAAAAGAAAAAGAAAAAGAATAAAACTATATTAAGAATCCATAATATATTTTAAAAAAATGTAGAAATCAAAACTAAAATGAGAACTGCAAATTACGTCAAATTGAGCTTCAATTTTGAAATCAAATTGTGGTCACTTAATATATAATAATGCTCCAAATGACATGAAAAGCTCTATGTGCATCTCGTCCACACATTGTCAATAATATTCTAGCAATGCACTCAAATGGGCCTCCTACCATATGCTTATAATTACAAAAGCTAGATATAATTTTTAAAGGTGGATCTTGTGTAAATATAGGTGTAACTCTAGTAAAAAAAAACTCTAATAGCTATGAAATAGGGAATTTATAAAATTTAGAATGCATCAACTGAAAAGAATTTATGCTTCCTATAATAATGCCTATAGATTTTTGTAAGAATCATTAGCTAAGAAAATTCAATATGGTAATATCATAGGTGACGACTTAAGGTCCCATGAGGAAAGTTTCAATGTTTTATTTTTATTTTTTTGCTAAAAAGAAAAGTTTCAACTATATAAAAATGTGCATTTCATTAAAAAACAAAAACAAAATGGGGACAGTAGTCAGGAAGCTCGGATTTGGAGAGAATTTCAAAAGGCTGTAGGTGAGCACGTAATTGGAATTAAAATTGAAATTGGAATCTCATATTCTTTTTTGCTAAGCTGGGTAAGTGGTACAATACATGGAAGACTACCTTCACACCCAGGTGTCTATCCCACAGTAGGTGTGTGAGATGAGAGTGAGACCCCTCCCTTTCTACTTAGGCGTCTCTTGTTTGTCATTGCCTCATTGGGATCTTCTTTTTATGTCAATTTTCAATAGGCTTGCAATACTTTATTTTCTTAATGATCGAGCAGATGGATAGAATAAGCCAATCCAAGCATATGCTTTTTTCCAAATGGACGTGGAAACTTTTGTGTTTCTGTGGACTGAATATTGTATGATTGGACTGATCTGAGTCGATTTAGTCATACATAGTTGCAATTCACGGACCACTACATCCATGCCAATAAGACATGTGAATATCAATTAGAAGATTCTAACATATATTCTTATAGTTTTTTCCCTTAATTTATAGAAGATTAAGAAAATTTTAACATTAATTGGTTTGCCAATGTTGAACACAGCTGTATCCATGTAGATGCATCTCCTGGGTGTGGGTACAGCCTTATTGTGTAAGAACATGAGCCATGTCGCTTGTTTGTGTGGCCCATCCAACTCCACCAGATAAAAGGATGGACACTAGATCAGAGGCTTCTGACAAAACTGTGTCCCACTGGAGTTACAGATTCATCTGATATAAGTCCATGAAAGAAATTAACCATCATATGCAGTCCATTTCACGATTCTTAATCTTTATGTTATCGTTCACAGCAGAGGACATTAAACTGAGTCCAATAGATTAAGAGTCTAGATTTGCCTGTTACCATTACATGCATGATAATAGACCCCACCATTGTAAATCCAGATTGTTAGCCTGATACTCATTCAATTCCAACAACAGTGATATTTGGGCTGGGGTAAATACACTCACCCTATTTAGTAGTTACACCCACTTTACCCTCAGACTTGATCTGACGTGAGAGAATGCGAGACACACTGGATATATTTACACCCACTTCCTCATCATCTGGGTTTCTTCCTCCTCATATCTGGATTTCTTCCTCCTCCTCATATTTACACCCGCCCTGTGCTATGACACGATGTGATGTGACCATTTGCTGTGACCGTTGCTGGATGTGGTTGTACAGTGCATTCCTCTATGGCTAATTATGAAATTACCTATTGCCTTGTTGTGAATGGCAGCAGGATCAAGTGACTCGAGGTCTAAGCTACTACCGTCCTTTATCTTGGGGTTAGGGCCAAGGGCCAATGGCCAATTAGGATCAATTTAGGTATATCGCACAATTAGGAGGAGGCATCCGCAATGCTCATGCGGATGAGAAATTTATTTTGTAGTCACTAATTTTTAACCAAATTACTCATAATTTATTATGATTTTAAGAAAAATTTTTAAAAAAGTACAAGACTTTTGGCTGATTTTTAGAAAAGTACATGAATATTTAACAACTCTTTACCACGTGTAGAGTTTTAATTAGGTCATTCTTGGTTCCCAGCAAGTGCCTTCACACATGGCAGTATGATTATGGACCAAATATTTTTTTTTGATACACGAACAATATTAAATCTTATATTCTAAACTTTGTATTAAATATTAAAACACTGGATTATAACTACTAAATACTAATAACAAAAAAATCTAGATAATCTCAAAAGTCTTGGATATTTCAAACAAATTTATTCAAATATATTAACACACATTACATTCCTAATCTTCCAACATAATGGTTTCAGAAGGAAACCTATAATGCATATACTGCATGTACGCATTAATTTGCTCCGCATATGGGGTAGCCTATGCAGCTGCACAATCATGCCTTAAGTGAACCCATTGAGGCATAATGGGAGGCATCGGGTAACCATCTGTCAATGCAACCTGGACGTAGTGATTATTATTTATGTACCTGATAGCGATAGCAGCATGTTGGTACGACGGTGGTGGAGTAGATCGAAGTAACAAATACATAAAGCTCTGTGCAGCATTTAAAACGTATAATATCACATTGAACTATGAAGCAATTAAGAGACCCATGTTTGGCATGGTCATCCAATGCTCAATCGGTGCTCCTCTATCTAATGCAAAAAAAGTTCAATGAATTGTAAACACGAGTCCACTGGTCATCACTATCAAATATTGCAACATACTGTGTCCTGAATGTGTACAACTCTTCTATTAAGATATATCGGATAGTTGCCCATGCATCTTCGTGAAAACCAAGACAGATAGCTATCGCCCGAAATCAGCAATTTCCATCAAGTTTTACGTCTTGTACTTGCATAATGTAAGGATGCAGTATAGGTGGAAACTGACGAACATATGCATGTATAGAGTAGTTGTAAATAGATGAGCAATTATATCTTGCTGGTTTCTGAAACTGGAAAATATCTGGCTTAACAAACTCAAATGTATCCGTATTAGCACGAGTTGATATGTCTGCCCTGTCCTTCGAGTCCAGGCCTCTAAACGAATAACTATTTCTGCTTGGTTCTCGAGAATGAAGGGAATCAGACTAAACGAACACTAACACGAGTATTTGTTGCAACTTTTTTTTTTTTTTGAGGGGCGTCCACGAGTGTTCGTCTTAACAGCAAGTTCACAAATTTAAGTTGTTGATGGTGTGATTATCTCCCTCAACTTCCTTAAAAGACTGAATTTACCATACCTTGTTCACTACTTAAGCTATTCCGTGAACACTTGTATCTCGACATCACAATCGAATTCATTGTCTTGAAGAGACACACATGGTGATAAGTCAAGTTTTCTCCAAAATTTATCTATGAAATCAATTGGTATGGGACGACCATCGTTCAAATATATTACTTGCTCGTGCTCACATGACAGTCCATAGCTCGTACGAAATCGACATCCGCATTTGTAGGAAACTTCTCCAACATCCTTAGACCGCTCAAATTCATTCAAAATCAGATGCAATGCGCGGCTTGAAACGAAACCACATAATTCCTAGAAGTGCGGTAAATTGAATTGATGTTGGACGATAGTTTTGCATTGCTCAATACTCGCTTTGATAGCTATGTCCTGTGATTGGATGACTTGGTGAATAAACAACATCGATGTCTCCAAATATGACTGTGATGACTCCAAGTATCATTTCAACTTCGCATGCTGGCTCTTGACTCTATGAGTTGTCTGGTTTCCAAAATGCAGATATCTGTAGGTCCAGGCGGATACAAATATCTCCTTATACGGTGTCAATCATACATCCTTAAGATAATTAATCATATCTAGAAAGTTTTGTAACACTACCTGACTCACTTTGTAAACACTGGGCATTCCCACATGTGAAAAAAAGCAGAGAGAGAGAGAGAGTATATAAACTTTTTATATAAACTTTTTTTTAAACTTTTTTTTATCTTATCATGCCAAGCATGTGCTTGAACTTGAGCAGAACTTTAGACAGGTCAAGGTCAAGCTCAAACAGAGATAAGCATGACCAAAATGAAAAAGTGAGTCGTCCTCAAATCAATTTTCGCACATGTGATTCCAAATTCCAGAAGGACATGATATAATTCATGGTACCTTTATGTGGACAACAGTGACCTAGGAAAGAAGCCATCACTTGCCAGATGTCTGCTAATGGTGCCCTAGTAGTGGTCCCCACTGTACGTTTGTTTGACTTAATTTTCACCTACGAGTCTCCTGCACAAGGGCTAGTAAAATATTTTCAATCGCTACTGTTCCAAAGGGGGACTCCTAAATTAAGAATTGTTTTGATTGGTAGCTAATTTGCAGTGATGCATCTCCCTGTACAAAGGATACAAGCATGGATCAATCCTTGAGTCTATTGGTTAAAGACTTGGATAATATGACTTCATAACTATTGGATTGAATTCTTATTCAAAGTGGTTTAAAATGAATATAAAAGGTAAATATCCAAAACTTAATATGAGATAATCTTTCTTTCTATGAAAATAGAATTTAGAAAAGATGAAAAATGAATACCACGTCATCACCCTATAAATTCAAGTCCTAGAAAGTGAATATCCTATTAACCTGACTACCTTATATCCTTTCACTCCTCGCCACATACCCTTCGGCTGGTCGATTAACAGTAGTATTACTCTCTAGTGATGGAGTCCAATATCTCTCAATGCTTTTTTCTGCTCCCATAGCCCTTTCAAACGGTCATTAACACTAGTATTACTCCCAAGTCCAGGTAAATGCTACATTCTTCAGTCTACCCTCTTGAAATCAATCTTCTATGGAAAACAGAAGTCCAGTGAGCACTACCAATGGGTCTTAAAACACGGATTGTTACATAACAACTTGACTTGTGTATTCCACTCTAATGAAGTGAAATTTTGCTTATTGATTTGAATATTTAAGGGAGGGCCTATTGTATGGATGGTTTGGATCAAGTAAATGTATTGCTCAGTTGGGCTAAACTAGCTCATCTGCATCAAAAATGTCAAAACTCCAATTCCAAAGTAGCTAATATTGTTGACAATCACACCATCACCGGGAGGATACAAGGCACAAGAGCTCAAGGAATTTGAACACTCAACCTCCCATTCCAATACCATGTTGACAATCACTTACTCTAAAAGCTTAGGCTGATAGAGAACGGTATAGCAATGTACATCAAGCTTACAACAACTATGGTCATTAATTCATTTTCCTTCAAAGTACTGCATTTGCATGTTGTCTCTTTTTATTCAGAAAACTTTGCAAAAATGAAATTGTTCCATCGAAGTCTATATTGGTATGAGGGTTAGA
Organism: Cinnamomum chago; assembly: GCA_038049695.1. Lineage (NCBI taxonomy): Eukaryota > Viridiplantae > Streptophyta > Magnoliopsida > Laurales > Lauraceae > Cinnamomum > Cinnamomum chago. The sequence continues at coordinate 85,365,095 of CP142452.1, read as the reverse complement.
GTCTCACAGGGGGATGATAAGATTTTAAAATATTATGCAATGGTAGAAAGTTGATTTCATGATAGAGTTTCAGATGGTGACAAATCAAAATTTATAAAGATTACAGCCTAAATTGTAATAGGCGAAACCATTGCGTAATAGGATGTTTCAAGTAAACTTCATGAGTTTAAAGTCTAAACTCATGATGATAGGAAAACAGGAAAGAAAAAATAAGAGAAGAATGAAAACAATTGATTGTAACGAATAATGACTATATTATAATGATAGGCATGCCTCTTGCTTCAACTGGCAAGCTTTCTTTTTTAGTACTTTTTTTTTCATGAATTTTTTTTTGGGATTTTACTAAAAAGAACATATTAGGTGACCCATAGCCCCAAAAGATCATGTTAACCGACCTTGCACCAGATCAATCATTTTATCCGTAAATGTGTGTTTTTTTTTCTAACACTTTCTACTAGCGTCCCTAGCGACCTTAGTTTTAAAATGTTAAGGGTCCCTAGGGATCCTGCGGTGTATATAAAGTAGAACAAAATAGGACTTAGTTTCGTTGTCAACAGTTTATTTTTTTCTTCAATACGGTCGTCTGTGCCCAGCCAACGGTGGTCCCCTCCAACATCCTCTTCGTCTGTGACTCCTCGCCCTCATACCAACTGTGGTCCCCTCCCACATCCTCTTTGTCGAAGATATGTGTTTTTGGATGCTCCTCGTCGCCCAATTTGGACACTGGTGAAATAAGTATTATTTTGTCCTAACCAACGAACTCATATCCTAATACTAACATTGTTAGATGAGATTAAATACACTGGTGAAATAAGCATTATTTTGCAATTCACCTAACCTGAAGAACAGGGTGAGCTCAGGTTGTTGCTACACAAATATTGAGAGATGGAGAGCTGACATTTGGTATCATCAGACCTATTTACAGGACAAAAAATTATGGGACACACCTGTAATTAAAAATAAGCCTATATTCAAGCCCTTTTTGTCTTAACCTGAAATCTCTCAAGGATTTTTGGTTCATGTCTCTCATGAATCTGAGAGTTGATCTTGCCAGCTGCTAAATTCCTCTCGATATATATCCGATGCTTGCAACTGTTGCTTTTGGGCTTGATGCCATGTGGTTAGACTGTTGCTGATGGTAGCAAACTGTTTATCTAATTTAATCTCGCTGAATGGATTTTGATCTTTATCGTTTTTTCAACAAGAACAGGAAATGAGGATAAGTTCCATTCATTTATAATCGGAGACCGCAGGCAGTGGCGGATCCAGGATTCAAAATCACTTATGGCACGATTAAGTAGTAGGGGGTTGTTGCCCTCGGAAATTTTTTTTGGGTTATTTATATGATTGCAAATGATTTTTTCTTCTTTTTTTCTTCATGCTTGAGAAAAACAATACACAAAAAAAGTAGTGGACCTTTTACATGCACTATCAGTAACTAATACACAGAAAGGTGCATTCAAAGACAGATAGTTTGTAGATTTCCACTGCATTACAAATCATGCCTAGCAAGGACAAATAGTGTGCAGATTTACTCCAAACCTTTTATATAGAACAAATAGTGTGCAGATTTACCCCAAATCTTTTCCCAGAAAGTCACTGGGGGCCCAGCCCCGCAACGCCCCCAGAATTTTTTTTTTGGTTATTTCTAAATGCACAAGGAGCAACCAGTGATGGCTGCGACTCAGCGATGGCTGCTGTTGATTTTCCTTGGCATTAGCCCTTGCAGGAGACTGAGAACGCGGTGATGCTACAAGAAAGTGATTAAAACAATCAAAATTGGGGAGGACAAGAATATGGAATACCTAAAGTTAATATTGGGCTACAAAAATCCATTGGGGGCCAAAAAAATTCATTGGGGGCCTTATGGAAAAAATTAGTGGGCCTCACCAAAATTACAAGTAAAACTTAGAAATCCACTGGGGGCCGATATATACTCCATCCGCCTCTGACCGCAAGGTCACTAGGGACTCTTAACATTATAAAACCAAGGTCATTAGGATACTAGTAAACAGTGCTAAAAAAACACATTTTCAGGTAATATGATTGATTTGGTGCAAGGTTTGTTAAAATGACATTTTGGGGCAACTGGTCAACTAATCTATTTTTTTTTGTAATCCTTTTTTTTTTTTTTTCCCTCAAACAATGTATCCTGAATAAACCTATTTTTCCTAGGAGTGTTACTGCCTCAAAGTTGAAGATAGCCAGATAGGGTCATTGGGTTTTATGCATAATTGAACACTTGAAAGAGCCTAGCTATAGGCACAACCATTTAACCACAAGTGGTAGCTCATTTGACCCAGGACCATGGTTTGCACCTGGAGGTTGTAAGTTCGAAACTGCACTACCATACTGGGGCTACAGAGGAGTTTACCTGGCTTTCTTCTGGACCCGAAGGGATTAGTCCAGTAATGAAAAACCTCTGATAGAAAAAAAAAAAAAAAAAAAAAAAAAAGGCACAACCATTTTAATAGCTGTTAAGTTTATGATTGACATTTACTTTCGTGAAAATGTGAAAATGTCGCTGGGCATTATTAACCAAGAAAGCTATCATTGATAGGAACATGGGGTCCCACCACATTTGTAGACATCCCAATCAAAGGCACTCATTGAAAGCCATTCACCATTTTGAGATTCAGAACTTATCAGTGTAACACTCATGCTTGCCCTTTGCAGGAGGGGGTGGCAATTTTGGCCCGCCCCGCCCCACCCCGACTTGCCCGCCCCGCCCCGCATGGGTTTTCCCCGCCCCGACTCTTAGACGGGGCGGGGACGGGGCAAAAAAACATGCCCCGAAGGCGGGGCGGGGATGGGTTTGCCCTTTCCCCGCCCCGTTGCCCCGCCCCGTGCCCCTCCCCATTGCCCCGCCCCGTTGCCCACCCCGTTGCCCCGCCCCATTGCCCCGCCTCAAAATTAATAATCCTTTTAAAAATATATATTTTAGAATTTTTTATAATAAATAAACATATATATATTTTACATTTCTTTTATCATATTGCTAATATTTTAGATTTCTTTTATCATATTACTAAGGTTGTTTGACACTACAAGTCTACAATAACCATATCCATATATTGATAGGTCAGCATGTATTGATGGAGTTAATAATATTTTAGAGAGATATTATTTTTTTTATAAATAATGTCTCAAAGCATATATGATATTTTCAAGTGTATGTTATATATTTGTGGATTTGGCCTAATCCACACCAATCCGATCCGTGTACACCCCTAGACTCCCATCTTCCATATTGTACATCTAGTCCTTATAATATCATCAATGATCGTGCATAAATTAAAATGCACAAACAAGTCTAAAACCACACATTTCATCCATATCTTGATGATGGGCCAGGTCGGTGCTAACTATGGCCTTACACATGGTATATGTCTAAGACCCAAACAATTCATTTGAAACTTATTTTAAAAAAAGGAAGAAAAAAAAACCCATTCAAGTTCAAAATAAGTATTTGAATTCTGATTTTCATAAAGATTCAATTAAATTAGATAGGTGCTTTTGATTGAGAACTATCTCGATCTCCCCATGTAGCCTTCCAAAATACAGCCCGTGTTGTTTCATTTCCTCTTAACAACGATTTGACGAACTCCCCCTCGCAGCCACTGTCTCATAAAAGAGTTGACTGAATAAAACAAACCTAAATAATGAACATAATTAGATATTCTTTATTTTATTTTATTTTGCCAAAATGAAGGTATGTTAAAGAAAACAAAAGGGATACAGCCATAAAAAAATCCAGGCACCTATCTAGAGTAAATCGCCTCACAAAAATTTGAAGTGTCCCGCGTATCACTGAAACCGATCACAAAAAAGGTTGTGAATGAGTCCTTTTCACTTTCACACTTAGGGCCCGTTTGGTAATTTTACTAATATAGTCAAGTGAAGTGAAGTCAAGTTAAACATCCCATCAAAAACACTTTTTTACCAAAACTCCCTCCAACTTTTCCAAAAAAAGTCAAAAAAGCAACTACATTTACTCACTAAAAAACAAAAAAACTTCATTTCCCCATACAAAAAGTCAAAAATATTCCATCACAAACAACTAAAAATAAAATACCATCATAACTCACTTATATTTTATTCATTATTTTCATTTTACTTCACTCCACTTTATTTTATAAGTAAATTACCAAACAGGCCCTTAGGTCATCTCCATTATCCACTTAGTGACTTGGGGCAAGAGACGAAGCAAAAAAACAAGGAAGAACAGAGAAAGAGAAACGGCTGAAGAGGAAGAAGAAGCTGCCCATCCATCGCACAACCTTCTCATCATCCGACGGACTCTTCTTGTTTTTCAAGCAACTGAGATTGTGATTGAGATTGAGATTGAGATTGAGAAGTGGGGTTTTTTTTTTTTTTCATATCTTTCTTGATTAGATCATTTGTTGTTTTAGTTGCTGTGATTGAAATGGTCAATCCCTACCAATATTCTCTTGTTATTGATACCCCCTTAATGATGATGCATGATGGCTTTCTTTTTGTAAATGCAAAGCATGTTGGATTTTAAAAAGTACAAATTGGTATTTGTGACTTTTTATGGACTGCATGAGCCCCTCTTTAAGCCAGATCCATTTTTTCCATTTTTTTAAATTTTTTATAATTAAAGGGCGGGGCGGGGCGGGGCGGGGCATAAGGGTTACCCCGAAAGGCGGGGCGGGGTAAAAGAGGGGCAGGGAACACATTTTAATTTTAAAATTTTTATAATACGGGGCGGCGGGGCGGGGCGGGGTACCCGCGGGGTAGGGCGGGGACGGGGCAAAATTGTTGCCCCGAAGGTCGGGGCGGGGTGAAAGAGGGGCGGGGGCGGGGAACCCCAATTCCGTCCCCGCCCCGCCCCGTTGCCATCCCTATGCAGGACGAGTGAAAGTGTATAGTGGGGCCACCTGCTCTTTGCTTTAAGATTTAAGATGTTCCAAATTCTACTCCAATAGTCATTTTGGTTAGCGCTTTTCTAGGTCTTAAATGCAATCAGATGGGTTACATTTTATTTGCATTGGAAGTCATATTTGCATGGGTAACGTTTTACAATTTAATGAATCCTCTATTTGTTTGATGGGATGGTTAATAGATTATTTATGGTTAACTTTTCACAATTTATCGATGGATATAACCCTTTTGGTAAAAATATTTTATCGGTCCAAAAGTTAGTCCGACAGTGTGATTGAGCATATAATTAATAACGTAATTATTGACAATAATTAATACTGCATGTGATTGTATTAATCATGGGCTCAATCTTACATTCTCCACCTTTTTCTATGGGCTTATTTTAATGCCACTAGTTTTTGGTAGACATTTGATCTACATCTTTTTGTCCAACTGAAGTGGGCCAATGGGTGAATGAAAAGTAACAAAAAAGTAAACAAGCTTATCTATACATAATGCTGATGGTGGATACCTATTGCTCCCAGTTCTTCCTGATTGGTACGCGACACAAGGGTGTGTGAGAGAGTGCGTAAGTTTGAATCTCCTTATCCTAGGTAGAGGTTTTTTTTATTGGTAAAACACATATAACAGAGTTTATCAGAGTACATTTTGCTGGAGCAAGACTCTACAAAATGCTCAAGGCCTTGTTTGGATACTTTGATTTATATTACCCTCTACTTAATTTACCTTGAAATCTAATTATTATTACTCTCACCAGCAATAGGTTATCAAAGAGCAAAATAAGTAACCCCTGCCTACATTGAAAGCCTGTTTGTTTGCATTAAATATATGAGATTTGGATATATAGGAGTTCATGATCAAATGAGCTACACGAAAACTAATTAAAGAGGTGAGGGATGAAGGATAGAGAAGGATATAAGGTGGAGTAGTAGATGAGACCTTGACTTTCTTATACTTGAATTAGTAACGCGATGGCTAGGTATTCATATTCTTATCTTCCCTTGATTCAATTTCCATTAAAGGGGAGGTTATTTGATAGTCATTTCTTGATATTTTCCTTTGGTTCTTCATTTTTAACTACCTAAAGAAATCCAATCTTAGACATTCAACCAGGGCCTTTTCGTCTCATGTAACTAAATTTCTAGGGGTTTTGGGACTTTCTATTTCTTTATGTGGTTAGTAATGTTGAATCAAAGTTGAATATCCAAAATGATCATCTAATAACCTCTCTATTAATTGAAATTGAATCAAGAAAAAAATGAGAAATAAATACCCAACCATAATTGCACTTTTAACCCTGAGGTGTAGCTCAGTTCGTTTAGGACCAGGGTTTGCTCCCGAAAGTTGAGTGTTCGAAATTGCGGCACGACACTTGGGCCATAGGGGATTTACCAGGCTCACCTGGAGTCCAAAAGGAATAGTCCAGCCCAAATGGCTGGGACACCCTCTGATATAAATTAAAAAAAAAGTTTTTTCACTTTCTGGAAAAAAGAAAAAAGAGAGAAATTGTCTGCACTAAGGTCATGAAGATCCAAATGGGCCCAAGAAAGCTCCCATTGTGACTTCTTCTGGAAGAAACTGTTGGCTGACATTTCTCATTCCAAACTTAATAATTAGATTCATCTCATGTTCACATATCAATTTCTTCTCTAGGGTCACTTTTCTGCTTTCATCAACAACAACAACACAACAACAAAAAAAGTGTCAAAGAGTAAAAGAATCATCCAGAGGAGTGGTCTTTGCTTGCAAGCTTTTCCCAGTGGGGGATGGTCATTGGCTGCAAATGCTATCCCTTTTGCCTTTGAGAGAGACATGAAAACAACACTAGATGCAGCCAATACCATGTGGAGTAAGGCTGCAAACAAGACTGACCACCCAGATATTCTCAGGATCAGGCCCAAAACGCCTAAATACAGACCATTTTTAGGCCCGATTGATAATTGGGTCAAGACCTTGTTCAAGTCGTGTCTAACCCGTTTACCCTAATGTGTATATTATATATTGAATAAACATATATTAAGTTTTTACTAAATTCATTGTAATTAACCCATTGTTTTATATTTGATAATATACTTGGGCAACCCATCGACCCAACCTGAATCAACCCATTTCAAGCCTTGATGGGGAGTGGTTTTCATTTTAAAATGAACACTTCTCTCAACAGTTACTGATGTATCTAACTGTCTCGAAGAACTAAAGACCTTCTGTAAATGTAGGGGGCTATATATATTGCTGTCAATGGGCGAGGCTAGCCTGTTGTGCATTAGAGTCCAGTGTCTGTGCCATGGCTGGGCTTGAAATCCATGCCCATTGCTTGACCTAAATTACAGACCATTAAACTTTTTTCATTTCTATTACCCTTTACTAAAAGAGAAGATCATGTGACCTACTTTAGACCTGCTTAACTTTCTCTACACTCCTGTGGAGTCCACTTGCATGCCTGTGTGCCTGATGGACGATGGGCAACAAGACATCTGTTTGTCTCTCCTCTCCTCCAGGATTCCTACTACCAAATGGACGATAGGAACTCCTCCATGTTTCTTAATATTAAATTGGAGCATCTAGGCTTCATGTAACTGGGCTACAATTTACTGCAGTTGAAGAATGCCCATTTGGGTGATCAAGTTCATACGTTGGCCACTCTTATGTTGAAATCGGATGAGGTATTACCTTTTCATTCTTGTTAGTGAATCATTTAATATTTTAAAGTTTCATAGTTTGTAGGTATGTTTTGATCCTTTGATATATTGCTTGAAAGGTTTGATTGGGTTAAATCTAAACATGGGAAAATTGTTACAGAATATTCTGGAGAGTAACTCAAACATTTCACAGGCAATTAGTAGAAGATTAAAATCATTTGATCACAGATTATCGTGGTTCGCCTAGATATTGATGAACCACTCTTCCTCGTGGGTCGTAGCCTAGATATTCTTGCATGCTTTGATGAACCACGCTTCCTTGTGGGTCATAGTATTCAGATATGGGCTACAATTTCTAATGAAACGGATTCCAACATACAATTTCATATTAGAATATATGATTGGAAGTATACATTGGTTTCTGAGTACTTTCTATGACTCTTCTCTTATTGCTTTAATTCTGGGCACTTTGGAAGGAGCGCTATTTTTTTTTTTTGCATCATACCCAGAATCAATTAGATTGGATATTTTTTTAGATTGGATATTAGGTCCAACAGCGACATAATGAAAGAAAATAATGTTGTTGGAGTCGCGTCAAAAAGGATGTATGTTCATCCTCAAGATCATGAAATAATATCCCAAGATGGGCTTCAGTTTTATTTTAAGTGTAAATGCATTTCATCCCATCAAGATTTGAGAAAGGTTTTTGATGAAGGTAATTCAAGGAAGTGTTGCTCCTCTAACTCGAGTATACATACAAAGACATCGAACCAAGCAGTGACAATAGAAAAGAAACATTGTTGAGTGACATGGACAACTCTCTGGAGTTTGAGCTTGGCAATCATGAGCTTCTTCATTTTTTGCTGCATCTTCCAACTTGAAAGAATCCAAGTTATGTCCATCGATGGATCGAGAAGTTGATAAAGAAGTTGATTTAAAGCACTCTTGCATTTGATATAAAGTCAATATAGTTTACTAATTTTTCTATTCATATATATGATAGCCACTGTTTTCAATTGCCAATTTCAGATTTTGAATTTGACCATCCTCTGATTTTGACATGTATTAATATCAGCCTATTGATTGATTCATTTGATACCAGCCAATGGTCCATCATTACTCCTAACCGGCCAATTCATTTGCATCAGCCAGTTGCCTATCCTGAGCATGTACGTGTGGGAGACTTCTTGCATGTTTTACTGCTAACCCCTCTTCTTTTCCCAAAAAAAACTCATCCTCTCTTCGTCTCCCTCCACCTCTTCACTGCCCTAATCAGGCGTTTTCCTACGGAAAAAAAAAAACGCATCCCCTCTTCGTCTCCCTCCAACTCTTCACAGCCCTAAAACTCAGGCGTTTTCCTTCTCTCCCGGCATGGAGAATATGCAATTATGTTCTGTTCTTAACTCTCTTCCGTTACCGGCATTTTCGTTCTCTTCCAGAAAATGGAGAAGCTACATTGCCTTTCTCCTCCACGATTTTGTAACGTTCAAATGCAAATCTTTATGGGTAAATGAATTAGGAGTTTCTTCTCTCTTTATAATGTTATGTTTTTCTTATCGTTCATTTCTCCCATCTATAGCTTTCTCTACCTTGATTACAATTCATCTTTCATAATCTTTCATAATACATTTTGTCTTTCAGAATTCTTCATTGTCGTCGTCCTCGCACGTCACTCCCTGGTCTTCATCGTCCAACAAAACCAGCTCACTTGTGGTCGTAGAATTGGGATCTTTAGCTGACACCGCTTCTATTGTAGAGGTACCTATTTTTCCTGGGCTTGATTTGGTGACTGCTTTTATTTACTTTTTTATGCAATTGACTATGTTTAAGAAATGGAAAACACACAGGTACCTCTATTCCCTTTCAATTCCCAACCGTTGTTAATAGTGGCACATGCTGTTGTGAACAATTATATTGTTTATAGTGCCTTATGTTTAGCTTTGCTGATGGGCTTTTCTGATATTGCTTTGTGTTAGGCTTTATTTCACTATGCATTCCAACTGTATGTTGTAATGCCATAATGGCCATATTTTTTAAATTTCACACATAGTTTCTCATAGATTGTATTATGATCAACCCCACTTAATATAAGCAAATTTTTTTTTTTAAATCTGCATGTGTATGGTTCTCTACTGGAGTATCTTTTTCTTTGATAACATTGTTACATGATTCTTTTTAATATGTTGGGATCCATATATTATCTGGTTGTTTTTGGTGTCTGTTATTGTTGATGATTGGATTTTGGAAGGCTTTTGTTTCAGTAATTCATTTCTACTAGCCTTCAGGAAGGACAGATGTTGAGTTGGCTTTACAGAACATTTGAAAAAATGATATGAACTGGCCTTCAAGGATGTCCTTTGAGTAGTCAAAATTGGATGCCAGTCTCCAACGAATTCCATACATCTCCTCAACTCACTGTATGGCATATATGGAATATCTCTCTGTTGTCAAAGAGGAAACAGCCAATTGGCACACCACACTCTCACCTGTCATCAATAATATAGATTTCACCTCATAAAAGCATCTAATACCCACATGCTCTTTGGACTTTGAAAGAAAGAATTTGAGCCCCGTCCGCTTTACAAATGAGCCCTCCAATCCCACCATCCCCCAGGTTGCATAGTGCACTAGCATTTAAGCCCTGTAGCAATCCTCTCAAAGTGGGTTCCATCAAGTTGACATAGGAGTAATGAATATGACATCCCCTATCACCTCCAGCCAATTCCTATATGAGACGTCCATTGACACACCTGAGACAACTCTAATATGACATCCTCTCCACACGTCTTTGAAGTTGGGAACTTAAAAGTATGTGAGCAGACAGAGAATGCAGAATGCTTGCTTTGATAAGAATGCGATATAGCCTCCTTAATCATACATTTTCATCAAATATGTGTGGCATGAAAAGGCTGGAAATAGGAAAAATGAAATGGAAAAAATGTATATGCAGTTTTCTTTTGTGTTTGAAAGAATTTTTATATGCTAGAATACAGGGGAAGTGATATGAAGAATTTGTGGATCTTCATATCTCTGCCCCTCAGTTTTGTCATCCATGATAATCTCATTCTGATACAAACTTGTCTGGTAGAGAGAATGATTTTTCTAGCTGCTAATTAGTACAGCACATAAGGTGGGAACTTCCTTTGTGTGAGTATTATTATGCTCATTCATGTTGTCATATCTCCATGCATGCCCTTCTTCTCTATTAACCTAGCAACTAGAAACAGTACGAACTTCACACAAGGATGGAAGGCTGGCTAACTGTAATAAGGTGTTTGTTACAAGAAGCATCTCGGTTCATCCCTGTATATTTCTATGAACCATCAGAGCATAAGTCTGTGTATTTAATTTGTCAGACCAACTGGATTCTGGATATCCTTGGATTGTATATGCTCCAAATTTGTGTGCATATATGTGTGATCAATTCTTTTAGGTGGAAGTAAAAATATAAGACCCATGATGTGGTCTTGATGTTTTTTATCCACATGAAGATGATGTTGCAAATTAATCATCAGAAAGCTATATTCCTATTTTGTCTGGGCTTGATTTAGTAACTGATTTTATTTACTTTTTTATGCAATTTACTATGTTTAAGAAATGGAATGTCTCACACACAGGTACCCCTCTTCCCTTTCAATTCCCAACCATTGTGAACACTAGCATGTGATGTTGTGAACAATTATATTGTTTATACTGCCTTATATATGTTTAGCTTTGCTGATGGGGTTTTCTGATATTGGTTTGTGTTAGGCTTTATTTCACTATTCAAAGTTACACACATAGTTTCTCATAGATTGTATTATGATCGACCCACTTAATGTAAGCAAATTTTTTAGTCTCCACTATTATGGTTTGTGTAAAAAAATCTTAAAAAACTAATTACATTTCATAATATAATTTATTTACTATGTTTACATTGCATTAGACCTGATTGGATTATGCATTCCAACTGTCTGTTTTAATGCCATGATGGGCAGATTTTCAAAGTTCAACCATAGTTTGTTGTAGATTTCATTTTGACTAACCCATTGATATTGGTTTCTCTACTGGAGTATATTTATTTGTTTTTAGGAATGATTTTAAATCTGCATGTGTATGGTTCTCTACTGGATTATCTTTTTCTTTGGTAACATTCTTACATGATTCTTTTTAATATGTTGGGATCCATACATTCTTTGGTTGTTTTTGGTGTCTGTTGTTGTTGATGATTGGATTTTGGAAGGCTTTTGTTTCATTAATTCATTTCTACAAGCTTTCTTTAATGTATGTTTAAAGATAATTTATCTTCCATTTTCCAAAATCAAATTAGAGGGTTTGTATTCTTGAATAATTCTATAAATATAATGAAAATTGAACAAAACTGTCTAAATGTGAAGTTCATCTCCATGAGTCCCACTTGTGTCTACCTTTGGTTAATGCAGCCCCTTTCAACCTCTTTATATCTCCTGGTCTGGCACGAGGCCAAATTTCACACTTGTCAAACCTTAATTCATAGTTGGATTGAATCTAAAAACAATTGTGGTTAAAACACCATTCTACTTTTAAGGCTCTAAGAACTGTGAAAAAGTTAGATTTACAGGTTGAGACTTTTTCACTGTGTCTTAAAATCTATGAGGATTTTTATTAGCTTCAATACCTTGTGGTTTATTAGTTCAATAAATAGTGCGAATGGTTTGGATTACATGTATGGGGCACATGGGAATGGTAGAAATAATGGTGGTCGATGGGCCCTTACAAGAATACAATCACTGTGTAAGCAATGTATAGAGGTCTTGTTTTGCAATAGTCGCTTACACTATAAGAATTGAATACATAAGAAGTCATGTTTGAAATGAACTCTACTAAATGAATATTAAAGAGGCAAGGGGAAAAGGATATATATGAGGTGGAGATGTACATAGGACCCTCATTTTTCCTATTTGGAGTTAAGTGAGGGTACCTGGGGCTAAACCAAATACTTATTATTATTTGCAATAAACTTTGTGGTGTTGTTGGTGTCTACTTGGCTTCCTTTACATGAATACTACAATTTTTGCTCTTATTGGTAGGCATAAATACAATGTTATATTAAATATTTCTTAGAATTGACATGAATATTTTTTAGGATTGAGTGTTTATACTTGGTGGAAAACACCATATGCTAAATGTTACATAACATCATGCACCATACTTTGCTTCATTGTATTGTTTGACAAATCTTCCAAGAGATTTATTGAGAATCCATATCTGGTCACCTCTAATAGGAAACTTGAACCCATGTGTAGTGTACACACACACTCATAACTTTTGTCAACTTCCTCACCAAATACTTATTATTATTTGCAAAAAACGTTGTGGCATTGTTGTTGTCTACTTGGTTTCCTTTACATGAATACTACAATTTTTTATCTGCTTTGATCTTAATTTTTATGAAATAAAAAAACATAGTTTATAAGATGATTTTTATTAATTGTTTTTTTTTAAAACTATATTAATGTAATTGTTGTAAACTTTATCTAAGAAGTTTCTTTTATAATAGAGCATTGATTTTGCGTTGTAATCTACCATCTCTTTTTGGAGTTAAGAGAGGGTACCAGGGGCTAATTTATGATATTGAGTGGACAATGCTCACCTCTCATTAGTGGGCATCTAATTTTTTTTTTTTAAATTCTGTGAGTTTAAAATCATTACATAGAGTTCTGCTTTGCTGTAACCATGTGACAAACCTGAATTGAAAATATCTTATTTGTTTAATTACTTTCTCCTTGAATCTGTAGCAGACTTTATCATTGATATTGCCATCTTAGAATTTTTATTCCTATGTCAATTACATGCGTTGGCTTTTCTTTTCTATATATTTTACACACAAAACTCATGTACTACATATATTAATAAGGTCCAATATGATTGATTGAACAAAGAGGCAAAAGCAATTTCACTCCGGATCTGATACACCTTCACAAGAAAGTAAGAGATTAGAACATAACCACACAAATATATTTTATTTAAATTTTTTTTTACAAATGTGACTAACACTAATGCGATTTGCCAATATTAAAAAAATACAGATGAAAGGACATGCACATCACCCATGGTGGAGGCACATTTTCCAAGCACGACATCTGAAAATATAAATCAGATTGAAACCAATGAGAATTTAATAGATGTGCAGATCAATGTCGTAGGTCTCAACAACAATGTTGGCAATCTTAGCGATAAATCCAATGCCGAAAGTGAGGGGGCAACTTCAAGTAGTGACAACAGGCCAATGCAACAAAACAAAAGTTTCTCAAGTATGTACAATCTAACTTGCATGATATTGTTCTCTTGAATTATGTTAGATAGACTTTAATGTCATGCTTACAGTACATTGTACAATCCATAGGTAACATCAACCAAGGCAATGTTGATCATCAATTAAGTGTTGTTAGTGGTACAACTTTCAATAATGAATCGTTATTCGAAAACAACTTAATGGATGTCCAAGTTCATGAACAGATAATTATTTCAAGTAATGACATCAGATCAATGCATCAGAACGAACCCATCTCAAGTATGTCCATTCATTACTTTCCAAAATCTATGTTTCTTTATTTTTATACTTCTTAAGGATACAGTTTAATAAAATGCTTGCATTAACTTGTAAAATGAATAGGTCACAACATTGCCACCATAAGCCATCAATTAAATGACGGTAGCGGTAGATCAACGCACATTAATGATTCATTATTCGACGACAATTTAATAGATGTGCAAGTACATGAGGGAGCAACTACGAGCACAGCTATTACAAGCAGCAAGAACAGACCAATGCTTTACAATGGACATGTCTCAAGTATGCTCAATTCATAACTTGAAAGGAATTGTATATCATCTAAGTAATTCTAATTTAAAACAATATTTCTCATACTTACAATATAATGTTAAATAAATAGGTACTTTTCATAAGCGACATGACTTTGGCCATCCTAGAAATGAATGCCAAATGTGCGGAGCAATTATGTGGTCAGAAGAAAGATCGAGCCAAGGAAGAAGAAATGGATTTTACCTTTTTAACCAATGTTGCAGAGATGGATTCGTAACATTGCCTTTATTATTAGATGCCCCACCCCCTTTGGACTATTTGCTTAAATGTGATGGTGATAGCCTCAATATTAGCTTCAAAAAGTCAATTAGGGCTTATAACTCACTATTATCCTTTACATCAATGGGGGCAAATGTTGACTATGCACTTCTACAAGATGGAAGAGGTCCTTATACATTTCGAATTCATGGACAGAGTCACCACTTAATTGGGTCTCTCATTCCCGAGAATGGACAACATCCTAAATTCTGTCAACTGTACATTTATGACACGGATCATGAGGCACTAAATAGAATTGGAACTTTGGATGGACAGAGAAACTCTGGTGGTATTAATGAAGAAGTACTTAGAGAATTGCAAGGCATGCTCAATCAATTCAACCCATATGCACAGATGTTTCGAAGAGTACGAGATATATACGGTCAAACACCTCCAATAGAGCTTACTATGAGAATATTGGATACAAGAGCTTTAGATGGAAGGCAATATAATCGACCTACTGCAAATTAATGAAGTTGCTGCTTTACTGGTTGGATTCGGAGCAAGTCAAGGCTCGCATCGTGACATAGTCTTACATACTATTAGTGGACACTTGCAAAGAATCAATGAAACTCATCCAAGTTATATGGCATTGCAATATCCTTTATTATTTCCTTTTGGAGAAGATGGATGGAGAATAAATATTCCACATAACATTGAATCCTCAAGTAGGCGTGCCAAACAGACATATGTGTCCATTAGAGAATACTATTGCTTCAGATTACACCAGAGAAATTCAGAGGCAAAAACCCTCTTTCTTGGAGGACGACTGCTTCACCAATATATGGTTGATGCATATGCTTGCATCGAAAATAATCGCCTTTCATGGTTACGTCGTAACCAAAAGAAACTACGGTCAGATCTTTACAATGGTCTGCAGGATGCTATAACTGAAGGTGATACGGATGCATCTTCTGTAGTTCATCGGTTCATACTACCATCTTCCTACACTGGAGGACCTCGATATATGGTCCAACAATATCAAGATGCAATGGCTATATGTAGATGGGCAGGACCTCCGGATTTATTTGTTACTTTTACTTGTAACCCGTATTGGAAGGAAATACAAGATATGATTGCCAGCATTCCTGGGCAAAGAGTTGAAGATAGACCAGACATAGTTGCAAGGGTCTTCAGATTGAAACTGAAGGAGTTAATCGACGACCTAAGAAAAAGAATGCACTTTGGTTTAGTAATTGCAGGTACATATAAACGTACCTATTCTACTTTTTTAATTATATTTTTGTAAATTTATGAATATTAATATAAAATAAAATAAATAACCTTCCTGCTCTGCACAATGCAGATATATACACAATCGAATTTCAGAAAAGGGGATTGCCACATGCGCATATACTTCTCACATTGGATGAAAACTATAAACCTATCACACCGGATGATGTAGATGATATCATATGCGCTGAGATTCCAGATCCTGATAGTGAACCGGAAGCGTATGATACGGTGAAACGATGCATGATGCATGGCCCATGTGGTTACCGAAATCCAAGATGTGTATGCATGGTTGATGGAAAGTGTACAAAGAATTATCCAAAATGTTTTAGTCCAAGTACAATGCTAAATACTGATGGGTATCCGACTTATAGAAGACGAGACAATGGAAGAACTGTTAAAATTCGAAATGTTGTTCTCGATAATCGTTGGGTAATTCCTTACAATCTTCCTTTAGTTAGAAAGTTCAATGCACACATCAATGTTGAAATATGCAATCGCATTAGAGTTGTGAAATATTTATACAAATATATCCATAAGGGTGAAGATCGAGCGACAATGGTAATTGAAAGGAATTTGCAAAGGGTAACTGCATCTGAAGGAGTAGAGCATAATGTAGTTGATGAAATTAAGCAGTATTTGGATTGCAGGTACATCTCCGCTCCTGAATCTTGTTGGAGGATAATTGATTTCAAAATGCAAGGTAGACATCCATCGGTTGGGAGGCTACAATTTCATCTAAAGGATCAACAAACTGTTGTCTTTAGAGATGACAGTAACCTACACTCAATTGTTAACAATCCTATCAATCAACGAACTATGTTTACAGAATGGTTCGAGGCAAATAAAAGGCATTTGTCAGCTAGAGAACTCACATATGTTGATTTCCCAACAAAATGGACTTGGGATGAAAATGCAAAGGTATGGAAAGAAAGAAAAAGGGGGATAACAATAGGAAGACTTTATTATGCACATCCATTGTCCGGTGAAAGATATTACTTACGAATGTTGTTGCATATCATAAAAGGTCCTACATGTTATGAAGATTTAAGGACAATTAATGGAGAGACACGCGATACATTCAAAGATGCATGCGCCGTTTTGGGACTACTAGATGATGATGGGGAATGGGATGCTGCTCTAACAGAAGCTTCAAATTGGGCAACAGGAAATCAACTCCGGCACATGTTCAGTGGGATACTAATGTATTGTGAATTAAAGGATCCTAGCGAGTTGTGGAGAAGGCATTGGGAATCGCTTTCAGATGACTTACAAAGAAGAGCTAGAAGAGTAACAGGAGATAATGAAATTCTACTTTCAGAAAATGAATTGCAGAATCTTGCTCTTGCTGAGATAGAAACAATCCTCACAACAAATGGTCGTTCATTGTTAGAATTTCCAACAATATCTTTCAACAATCAAGATCCAATAGATCAAATTGCCAATAGATTGTTAAGAGATGAACTCTCTTATGATGTTGAGGCTATGAGAATTCAACTCAATGACATGCATTCCCGTCTTAATGAAGAACAAAGTTTTATATTTGATGAGATAGTGAGTGCTTCCACCAATAAAATCGGCGGCCTTTATTTCGTAAACGGTAGTGGTGGTACAGGTAAGACATTTTTATGGAAAACAATAATTTGTAAGTTGCGTAGTGAGGGGAGAATTTGTCTTGCTGTAGTATCATCAGGCATAGCATCACTATTATTGCCGGGTGGAAGAACGGCACATTCTAGATTCAAAATACCACTACGGCATCATGAACACTCTTGTTGCTCGATCAATAAACGTTCAAATCTAGCAAAGCTATTACAAAAAACTGACCTAATCATATGGGATGAAGCACCAATGACACACCGACATGCTTTTGATGCTCTTGATAGATCGCTTAAAGATATATTGGCCGACATTGATGAAAATGCTGAGGAGAAAATATTTGGTGGTATGACTGTGGCGCTAGGAGGTGACTTTAGACAAATATTACCTGTGGTGTATAAGGGAAGAAGAGAACAAATAGTCGATGCATCGCTAATAAATGCAGAAGTATGGAAACATTGCCATGTGTTTAATTTAACCAACAATATGCGCCTCCAACAAACAATGCACTATAACAATACAAATTATGAATCTGCTGAGTTTGCAAGTTGGGTGTTGGGTATTGGCAATGGAACTGCTAATTCAATTTCAATTCCAAATGATGAAGAGTCTGATTGGGTAAAGATACCAGAAGATTTGTTGTTGAAAAAAGACAATGGTGATAATGAAGATATAATGGGCCTCATACAAAATGTATACAGTGAATTCTTTAAACAAAGTGTTGATCATACTTATCTTCAAGAGCGAGTGATTCTCGCACCGACAAATGAGGATGTTGACAAGATAAATGATATCATGTTGAGCATGTTGGCTGATGACAAAAGGGTTTATCTGAGTGCAGACACTATCACAGACATTCAAGACGTTGAGCAGAATGCTTTGTACACCCCAGAATTTCTCAACACATTGAGATTTAGTGGGCTTCCAAACCACTCTCTTGAGCTAAAAGTAGGAGTGCCAATAATACTATTGAGAAATCTAAATCAATCAATTGGTTTGTGCAATGGGACACGATTGATTGTTAAACAAACTGGGACAAAGATTATTGAAGCTGAAATAATAACAGGCAACAGAATAGGAGAGAGAGTCTGCATTCCTAGAATCATAATGTCACCAACTGATACAGAGTGGCCTTTCACATTCAAAAGGAGACAATTTCCTGTGCGTGTCGCATTTGCATTAACAATCAACAAAAGCGAAGGTCAAACATTAGCAAAAGTTGGCTTATACCTTCCAAGGCAAGTCTTCACACATGGACAACTTTATGTAGCAATATCCAGAGTTACATCAAGATCAGGGCTAAAGATTTTGTCATTAAATAAAGAGAATGAACCCCATGGATACACAAAAAATGTAGTCTACAAAGTTCTTGCCAAAGTTCTTAATAGTCAGCAGTATGTCTCCACAATTTCGTAGTTTATATTTCATTTCTTAAATTTACTATCTATTTTTTAAATATCTATTAATCTTAATGTATTTGTTAAAAAGGCCGTGCAAACAATTAATGTTATAATATTTTAACAGGTCTTCCACAAACTACACAGAACATAACTCCAATGCAAGGCTACGAAATATTTGAAAGGCTCACCCCTTTTAGGATTCACTTGAAAATTAAGGCCAGAGTTTGTCGTATATGGCATGAGTTTGAAGTTCAAAGATCAGTGACCCGAAAAAGGTTTCTAAGGGTATTGCTCATTGACGAAAAGGTAACTTTGTCGATTGAAATGCTCTCTTTTTAAGGTATACATACCTTTAAACAAATAGTAATTAATATAAATGATGAATTTCTTACTTACTTGCAGGGTGAACAGATGCAACTAACGTTACAAGACACTGAAATCCAATCATTAGGAGTAAATTTGAGAGAAGGAATTGTTGTCTTGATTGATCGAGTAAAAGTGGTAGACGCTCAAAAAGCTTACAAAGTTGTACCAAGTGACTACCAGATGTACCTGAGACATGATTCAATAATACAAGAAATCAATGAAGGATGTTGTGATATACCGTTGGATCGTTACTATTTCAAGACTTTTGATGAATTGCCAAGCTTAGTGAACAACATCAAATATTTGACAGGTGGAAATAATGACAATTATTATTTTCATTTTTACATATAAAATATTATATTGTCTCCTTACAATAATTTTTTTTGTTATGCACATTACATTTTATAATCTTAACATTATTGTTCATTACATGCTTATGCAGATGTCATTGGCATAGTGAGAAATATAAGCGGAATATCCACCATACGGAAAAAAGATAATACAATTACTCAAAAAATGGATATCATCATGCTCGATAAGAGGTATGTCAAAGGTACATTTATTTAAATGAATAGAAAGCATTAGTATCAGATTTTATGATTAGGAAATTCTGTGAACTCATATTCAGCAATTAAATAGTGAAAAATCTGCATCGTTGACATTATGGGGAGAAATTATATCCATTTATAGAGAGCAACTATCGAACAAGGCGCAAATTGGGAAAATCCTTATTGCAGCTTCACTGTTAGTCCGAGAATTTAATGGTACCAATCATTGCATACCTCATTTTAGGCTTAAGATCTCATACATTTTCTATCTCTAACATTCAAATTGATATTTCAGGAAATTGGTATCTATCGTCAACTTACTCGACGAAATTGATATTCAACTCCGAAATTGATGAAGCACATCAGCTTCAGAGATGGTATTCAATAAACTTAAATTTCTACATCAAACCTTCATTGTTCATTTCATAATAATTATTTAATTGAACTATGCTTGATTGTGCTTCATTTCTATGTTTTTAGGTATGCAGAACATAAAGATCTACACTCTACAATTGTTGTTAATACTTCAAATGAAATAAGGGGAACTATTATGGAGTGGAAGAACTATAAACAAGACACAGAGACATCGGTAGGATACATGACCATATATCTTTAATATACAGTGTGCTGGGCAAAAATATTTTATATTTCTAATTGCCATGGTTTCTTCTCTTAGAACATCATGATGGGGATAAAAGCAACCATATTTAGATCAAAACTTGATCAAAGAATATGGTACCTAGCATGTATAAAATGTGGGGAAAAGGCACAAAGAAATAATACAAGTAGTAGTTGCCAGGTGTGCAACCTTTCTACGACTGAGACTTATCAAAGGTAATTCTATAATACTAATACCATAAATACTATTTCATGTCCTTATTATACATAACAAGTAGCTGATTAAAAAAGTTATTTCTTTAGGTACATTGTGCGATTAACATTGATAGATCACACGGATTCATTAAATGTTGTGCTATTTGATGATGACGTTGCACATATCCTAAATGCAAGCAAAGATGAATTGTCTACATTGATAGGAGATGTAAGATTTTTCTCAATACTTTCTCCATAGTCATATTAGAAAAACGATATTCTATTTTCGCCTAACATACTGCTACTTTTTTATGCAGGAAAATGAGGTTGATAAAGTTGCTGAGAAGCTCAAGGGTGTTCTTTGGAAATCTTTTATTTTTTACCTGAAAGTTAATAGGAACAAAACCGATGGAGCAAATATATCATGTCCTGTCACAAAGCTAAGCGACATAGACTATGCAGATGAGTCTGAGCGCTTACTATCTCTCATATCAGCACCGTAGTTTTTGTTCCGCCAAGTTCAACATTTAAATCATTCCTATTGTCCTATAATTAAAAGATTTGTTAAGTTCTTTGCAGTTAAACTTGCACATTGTGATTGTATTTTGGATCTTTCCACAATAGAAAATGTATGGAATGTCTACAATTTGGTATTGCATTTATATAACTATATTTTGCTACTATGTGTTATGCCAATGTAGGATTCCATTTGCTGCTAGTACCACCTTTATTCAATACTTTCATACAATTTTAGAAATAGTGGTGTGACTTAATGAAGGAATTATTGATCAAGAAGGTGAGGATCCACTGCCTAACTACATTTGTATCGTGTTTCCTGAAATTAAAAATGGTATTCACAACACCATTAACAGGTCAAATAATCATTCTCTAGAGTTTATGATTGTTATGTATAATACATACTGCCACTGTTAAATTCTACCTGTAAATTTCATATAACAAATATTTAAGATTGTGATATACAGTTCCCGTGCTTAGCACAGGCACTTTATGCTAGTTTGTATTTGAAAACAAAGAGCTTTAGCAAGGTATAGTCAGGGGCAGATCTAGGCACAAATGCGTGGATGTAGTTGCACCCGTTAAATTGCGGTGTGCTTTAAAAATTTCAGTAAAAATCATGGGTACACCTACAAAGTCCATATGAAGATCCTCAGTTTTTCCCCAAAACTGAACTACCTATTAAGATCCGTACCCCTCAAACGAAGAGCCTGGGTCCGCCACTGGGTGTAGTCAATAGTGAGTATGATTCTTTATATAATGCTCCAATTACATTGGACTATGGACTGATCGTGCAGTCGTTTTGGACTGTGAACACTTTTTGACGATGGATCAAGTGGGGCCTGTGATAATCGAAGCCTCGTTAACCGTGCACGGGCCATGTTGCTCATGCCTTCGAGGGGCTCCCGATGATGAAATTATCAAGATAATGCTGGATATTACACAGAGACAAAACGTGTGTCCCACCACGTGCCAGTGCCACGGCCACGTGCGCCCATACCGAATCCGGAACGTAATCATTAAACATATTGCTGGTTGCTTCCTCTCTCTTACTATCTGTAATTGACCCAAAACGGAAAATCCGGATGTGGGCCAAAGTACTTCCTTGTTTGATGAGCTTTTAAATTTTTAAAGAGAAAAAGTGCTGTGGGCTTGGGAGAACCTGAATTTGGAGTTGGCTACACCCACCAATTCTGAATCTTAGCTACACCCACCAATTCAGAATCTTAGGGTCAAATAAGTTTTGTTTGGGCAATCTTTAGAGACCATTCTGAAAAGAATTGAAATCGTAATTTTTTTATTTTTTAATGGTTCACATCATTGAATTGATTTTCCTACAATGGTACATAATGAAAGATCCTAGCCATTCATTTTGACTATTTCTATACATTACATGTTAAGGGTGAGTATATTACTTTCTTAATTATGTGTTATATGCTGGCTGCCAGATCCATCTATGGCTGGGCATGACTCACATCGGCGTTTGTACCTAACAAAGATTTCAGGCCTGTCTCAGTCCATGTCTGACATGATCCAAACTCACCTATAGGGTTGCAAGAGGCCCAAGCCCAGCCAATGACAGTTCAAGCTTCAGAAGGGCTCAAGTCCCATGAAACAATTGGATCATCCCAATCAGTAGGATATTTGGGCATGGTAAAGAAACATTGGACCAAACGCTGAACCCTATCTGATCAATATCAGTTGTCTGAATCACTCAACAGTGGTCTCTACACTTAAAAATTAAGTGATTTTAACTCCAAGTAGTCTGTCCCAAGCAGAACAGGGTTTTGAGCTTTGCTTACTGGCTAAGTTGGTGGAAAAACAGGTGCACGAAAAAAAAAAAAAAACTTTTTTCCTTTTGAAAAAGAGCTTTTTGTATATACACCCTATTTGTAAATAGTCCCCTATGATTTGAGTAGTTTTATGTACCATTTGACTTATCATTTTATTACCTTCCATGTCCCCAAAATCACTAGTCATAGCGAAAAAAACAACCACCGAAAGATTAATATTGAATCTTTATTAAAATGACAACTTTGCACTTAAATTCATTAAATAAAGATAAGTATATCCTTATTTATAAAAATATAATTATTTTATCCCGAATTTCGATAGTCTCTTTCAAATTCTCCCATATAATAAAGCCTAATAATGTATTTGAAACACTTATCAATCAAACAGGGGTTGTTCGTGAATTTAGTTAAAAGTACAAGTGGTGGAATTAGGAAATTCTTCGTGGGGTCCTCTGTATAAAAAGCAAAAGAAAAAGTTTTTTTAGGGGTCATCGGGCATGTGAGACCATCCTAATTCTGTGTTTTCTGATTTAGGCTAGTTGAGATTTGGGCCAGACCCATGTGACCCTACTGTGTTTCAGTTGTGCATAACAGTCTACAAAGGCTCTAGAAAGAACATCAGAGAATGCAAAAGAAAGCTTGAGCTTCACTTACCACCTTGCAAAAGCCATCAATCAATCAAATCAATCATAGGATTGGACCATCCCAATAGGATATTTAGGCATGGTAAACCAGCCTTGAACCCAATCTCAATTGTCTTAATCACTCAACAGTGCTATCTACACTTAAAAAATTAAGTGATCTTAATTCCAGTGTAGACTTTCGTAAGGAGAATAGGGTTTGAGCTTTAATTTGCTTTACCTGGGTTGGTGGAAAAACTGGTGCGAGTGCCAACCAGTGTCGGCCTAACCGAAAAAAGAAAGCACCCTTTGAAGAAAAAAAAAAACCTCTTTTTCCTCCTCTACAATGTGACAGGTTTGAATCTTGAGAAATCAGAGTTTTGAAATGTTTATTCTTACTATGTTATAATGGGTGATTAAGTTTTTAAAAATAGATAAAAGAAATTCACTATAAATCTACAAACACATTAGAGAGAATAAAGGAGTATTTTGAAACAAATATCCTCGTACTCGATGGAAAACGAGTCCGGATCTCCATTCGCCAACTATATAAAATCTTATGCCAGCTAATGCACATTCTCAAGAATGAAAAACAAAAATTCAAAGAAGAAATTTTACACGGTTGGCAAATGTGGATCGAATGAAACACAAACAGGAGAGATCCAGACTCATGGAGAAACCATTAATTATTCATTTGCAAGCATGCGGACAAGGAGATTGGAGTTTACTGTTCTAGGTCTTATTCCCTATTTATGAATTCCCTTTTCCCATGCTTTGTATCTTCATCTTTTTTTCCACTTGAAGAATGCACAAACCTAGGCCACACGATATCCATCTCAATTCAATGAGAGGTGGGGAGGCCAACATATGATATGCTCAATTCAATTAAGAAACCACATAATTGCTTTGTATTGAATTCTTTAGAATTTTAAGATATGTGCTTTGTATTGAAAACGTTAGAATTTTAAGATACATGCCTTCCTGTTAAAAGGGTTAAAATCGCAGTAGTAGTAAATTATGACTGGGCAATCGAAAGCGATTTTAGTAGATAGAATGGGCTGCTAAGTATGATTGTGATGGATTCGGATGCGAAGATTCCGACACGCGGCGGGAGATCTATGTGCGTTCCAGTGATTGGGAAGCTATGCAGATCTCTTCGCCTCTTGTCTTTCCTATGGGATGGAATAATGCCAACCCAGGACTCCCTTATCTTATATAGACAAGTCCAAAGAGTCACACTTACTAGAGACTTCTTTGCAAAAAAACTCATATTCACTAGTCATATTAGAAATCTTATTAGTGGGACTAGATTAAGTCTTATATTAAGTGTGATTGTATTCTCTGTTAGCATCTTGATCTGATGTAAGGACCCATGCCATGGATGGAGAGGAGAGGACACCCTAGCCTTAGAACCAGCCCTCACCCCCATCCCAACCCCAGAATTGTTTTGAAAATTTCTTTTGTCTTCTCACATTTGTCCTCCTCAACAACTTGTTTTTTAAAACATAAAGTAGAAATTTCTAGTTCCCCCACTATATAAAACCTATATGCCCAAAACCTGATCAACCCATATTTTATTTGTCGCTGCAAGATCAGAATTCGGTCCCCAAATCGAAATGGGTTCTTGAATGGTAAAGTAACTTTTCTGTTCTACCAGCCACCAATGTCAGCTCACACACCTAACTAGGAGAGAGAGAGAGAATACGCCCCTCACACAGACTTGAATAAGCAACCTGAGCAGTTGGATCTATAATTTTTCCAATTCTCTGTCGTTCAAATGTTAGGATTAAGTCAAAGCTTGAGTGGGTGGCCCCAAAGCTACCACCTACCATAGCATGGGCCCCACGAGCACGCACAATTGCATTCACTGTGGTGGGAATTGGGATCGATCGAAACTAATAAGGGCCCGTTTCTTTACCAGAATTCATAGAATTCATGTCTGGTGCTTGTCTGGAAATTTCAAATGCCGGCATTTGAAATACTTCTGAATTCTAGAATCCTGAATTCCATGTTTCATTCAAAGGTCTGAATTCCTGGAAGTTCAAATGACAGGGTCCAAGTTGTTGCTAAAGGGTCAGAATTCCACTGCCATCAAACTGGTTTTCCAAATCCTGGCTGCAAAACTGGTTTTTCAAATCCTACCTTTTTAGGGATTTCAAATACCTAGAATTTCAAATGCCAGTGAATTCTGATAAAGAAACGCAGAATTCCTGACAGAAATTCTAAATTCCAAGACACTCAGAATTCCTGTCAGGAATTCTTTTAAAAGAACAGGCCCTAAACTTTACTGGAAGTAGCAAAATTTGAAAAGGATTTTCGTCGGTGAATGCGGATATAGATGGATTGGTAGCACATGACATCGTCGTGACATTGATGGATGACGACGCGATTTCGTACACATAATAGCAACAGGCGTACTCCAATGACAGGTGTCACCCACGTTTTTGGTGGCTCACCCACGTTTTCATCAATCGATGGATATTAATGTTACTTTAAGAGGACTTTATTATTTCAGCTGGGATCCAACGGCCCGATGGGAGCCTGAGCTCCCAGTTGGGCTCCCATCCGGAGTCTACGGAGCCCGGCTGGGAGCCCGGGCTCTCATGGGGCCCGGCTCCCATCCGGGCTCTGTAGCACCCCTGTTATTATTTATGATGTGAGCTCTCTCTCTCTCGTCTCTAACCTTTTCCCACTCTATATATCTACCCTTTCTCATTCATCTATCACATGTGGAGTTCAGATCTTGGTCTGCGACTCTTACCCCTCTTTCAAAAATGGCTGATAAGGTAAGCCATCATCCAAATCCTTTCATACTTTGAATTGGCTTTATTATTCTTATTTCTTCATGTGGGGGGTTTTTATTTTCCCTTTCGCTTGTTAATTATGATTATGGATTTGGACTATTGGCATTTTGATTTGATTCTAAGGACATGCTATTTGGACAAACTCTGGGGATCGGACCATGGCCCGGTCCTCACCCATGAGGACTGTAGGATCCCAGGTCTACGGTCCTAATGGGGACTTGGCCATGGTCCGGTCCCCAGAGTTTGTCCAAGTGGACTTACTCTTGATTCTATTGCTTGGAAAAATCATGCAATTGATGATTTTTAAAACATGGGTTCTTCTTGCTATTGTTTTTCCTTGATTTTTTGGCTAACAGTTCTACCCATTTCTCATCTTACTAGTTTCTTCAAAGAAGATGGGGGTTATTTCCTCCTCATAAAACCATGTGCGCTCTTCTTCTTCTTCTTCTTCTAGCTGGGTATATAAAGCACAAAATTTCATTATTTTACTATTTGGGTTTCAAAATCTTCATCATTTTAGACTAGGGTTTGAAAATTCTCTTCATTTAACTACTTGGGTTTCAAAGATCTCATCATTTTACAAGTTGGATTTCCTTCTCTCCTTCTCTCTCTGTTTTGTTTCAATTCTCTTGTGCATTTTTTTTTTAAATCTCTTTCATTAGTGCAGAAATCTACTTTGATTTTGACTGTTAACCTGGAATGCTGTCGCTGCTACAAGAAGATTCGGAAAGTCATAGCCAAATGCCCTGGTGAGTATTCTTTGTTATCTTTCTCTATCAACTCTGATCTCTAAAATCTCAAAGAAAGGGAATTAGTATTCACTGAAATCCCCTGGAGAGTATTCTTTGTTATCTTTTTCTTTCTCTTTCTCTTTCTCTTTCTCTTTCTCTATCAACTCTGACTTCTTAATCTCAAAGAAAGAGAATTAGTATTCACAGTCATTGCTTTACATGATACATACCTCCATTATACGGATACCAATCCAAATCTGCAACTGAAGGGTGTATATGTTATACCAAGTCACCATTGACTTTCAATGCCAATTTCCCAAAAGAAGAAGATAGATTTGAAAACAAAAAAAAAAACACTCTTTTTTGAACTAATTAATAATAAAAGATGAGATATTGATTGGATTTTCCTTTTGTGAACGAGAGAAATCCAAAGCCAGATTTTCGATGAAAAGAGTAATAAGGTGGAAGTCTCCGGCCCCTTCGACCCTGAAAAGCTCAAGAGGAAGCTCTGCTGCAAGGCCTGTAAATACATCAAAGACATCCAAATCAAGCAGCCACCCGAAAAACCCAAGACTCCCCCTACAGGAAAGCCGGAAACAACCCAGCCAAAGCCGGAGGACCCAAAGCCGGCGGACCCAAAGCCGGTTCCGCCGGTTCCTGGGATACCGGTAGGGCCGTACGCTCCGATGGTGTGCTGCAGGCCGTGTTACGAGGGATATCCGGAGCATGGTATATGCACGCGTTTCGGGTACGAGCGTGGGACGTGCAACATCAAATTCTTCAGCGAAGAAGATCCGTCTTGCACCATCATGTAATCGTGTGTGGTCACTTGGTCTCTGTTTTTTTTTTTCCTTCTCTGTTTCTTCCCATGGATTTGGCTGTCTGTACTCTGTAGTGAGATTTCTGTTAATATAATTGAATCATGGTGTTTGAAATGAACAGAGTTGCCTATGTAATGAATGGTGAATTCTAATGTTATGAATGAATAAATTTAGTTACCGAGAGATTTCCTAAATATTGTGTGCACTCGTGCAAGTTTACCTTATCCATATTAAATTATTAATAATCCTATTGGTGTGGGTACAACGTTGGGCCCACTTCAGCTTTTTGGCTCATTGCTTAGCTAAGTAGGGTGCCGTCAGCAGAGCCAATTTTGAGTGGTGTGGTTTGATTGATTGTACATTCTTTTTTTTTTTTTGCTCCTTGGTGGTGGGGTTGTTGTTTGTTTCCTTGTTTATATAATAATGAAAAATGTTTACCTAAGCACTACAAATCCAAACTGTGCATTACTGGTGTTCAAAAGTGGGTTCCATCTAATAGTAAAAAATAATGAAAGTGTAGTAATTATCAAGAATAGAATGAGACTATATTAGAGTAAAAAAAGAAAAGAAAAAGAATAAAACTATATTAAGAGTCCATAATATATTTTTAAAAAAATGTAGAAATCAAAACTAAAATGAGAACTGCAAATTACGTCAAATTGAGCTTCAATTTTGAAATCAAATTGTGGTCGCTTAATATATAATAATGCTCCAAATGACATGGAAAGCTCTATGTGCATCCCGTCCACAGATTGTCAATAATATTCTGGCAATGCACTCAGATGGGCCTCATACCATATGCTTACAATTACAAAAGCTGAACCTAGATATAATTTCTAAAGGTGGATCTTGTGCAAATACAGGTGTAACTCCAGTAAAAAAACTCTAATAGCTAAGAAATAGGGAATTTATAAAATTTAGAATGCATCAATTGAAAAGAATTTATGCTTCCTATAATAATGCCTAGAGATTTTTGTAAGAATCATTAGCTAAGAAAATTCAATATGTAATATCATAGGTCACGACTTCAGGTCCCATGAGGAAAGTTTCAATATTTTATTTTTATTTTTTTGCTAAAAAAAAAAGTTTCAACTATATAAAAATGTGCATTTCATTAAAAAAACAAAAACAAAATGGGGACAGTAGTCCGGAAGCTCGGATTTGGAGAGAGTTTCAAAAGGCTGTGGGTGAGCAAGTAATTGGAATCAAAATTGGAATTGGAATCTCATATTCTTTTTTGCTAAGCTGGGTAAGTGGGACAATACATGGAAGACTACCTTCACACCTAGGTATCTATCCCACAGTAGCTGTGTGAGATGAGAGTGAGACCCCTCCCTTTCTACTTAGCCATCTCTTGGTTGTCATTGCCTCATTGGGATCTTCTTTTTCTCTCAATATTCAATAGGCTTGCAATGCTTTATTTTCTTAATGATTGAGCAGATGGGTAGATGGCACGACCGGGCCCCCCGAATTGCGATAACCTCAGGCCGTGAGTTCATACTTACTCCCGTGAACTCCTAATTAACCGAAATTAAAACAGAATCCACAAGGGATAACAACTTCAATAACCTGTCAAATACACAATATTGCGGAAACACATATATTTGACAATATTCAATTTCGATTTACATGTATACAAAAGAATAAGGTTCGTCAAACGGTGCATATCCAATATTGGAAAAGAACGGTGCATATCCAACACCATACAGTAACAATTACTTACATTCCAAAAATGAATGTACAAATGACCATACAAAACGTTTATCAAAATGTCATAATTCTTTCGCACTCAAATACCTATATCAAATGGTATTCCATCCATTCCATTCGTTCAGTTCTCATGGAGGAACCGGAGCGGTCTCCTCCGCTGGCGCCGAGGGTGCTGCTGCATCGGCAATGGCAAACGGGCTTGTAATGTCATCAATAACACTAATGAACACGACGGTTCAACAATGTATAAACAAATCTTGTAATAGCACATGTTATTACATATACTGAATTCATTAAATCCATTTGATAACAATTACCATCCTAGACAAATATAGATAATTCCTACAATGACAATAGGTAATATAAGAGTTGATCAATAGACATTCATAAGATAATCACTATCATAGTTCTAATTCATTCATTTCATTTCATTTACTTCATTTCATTTACCATCTTCCCTCAAAGGAAGGATTCATCTTCCGAATGGAAGGCATCAATCAATATCCATAGATATGATCGGAATATGTGAGACTTACTAGTGTCCGGGCCAGGGACAACTAGCATCACCACGGAACTCCGGAACGCCCCCAAATCCATCTACTACAGTAGGATTATTCATTTCATTGTTACCTTTAGTAACTGTTCATTAATTAATTTATTCATTTATTGTATTGTTCAATTCAGCTCAGTAACGAGCATAAGGAATTACTAAGTAGTGCCAGATTCGCAAATCGCACCATATCTATTAATTCTATTCAAGTTCGTAATCAAGATTTCTAAACCAAACAAATGGTGAAACGCTTGTTATTTAATGTACGTATTATTCTTGACGAACATCACTTTGATGGTAGTTTGTACATTCAAATAACCTAGCTAACACCTATGCAGTTTAGATAACACATTTGAAGCATAAATGCTTAATTCGTTACCATTCTTTTCTTTTCTTTTCTCTAATCTTGATAATCTTAGATTAGGGCATAATTAGTTCTAACGTTAATTTATAGACCATTAATGCTCATAGAAAGCATATTTGGTTCCAAAAAAAAAAAAAAGGACCAATTTCAACCAAACTCAAACTGAGTCCTCCAATCGATCGGCCTGAAATCATATCCCAGTTACGGACTGTCCGATCGATCGGACCGAAAAACCTCTCAGTTAAATGACAATCCGATCGATCGGACTGTATATCCGATCGATCGGCCCTGGGACGAGTTGCAAGTCCGAAAAACCTAAGTTTTCTCTCCTTTTCATTCCTCTCTTTTCTACATTCAAATCATTCTCAATCCTACAAGAAAATGGAACTTCATGTTCCCCTTTCATACATTATCCATTTATCATTTCATTCAATCCAAAAACAAATTCCAAAACTTAATGGAAAATACATTAACTCCAAATCTATGGAAAACTCAATGAACTTTTACAATGGTTCACACTAATCACAAGCAAATGTTTATACTTGCCTCCTATAAAGCTTAGTAGCAAAAGCCCTCTTTCCTTAGCTTGGCTTTGAGATGAAAACCCCCAAATGAAACCTTAATTCCATGAAAATATGAAATACACAAACCCATAAGCCATTTGTGCTAGAAATCATGCCTAAACACTCATTATGACTTGCAAACTCATTAAAAGTTCCAAGTACTTACTTATAGCTCAATGAGGAAAACCTTGAGATCTTTCTCAAGTTCTTTCACTTCAACAATGGGGAAATGGCTTAGGGAAGATGATGAAGATGAGGCCTCTCACACCAAACCACTTGAACCTCTCCTAATCTCACACTTGATGAAGGAAATGGAAGAGAAGAGAGAAGAGGAAAAATGACTCTAAGGTTTTTCTTGAGGTGAAAATGAGCTCACCCCTCATCTCATTCTAATATAAGGTTCCTTCACACAATAACCCCCTCATAATAAGCTTTATTACATATTGAGTCAAATGAAGTTTTACTTGGTCCATTTGAGGTCAAATGAGACCGCGTCTATTATGAAAATTAACGTATTATTCAAGATACACGCGTTGGTATCAAGAATTTCTACATTTGACGAAATTCGTGAAAACCCATATTTACAAATAAGTCCTTAGCCTACCTTGTTTGAGCTTAAACTCACTTTAACCAATTCAATTTCATCTTAGTCCATTCTATTATGCTTAATGCATCATTTAAGATTAATTTCTCTCTCTTTGGTCATTAACCTTCATTAATATGATTATTTGTATTTAATTAGTATTAATTTTAATTAATTAACTTTAATCGTGATTAGTTTGGGTAGGGGTGTAATAATAAAATAAGTCAATCCAAGCATAGGCTTTTTTCCAAATGGACGTGGAAACTTTTGTGTTTCTGTGGACTGAATATTGTATGATTGGACTGATCTGAGTCGATTTAGTCATACATAGTTGCAATGCACGGACCACTACATCCATGCCAATAAAGACATGTGAATATCAATTAGAAGATTCTAACATATATTCTAATAGTTTTTTCCCTTAATTTATAGAAGATTAAGAAAATTTTAACATTAATTGGTTTGCTAATGTTGAACACAGCTGTATCCATGTAGCTGGATCTCCTGGGTGTGGGTACAGCCTTATTGTGTAAGAACATGAGCCATGTCGCTTGTTTGTGTGGCCCATCCAACTCCACCAGATAAAAGGATGGACACTAGATCAGAGGCTTCTGACAAAACTGTGTCCCACTGGAGTTACAGACTCATCTGATATAAGTCCATGAAAGAAATTAACCATCATATGCAGTCCATTTCACGATTCTTAATCTTTATGTATCGTTCACAGCAGAGGACATTAAACTGAGTCCAGTAGATTAAGAGTCTAGATTTGCCTGTTACCATTACATGCATGATAATAGACCCCACCATTGTAAATCCAGATTGTTAAAAGAAGCCTGATACTCATACAATTCCAACAACAGTGATATTTCTATGTTATAAAAAGTGATCAATGAGTGATGGTGTCATGTCTAATCATGTAACAGTGGCTAACTTGACTAAAGATTCAAGGGTGGAAAGGTTATAAAAAAAAAGGACTTGACATGATAGGCCATTTCAATCTTAGAAGTCTTATCATTTACATTGCAGGCCAACTTCAAGAATGACTTCAATCTGCAACTACATTTGCACCGAGGAGAATGTAGGAAGTAAAAAATCCTATGTGATCGTTGACGTGTTATCAGTAAAAGTATTTGTTTTTCTTTCGGTAAATGTGTCATTAATAAAACTTTGTAACATCTTTTCCATTTCTTTTATAAAGTCCAGCTTTTAGAGCTTTGATTTTGTATGACATAAAGAGGCACTTTAAATAAAAAAAAAAAAAGTAAAAGAAAAAGAAGGCACTTTCTCGGAGCCTAACCAGGGATTTTAATCTCGCTATGTTAACAAAAATGAATATATATTCTCTTCGCAGATCATATTGCCTTTCAGATGGAGAAGAAAGTTGGATGAATGTCAATTTACATGATCAATCCTTAGGGCCAAGGAAACTTGGCTCTACAAAAATTTGGAAGAATGTTAGATTAGGCGCAGCATTGCAGTTCAAATGTGGTCATTAGCCCTAGGTTTTCTCATGGCTGTGTTGGGGGCTAGGGTTGGGCTTAAGGCTATCCCATGCTTTGCCTGTTTCTATCTTAAGCCCTAAGGATCAAGGCCACGAGCCTAAAGTGGCGCCCGGGCCCAGCCCAACTAGAAAATGTATAAAATGTCATGCCAGGCAGGCCTTTAAGCTTACATGGCTCCAGTCCAGTTTCAATTAATGATTGGACCAGAAGCTTAGGCCTAAAACAATCCAAGTCTCATATAATTTGGGCTGGGCTGGATTGGGCATAAGCTGGATGGACATTAGCAACATATTTTTTTGGGCCTGCTTTGCCAAGTGATCAAGGGGGATTTAACATATCCACCCAGTGATCGATCCCTTTAGTACCCCTATTAATCATAAATGTGAAATATAGATTAGGCCGTTCCTAAGGGCATTCCTATAAAGTTCTCCTCTTGTGTAAATTGTAGTGTGTTTACTAGACTCACTTTGTAGGCACTGGGCATTCCCACAGGTGAAAAAAAGCAGAGAGAGAGTAAATAAACTTTTTTTATCTTATCATGCCAAGCTTGTGCTTGAACTTGAGCAGAACTTTTGACAGGTCAAGGTCAAGCTCAAACTGAGATAAGCATGAACAAAATGAAAAAGTGAGTCGTCCTCATGTTCTCAAATGTGATTCCAAATTCCAGGAAGGACATGATATAATTCATGGCACCTTTATGTGGACAACAGTGACCTTTGATTCAAAGTGGAAGACCTAGGAAAGAAGCCATCACTTGCCAGATGTCTGCTAATGGTGCCCTAGTAGTGGTCCCCACTGTACGTTTGTTTGGCTTAATTTTCACCTACGAGTCTCCTACACAAGGGCTAGTATCCTTCAGCTGGTCGATTAACAGTAATATTACTCTCCAGTGATGGAGTCCAATATCTCTCAATGCTTTTTTCTGCTCCCATAGCCCTTTCAAACGGTCATTAACACTAGTATTACTCCCAAGTCCCAGGTAAATGCTACATTCTTCAATCTACCCTCTTGAAATCAATCTTCTATGGAAAACAGAAGTCCAGTGATCACTACCAATGGGTCTTAAAACACGGATTGTTACATAACAACTTGACTTGTGTATTCCACTCTAATGAAGTGAAATTTTGCTTATTGATTTGAATATTTAAGAGAGAGCCTATTGTATGGATGGTTTGGATCAAGTAAATGTAGAGCTCAGTTGAGCTAAACTAGCTCATCTGCATCAAAAATGTCAAAACTCTAATTCCAAAGTAGCTAATATTGTTGACAATCACACCCTCACCTGGAGGATACAAGGCACAAGTGCACAACAGCTCAGGGAATTTGAACACTCAACCTCCCATTCCGATACCATGTTGACAATCACTTACTCTAAAATCTTAGGTTGATAGAGAACGGTATAGCAATGTATATCAAGCTTACAACAACTATGATCATTAATTCATTTTCCTTCAAAGTACTGCATTTGCATGTTGTCTCTTTTTATTCAGAAAACTTTGAAAAAATGAAATTGTTCCTACGAAGTCTATATTGGTCTGAGGGTTAGAGTCTCACAGGGGGATGATAAGATTTTAAAATATTATGCAATGGTAGAAAGTTGATTACATGATAGAGTTTCAGATGGTGACAAATCAAAATTTATAAAGATTACAGCCTAAATTGTAATAGGCGAAACCATTGCATAATAGGATGTTTAAAGTAAACTTCATGAGTTTAAAGTCTAAACTCATGATGATAGGAAAACAGGAAAGCAAAAATAAGAGAAGAATGAAAACAATTGATTGTAACGAATATTGACTTTATTATAATGATAGGCATGCCTCTTGCTTCAACTGGCAAGCTTTCTTCCTTAGTATTTTTTTTTTCATGATTTTTTTTTGGGGATTTTACTAAAAAGAACAAATTAGGTGACCAGTAACCCCAAAAGATCATTTTAACCGACCTTGCATCAGATTAATCATTTTGCCCGAAAATGTTTTTTTTTTTAGCACTTTCTACCAGCGTCCCTAACGACCTTCGTTTTATAACGTTAAGGGTCCATAGGAATCCTGCGGTGTATACAAAGTAAAACAAAATAGGACTTAATTTCATTGTCAACAGTTTATTTTTTTCTTCAATACGGTCGTCTGCGCCCAGCCAACGGTGGTCCCCTCCAACATCCTCTTCGTCTGTGACTCCCCGCCCTCCTACCAACTGTGATCCCCTCCCACATCCTCTTTGTCAAAGATATGTGTTTTTGGATGCTCCTCGTCGCCCAATTTTGACACTGGTGAAATAAGCATTATTTTGTCCTAACCAACGAACTCATATCCTAATACTAACATTGTTAGATGAGATCAAAGACACTTGTGAAATAAGCATTATTTTGCAATTCACCTAACCTGAAGAACAGGGTGAGCTCAGGTTGTTGCTACACAAATATTGAGAGATGGAGAGCTGACATTTGGTATCATCAGACCTATTTACAGGACAAAAAATTATGGGACACACCTGTAATTAAACATAAGCCTATATTCAAGCCCTTTTTGTCTTAACCTGAAATCTCTCAAGGATTTTTGGTTCATGTCTCTCATGAATCAGAGAGGTGATCTTGCCAGCTGCTAAATTCCTTTCTATATATCCGATGCTTGCAACTGTTGCTTTTGGGCTTGATGCCATGTGGTTAGACTGTTGCTGATGGTAGCAAACTGGCTATCTAATTTATTCTCGCTGAATGGATTTTGATTTTTATCATTTTTTCAACAAGAACAGGAAATGAAGATGAGTTCCATTCATTTATAATCGGAGACCGCAGGGTCACTAGGGACTCTTAACATTATAAAACTAAGGTCGCTGGGATACTAGTAAACAGTGCTAAAAAAAACACACATTTTCAGGTAAAATGATTGATTTAGTGCAAGGTTGGTTAAAATGATCTTTTGGGGCAACTGGTCAACTAATCTATTTTTTTTTTTCCCCTCAAACAATGTACCCTGAATAAACCTATTTTTCCTAGGAGTGTTACTGCCTCAAAGGTGAAGATAGAAAGATAGGGTCATTGGGTTTTATGCATAATTGAACACTTGAAAGAGCCTAGCTATAGGCACAACCATTTAACCACAAGGGGCAGCTCATTTGACCTAGGACCACGGTTTGCACCCGGAGATTGTAAATTCGAAATTCCACTACCACACTGGGGCTACAGAGAAATTTACCTGACTTCCTTCTGGGTCCGGAGGGATTAGTCCAACCATGGGAAACCTCTGATAGAAAAAAAAAAAAAAAAGAAAAGAAAAGAAAAGAAAAGGCACAACCATTTTAATAGCTGTTAAGTTTATGATTGACATTTACTTTTGTAAAGGAAAGGCTGGACAGGAATAGTGAAAATGTCGCTGGGCATTTTTAACCAAGAAAGCTATCATTAATAGGAACATGGGGTCCCACCACATTTGTAGACATCCCAATCAAAGGCACTCATTGAAAGCCATTCACCATTTTGAGATTCAGAACTTATTAGTATAACACTCATGCTTGCCATCTGTAGGAGGAGTGAAACTGTATAGTGGGGCCAACTGCTCTTTGCTTTTAAGATTTAAGATGTTTCCAAATTCTACTCCAATAGTCATTTTAGTTAGCGCTTTTCTAGATCATATTTGCATGGGTAACGGTACACAATTTAACGTATCCTCTATTTATTTGAAGGGATGGTTAATAGATTATTTATGGTTAACTTTTCGCAATTTATCGATGGATATAACCCTTTTGGTAAAAATATTTTAACGGTCCAAAAGTTAGTCCGACAGTGTGATTGAGCATATAATTAATAATGTAATTATTGACTATAATTAATAATGCATGTGATTGTATTAATCATGGGCTCAATCTTACATTCTCCACCTTTTTCTATGGGCTTAGTTTGATGACACTAGCTTTTGGTAGACATTTGATCTACATCTTTTTGTCCAACTGAAGTGGGCCAATGGGTGAAAGAAAAGTAACAAAAAAGTAAACAAGCTTATCTATACATAATGCTGATGGTGGATACCTATTGCTCCCAGTTCTTCCCAGTTGGTACGTGGCACAAGGGTGTGTGAGAGAGTGCGCAAGTTTGAATCTCCTTATCCTAGATAGAGGTTTTTTTTTATTGGTAAAAAACATATAACAGAGTTTATCAAAGTACATTTTGCTGGAGCAAAACTCTACAAAATGCCCAAGGCCTTGTTTGGATACTTTGATTTATATTACCCTCTACTTAATTTACCTTGAAATCTAATTATTATTACTCTCACCAGCAATAGGTTATCAAAAAGCAAAATAAGTCACCCCCTGCCTACATTGAAAGCCTGTTTGTTTGCATTAAATATATGAGATTTGAATATATAGGAGTTCATGATCAAATGAGCTACATGAAAACAAATTCAAGAGGTGAGGGATGAAGGATAGAGAAGGATATAAGGTGGAGCAGTAGATGAGACATTGACTTTCTTATACTTGAATTAGTAACGCGATGGCTAGGTATTCATATTCTTATCTTTCCTTGATTCAATTTCCATTAAAGGGGAGGTTATTTGATAGTCATTTCTTGATATTTTCCTTTGGTTCTTCATTTTTAACTACTTAAAGAAATCCAATCTTAGATATTCAACCAAGGCCTTTTCGTCTCATGAAGCTAAATTTCTAGGGGTTTTGGGACTTTCTATTTCTTTATGTGGTTAGTAATGTTGAATCAAAGTTGAATATCAAAAAATGATCGTCTAATAACCTCTCTATTAATTGAAATTGAATCAAGAAAAAATGAGAAATGAATACCCAACCATAATTGCACTTTTAGCCCTAAGGTGTAGCTCAGTTCGTTTAGGACCATGGTTTGCTCCCGAAAGTTGAGTGTTCGAAATTGCGGCACGACACTTGGGCCATAGGGGATTTACCAGGCTCACCTGAGGTCCAAAAGGAATAGTCCAACCCCAAATGGCAGGGACACCCTCTGATATAAAATAAAAAAAAAAGTTTTATCACTTTCTGAAAAAAAGAAAAAAGAGAGAAATTGTCTGCACTAAGGTCATGAAGATCCAAATGGCCCCAAGAAAGCTCCCATTGTGACTTCTTCTGGAAGAAACTGTTGGCTGAGATTTCTCATTCCAAACTTAATAATTAGATTTATATGATGTTCACATATCAATTTCTTCTCTAGGGTCACTTTTCTGCTTTCATCAACAACAACAACAACAACAACAAAAAAAAAAAAAAGGGTCAAAGAGTAAAAGAATCATCCAGAGGAGTGGTCTTTGCTTGCAAGCTTTTCCCAGTGGGGATGGTCATTGGCTGCAAATGCTATCCCTTTTGCCTTTGAGAGAGACATGAAAACAACACTAGATGCAGCCAATACCATGTGGAGTAAGGCTGCAAACAAGACTGACCACCCAGATATTCTCAGGATCCTGCCCAAAAAGCCTAAATACAGACCATTTTTAGGCCCGACTGATATTTGGGTCAAGATCTTGTTCAAGTCGTGTCTAACCCGTTTACCCTAATGTGTATATTATATATTGAATAAACATATATTAAGTTTTTACTAAATTCATTGTAATTAACCCATTGTTTTATATTTGATAATATACTTGGGCAACCCATCGACCCAACCTGAATCAACCCATTTCAAGCCTTGATGGGGAGTGGTTTTCATTTTAAAATGAACACTTCTCTCAACAGTTACTGATGTATCTAACTGTCTCGAAGAACTAAAGACCTTCTGTAAATGTAGGGGGCTATGTATATTGCTGTCAATGGGCGAGGCTAGCCTGTTGTGCATTAGGGTCCAGTGTCTGTGCCATGGCTGGGCTTGAAATCCATGCCCATTGCTTGACCTAAATTACAGACCATTAAACTTTTTTCATTTCTATTACCCTTTACTAAAAGAGAAGATTATCTGACCTACTTTAGACCTGCTTAACTTTCTCTACACTCCTGTGGAGTCCACTTGCACGCTTGTTGCCAGGTGCCCACTTGCATGCCTGTGTGCTTGATGCACGATGGGCAACAAGATATCTGTTTGTCTCTCCTATCCGCCAGGATTCCTACTACCAAATGGACGATGGGAACTCCTCCATGTTTCTTAATATTAAATTGGAGCATCTAGGCTTCATGTAACTGGGCTACAATTTACTGCAGTTGAAGAATGCCATCTGGGTGATCAAGTTCATACCTTGGCCACTCTTATATTGAAATCGGATCAGGTATTACCTTTTCATTCTTGTTAGTGAATCATTTAATATTTTAAAGTTTCATAGTTTGTAGGTATGTTTTGATCCTTTGATATATTACTTGAAAGGTTTGATTGGGTTAAATCTAAACATGGGAAAATTGTTACATAATATTCTGGAGAGTAACTCAAACATTTCATAGGCAATTAGTAGAAGAATAAAATCATTTGATCACAGATTATCGTGGTTCGCCTAGATATTGATGAACTACTCTTCCTCGTGGGTCGACGTAGCCTAGATATTCTTGCATGCATTGATGAACCACGCTTCCTTGTGGGTCATAGTATTCAGATATGGACTACAATTTCTAATGAAAAGGATTCCAACCTACAATTTCATATTAGAATATATGATTGGAAGTATACATTGGTTTCTGAGTACTTTCTATGACTCTTCTCTTGTTGCTTTAATTCTGGGCACTTTGGAAGGAGCGCTATTTTTTTTTTTTTTTTTGCATCATACCCAGAATCAATTAGATTGGATATTTTTTCTGATTGGATGTTAGGTCCCAACAGCGACGTAATGAAAGAAAGTAATGTTGTTGGAGTCACGTCAAAAAGGATGTATGTTCATCCTCAAGATCATGAAATAATATCCCAAGATGGGCTTCAGTTTTTGTGTGGGGCCCATTTCTTGAACCTGTTCCTCTCGGTCTCAGCAAGGGTGCGCTCGGATATGCTGACGTGTGGGAGCCATTTCTCTTGATCTCGGCTACGATCCGATCCATATCGGTCTCGGCACTACGTGCTGGTCTCGGCCAAACAGTATTCAGTTCGGCCGCACACCCCGTTCAGTCTCGGCTGTGCAAGACTACGTTTGCATCTATCAGCCACGGCACTGTCAGGGCAGAGCCCAAGGAAGGCATCAGATGGGACTTCAACCACCACCAGATCTGAGCAAGATCAGGCCCAACATGGCTAGCATTAAATGCAGCATGGGCTGATCGGACTCGCATTAAATGCAAAGAGGGTTATGATGGACCTTCATTAATGACTTTGTGGGCTGATGTGACCCAGGTCACATCACCAAGCCCACTGGCACTCACCCAAAACTGTTCCATATATAAGGCACGAGCCAAAGGGAGCAGCGGGTAAGCACTCTCACATAGACACCCAGTCTTTCTCCTTCTTCTTCTTCTTCTCCGATCCATTGCTGACTTAAGCATCGGAGAGCCCTGCGCTGCCCGTAGCCAGGGTCCTCTGACCTTTGTCTTTCTCCTCTTTCAGGCTCAGGTCGTCGCAGCTATCTCCTCCATGCATTGAGTAAGTCCTTAGAGGCATCCTGATCTTGTGAGTATATTATTCTTGCACTTACAATTGGCGCCGTCTGTGGGAAAGATTTCTATAATCTTTCATATTCCTATTCCTAAACACCATGACGAGGAGAGCTGCGAAAAATGGAGAAACTTCCAAGACAA
This sequence comes from Cinnamomum chago, assembly GCA_038049695.1. Lineage (NCBI taxonomy): Eukaryota > Viridiplantae > Streptophyta > Magnoliopsida > Laurales > Lauraceae > Cinnamomum > Cinnamomum chago. Next base: position 85,324,274 of record CP142452.1, on the reverse strand, counting down.
AGCATGCAAGGCCGCCCCCTGCCAACCAGAGGGCTGGGAAGCAACCAGTCACAGAGGACGATGCTGAACGTGCTCTCATCCGGATCAACGTTCAGGAGCGTGACCTCCGCTCGGAGTCCGCTCCCAGGAAGGGAGACACCCAGCAGCCTACAGGTCTCCTGACGGGGGGAGACCAGCGGGATAAGTCCCCAATGGTCGACGGACCACGTCCTTCCGGTCAGGCGGAGGACGTCGAGGACGTTGAGGATGAAGACTATAATCCTGACGACGACTTGGATTCCACCCTTCTGACGGTTAAAGCACAGAACGAGGCCCTCAAGGAGAGAGACGCTCTGATCCTCCGGCTCCAGCAGCAGCTGGAAAGAGCTAAGGGATCAGCGGGCTTCGGCAGCAGTCCCAGCAGCAGCGGACTCGTCGGGAGCAGTCCCAGCAGCAGCGATCGCCACAACACGAGAGGAGAGTTACTCGTGTCACGCGCATCTCTTCCTCAAAGGAGGACCTGAGGGACCACTTGAACAGGAAAAGGGACGACCGAACCCGAGATGAAGGCTCAAGCACTAGCCGTAGCTACTCGAGGAAGGCGTCCGAGACCATTCCGGAGGGTATGTATCATAATCAGGAATGGCTGGACGCGCATATAAGGGAAACGGTCCAGCGCAACCTGGAAGTAGCCGGCTTCGGCCGAGACCAAAAGAATGCTTGCTGCGACCCCGTTGATCTCGGCGCGTCTCCTTTCTCCCAAGACATCAGGAGGTACCCCTTACCGAAGAAGTTCACCGTACCAAGATTCGTCACCTATGATGGGGTCTCGGATCCAGCTACGCATCTCAGACACTTCTCCCAGAGGATGTCTGTCTGGGGAGACGAGGGTCATCTGAACTGCCGAGTCTTTTCCTCCAGTTTAGGCGACCTCCCCCTGAAGTGGTTCTGTGCGCTCCCAGAGGGATCCGTCTCGAGTTGGCAGCAACTCCAGCAGTCCTTTATGAATAAGTTCCAGGCCTACAGAGTCCTCCCGAAGACAGATGCAGACATCATGGCCATGAAGATGAAGCAGGGAGAGAACGTCACCCAATTCGCCAAGCGCTTCTGGGCGGTCTACAGTCAGATTGAGAATTCCAAGGACGAGGTTGCCGTCTTCGCATTTCAGAATGCCTTGCTGCCAGACAGCGATCTTCGCAAGGACCTGGCCTGGAACCCGGTCTCTTCCATAGCAGCGCTCATGTCTATCGCCAACCGGTACATCGCCCAAGAGGATGACCAGGTCCGTGCTCGGGAAAGCCATGGAACCGCGCAGAGGGACCGAGGTGAGAGGCCATCCAAGAAGGACGGGGGGCCGTCTCGGAGAGATGAGCCTCGGCGAGACGAGCGACGAAGAGGTGACTCAAACAGGAGTTGGGTGCCTACAAGCTCGGCAAGAACTCAGACGTTCGCCTCGGCAAGGAGCAAAAGGCCCAGGCTATCCGAGGACGCGTATCGGGGGGTCAACACGGTCTTCAAGATGCCGATCCACCGTATCATGTATAAGATCAAGAGCAAGCCGTATTTCAGATGGCCAGAGCCCATGCAAGGCGACCCTTCTATCCGAGATCAGACGAAGTTCTGTTCTTATCACAAGGAGGGCGGCCACAAGACTGAAGATTGCAGGATACTGCGGTCGCATTTGGAGAAGCTTGTCCAGGATGGACACCTGCAAGAGTTTGTCAGGAGAGAAACCAGGGCCGACACCCGAGCCCCGGGCCGAGAGGAGGGGGGTCACGACAGCGACGGGACAGAGAAGATAATTGACGTTATCCATTTGGCACCCCCGCCCAAGGGGAGTAATCAAGCCCGTGCCGAAGCCAGGAAAGCCGCTCACGGCAAGCAAGTCATGGCCGCCAAGCTCGGCCCAGCACAGAAAAGAGCTCGGAGGGAGCGTCCCGAGATCAGGTTCACTGATGCAGATTTGGAAGGGGTGCAGCTCCCCCACAACGACCCACTGATTGTTACTCTGAAGTTCGATTGCTCTAAGCAGGGCGTGAAAAATTGCACTGTGAAGAAGGTCCTCGTCGACCCCGGCAGTTCTTCCGAGGTCCTCTATTTCGACAGCTTCCGTAGGATGGGACTGACGGAGAAGGATCTGCAGGAGGCCCGAGTTCCCCTTATCGGCTTCAGCGCCAAACCAGTTTACCCCAAGGGGAAGGTGACATTTAGGGTCGAGGCCGGTGGCGCCTCTATCATGGCAACCTTCATGGTGATCGACGCGCCCTCGCCCTACAATGCTATAGTGGGCAGGTCCTGGCTCCATAGTCTGGAAGCAGTCCCTTCCACCCTTCACCAGAAGCTGAAATTTCCGTGGGAGGGAAAGAGCGGCCGAGTTGAAATCATCACGGTCAGAGGAGATCAGCAGGCAACTAAGCAGTGCTTGACAGCAGTGGTACCCGGGGAACTAGAGCCCAAGGAGGTCAATGTGGCCGAGATGGAGAAAAACCTGGAGCAGGGGCTGGATGAGCTCGGCCAAGACCCAGGCAGGAAGAGCGTGGAGGAATTGACCGAAATCCGGATCGACCAGAAGGACCCGGATCGGTTCTTCCTGCTCGGCAGTCAGCTCGGGGAGCCGGAGAGGTCCGAACTGGCACAGTTCCTAGTGCAGAACAGAGATGCCTTCGCCTGGACACCTTAGGAGATGCTTGGCGTCGACCCCGAGGTAATGTGTCATAGACTGAATGTTGACCCTAACCATAAACCTGTGATGCAAAAAGCCCGCAGGACTGGGGTCCCTCAGACCGAAGCCGTCGTCGAGGAAGTGGATAAGCTGCTTGAGGCCGGCGCAATCAGAGAGGTTCAATACCCGAACTGGCTAGCTAATCCGGTGGTCGTCAGGAAGAAGACTGGCAAGTGGAGGGTGTGCGTCGACTTCACCGACCTCAACAAAGCCTGTCCCAAGGACAGCTTTCCCCTACCAAAGATTGACCAGTTGATCGACGCCACGGCCGGGCACGACAGAATGAGCTTCCTTGATGCCTACCGCGGTTATCACTAGATTCCGCTGTACGGACCGGATGAAGAGAAGACAGCTTTTATCACGCCCAGGGGAACCTACTGCTATAAGGTGATGCCGTTTGGGCTGAAGAATGCAGGAGCCACCTACCAGAGGCTCGTTACCAAGATGTTCCACGATCAGCTCGGCAAAACCGTAGAGGTCTACATCGATGACATGGTGGTCAAATCCAAGCAGGCGCGGGATCATCTGTCAGACTTGGCCGAGGTCTTCGCCACTCTAAAGGAGTTCCGGCTGAAGCTTAACGCCTCGAAGTGCGCCTTCGGTGTTGGCTCCGGAAAGTTTCTGGGCAGCTTGGTTACACGCAGAGGCATTGAGGCAGACCCAGATCAGATCTCGGCTATCCTCAGAGTGCAGAGTCCCACTTCGGCCAAGGAGGTTCAGAAGCTTACAGGAATGGCCGCGGCACTGAATCGCTTCATCATTAAATCTTCAGATAAGTGCCGACCTTTCTTTCAGCTTATTAGAAAAAATTCTAAATTTCAATGGACTCTAGAATGTGACCATGCCTTGCAACAGCTCAAGGCTTACCTTTCTTCACCACCGTTGTTGTCAACCCCGACCCACGGGGAGACCCTGTATTTATACTTGGCGGTCTCGGATCATGCGGTCAGCTCAGTCCTCATCCGAGAAGAGGACAAGGTTCAAAAACCAGTGTATTATACGAGCAAGACCCTTATCGATGTCGAGACCAGGTATCTGCCTCTTGAGAAGCTCGCCTTGGCGCTCGTTAGCGCCTCGCGAAAGCTCTCCCATTACTTCCAAACCCATTCTATTGTGGTTGTTACGGAGCCCCCACTCAAATCTGTTTTCAAGAAGGCTGACTTTTCAGGAAGAATCTCCCGATGGGCTGTCGAACTAGGGCAGTATGAGATTCAGTATCAGCCACGGACAGCAATAAAAGCCCAGGTTCTGGCAGATTTCCTCGCCGAGTTTGATTCAAGTTCGGCACCAACCCAGCTCGGCACCGAACTGGGGGGTGAGGAGCATGAGGCGTCCGCGGGTTCGGAACAATCACAATGCCATGCCGATACCCCAGTTTGGAAGGTCTTCGTCGACGGATCTTCCACCTCGAGAAGAGCCGGAGCAGGAGTTGTTCTCCAATCGCCAGAAGGACTGGTCATTGAGCAGGCTCTGACACTGGACTTCAAGGCGTCAAACAATGAGGCAGAGTACGAAGCCCTTTTAGCCGGACTGAATAGCGCCCATATCCTCGGAGCTCAACAGCTGATGGTCTTCAGTGATTCACAGTTGGTGACAAACCAGCTGACTGGGGACTATCAGGCTCGCGACGACCGGATGGCCGCGTATTTGGCCCTGGCCAAGAAGCAGCTCTCTCAGTTCCACACGGCCGAAGTCAAGCAGATTGGCAGAGAAGTAAACTCTCACGCAGATGCTCTTGCAAACTTGGTCAGCGCTGTTGAGGCAGGAAGAAAGAGGAGCCTCGAAGTCGGATCGCTAGCTGCACCCAGCATTGAGCTCCGTTCACCTCGGGAAGTGTTATGCATCGGTCTCGGCCCGAGCTGGATGGACCCCATTATCACCTACCTTAGGGACGACAGGCTTCCCGAGGACAGTGGCGAGGCCCACCGGGTCAGGCTCAAGGCAGCTTGGTTCTGGCTATCTCCCGAGGTCAAGCTCTACAGGAAATCGTTCTCGGGACCGTACCTCCAGTGCGTCCATCCAAGTAAGGTCGAGGACCTCCTTTTCGAGATACACGAAGGAATCTGCGGGAGCCATATCGGAGGAAGGTCCCTAGCCTACCGAGCCATCAGCCAGGGTTACTGGTGGCCGTATATGCAGAAAGATGCGCAGGTATATGCGAAGAAGTGCGAGAAGTGCCAGAAGTTCTCACACTCTCTCCATCAGCCCGCGCAGGATCTCAGCCCGCTCTCTAGCCCGTGGCCATTCGCCCAGTGGGGGCTCGACATAGTGGGCCCGCTCCACCGAACCCCAGGGAACAAGAGATGGCTTATTGTGGCGACAGATTACTTCACCAAATGGATTGAAGCAGAGCCACTTTCATCCATCACAGAGCGAGACTCCAAGAATTTCGTGTGGAAGAATGTCGTCACAAGGTTTGGCATTCCCAGAGCGCTGGTTTCGGACAACGGAACTCAGTTCGACTCTAAACTTTTCAAGACCTTCTGCCAGGAGCTCGGCATCCGAAACCATTATTCCACTCCAGCCTACCCACAGAGTAACGGCCAGGCCGAGATCTCCAACAAGGTGATCCTCGATGGGCTCAAGAAACGGCTGGACCAAGCAAAGGGAAGATGGGTGGAAGAACTGCCGAGCGTCCTGTGGGCTTACAGAACTACTCCGAGGCGTTCCACTTCGGCTACCCCCTTCTCACTCGCCTATGGCATGGAAGCAGTCATCCCTCTGGAGATCGGCCTCCCCGCTTTGAGGTCCGAACTCTTTGACCGGGGACAGAACGAAACCAATGTGGCCAGAGAGCTAGATTTAGCGGACGAGCGAAGGGAAGCAGCTGCAGTCAGGCTAGCCGTCTACCAGCGGCAGCTAGCCAGGGGCTACAACCAGAACGTCAGAGAGAGGAAGTTCTCTGTAGGAGAACTGGTCCTCAAGAAGGCTCTCCCAGGGGACAAAGATCCGAATCAAGGGAAGCTAGCGTCGAATTGGCATGGTCCGTTTAAAGTCACTTCCATTGCTGGACGGTCGGCTTATCGGCTCGAAGACATGGAAGGACGGCCTCTTCCGAGACCATGGAACGCGTCACACCTCAAGAAATTCTATTTTTAGTTTGTATGTTTGTACAATGCTTCTGGATTTAATAGAGCTACGTTCGTTTTGGGGCAAGTTGATGATCAATGGCAATGTGACAGCGACAATGGTGCGAATATGGAAGACCATCTAAGGCTGGCACTCAGCCACCTAGATGAGCTGCCGAAACGACCCATGTCTAAGGCTGGCACTCAGCCACCTAGATGAGCTGCCGAAACGGCCCATGTCTAAGACTGACACTCAGCCACCTAGATGAGCTGTCGAAACGGCCCATGTCTAAGGCTGGCACTCAGCCACCTAGATGAGCTGCCGAAACGGCTCATGTCTAAGGCTGGCACTCAGCCACCTAGATGAGCTGCTGAAACGGCCCATGTCTAAGGCTGGCACTCAGCCACCTAGATGAGCTACCGAAACGGCCCATGTCTAAGGCTGGCACTCAGCCACCTAGATGAGCTGCCGAAACGGCCCATGTCTAAGGCTGGCACTCAGCCACCTAGATGAGCTGCTGAAACGGCCCATGTCTAAGGCTGGCACTCAGCCACCTAGATGAGCTACCGAAACGGCCCATGTCTAAGGCTGGCACTCAGCCACCTAGACGAGCAGCCGAACTTGTTAAGGTTATGGCTGGCACTCAGCACCTGCCTTAGGAGGTCTGATGCGATTCTTTGGTTTCGGCGAAACCAATGAGGCCTCCAAGGGGTCAGAGCGCTCGCAGGGAACCCTAATCTGGTCGGTTTACTCCAGTCCGAACTCACACCCAAATTCGCAACACTCACGGAAAGTGCAAACAAAAGAAAGCAAATCAAAGCCAAACATAGCACGGGGAAAGAGGTTTGAAATTCATTGATAACGTGATATGCACATTGAAGCTTACATTTTCCATTCATCACAATTTCTGATCAAAACAATTCGAAACAAAGATTACATTTTTTATAACGAGGCAAAAAGAAGGAACAAAATCAAGACGACGGCCCTGCTTCCGTGTCTTCAATAACGACCACAGCGGCCTCGGCTGTAGGAGCCGCTTCAGAGGGGGCGGGCGTCGGCTCAGCAGGGGCTTCGGCCAGAGTGGCAGGGATCTCGGTTGGGGCTTCAACTGGGAGCGCATCCTCGAACTCGGGGAGGTTCTGATATATTGGGTTATCCTCAAGAACCCTCATCTTCTTAAGCACGGCCTCGCAACCGAGTCGGAACAATTTCGGGATGAGCGCTGTAATTTGATCAGTGTAAATGCGCGCAGCATCCTCAGTCCCGTCCAGGAAGGCGGCGTCGGTCGCGGCCTGCCGTGACTCGAGGAGCTCCTCCTTCTCCTTCCTCTCCAGTTCGAGCTCGGCCTTGAGCCCTGCCGACCTTTTCTCCTCAGCCTGATACTTCCCCTGCCATTCGAAGCTCTCAGACTTCACTTTGCAGAGCTCGCTTGACATCAGATCGGACTGCGCGTTGAGCTCTGCGTTCTTGGCCGCCTCTGCCTTCAGCTCCTCCTTTGTCGCCCGCAGTTCGGTGTCGGCCTTCTTCTTTTCCTCTGCCAGGCGAGTCCGCTGACCGTCCTCTTCCATCATTCTTTCCGCGACTACCTGGAGCCTTTGGACAGCCTGCAAGGGAATAAACGACTTAGTACGAAATCAGAAGTAAGAAACATCAATGACTAAAGAAGTTCGGTACTCACCGCGAGGGAGTGCTGCATGGTCCTCATCAGCAGCTGTGGGGAGTCTTCCGATCTGTGCCTCACCATGTCTTTGGGGAGTGCACAGGCTCGGCTGAGCGCCGAAATGACAGCTGGGCTCCCCACCAGTCTGTCTTCAACGTTCAGGGGCCTCCCCTTTCGCAGTTCCATGTCTGGCCTGAATGCGGCCGGCTCGGCATCCGAGGACGTCGCCGCCTGGGGCTCGGAACGCCGCTCCACCAAGGGAACCGCCGGGGTGGGCACCACGTCCATCGCCCTCTCCCTCGCTGCTTGGGGTGGGCGCTGCCGCAGCCGCTCCTCCTGAGCCGTCTCCTTCCCCTTCGCCCTCTTCCTGGGCCTCTCCCCCTCCGAGTCTGTGGGAGGGCGGGCCTCGGCGGCAGCGGGGACCATCGCCCTGGGAGGAGTCTGTTCGGCTCTAGGGGCTGCCTTCCGCCCGCCGAATACTGCATCCGCCAGGTTCCGCGGTTGATATGTGGGCCTCCTCCTCTCCATGTCTTCGGCCCCGGAAGAATAGTTGTCAACTTCCCTTATCGGGGAGTCAGCCTCGGCTCCGGATGTATAGTCTTCAATTTCCCTTATCGGGATGCCCGCGACCACGGCCAATGTAGCGGAAGCTCCCACGACCGAAACGGTCCCGCTGGTTTCGGCTAGATCGGGGGCGAAGTTCTCCGGGTTGCCGGATTTCCGTGTATAAGACACGTATCTCGGCTCGTACTTCAGAAGGGAGTAGGCAGCTCTTGTGTAGTGGCCGCGGTAGCAGTACACCTTGTTCAGCCAAGGTGCGTGCCTCCTCCAACCGTTCAGCTGGGCTTCGCGCTTGCGTTGAGAAAGGCCTGCGAAAAACAGCCGAGTTAGAATCTGGCAGCAGAAATCAAACATAAGAAAGAAATCGGAAACCCAGGGGGTTAGGTCTTTACTCGGTGGAGTCCCGAAGCGTCGAGGGACTCGGACCCTCCTAGCTGCTTCGGTCTCGGTCTCGCCGAACTCCCAGTTTCCCGAGACGAGCAGGCGGTCATCTCCGGCGTATTTATTGGAGTCCTCCAGTGCCGTGACGAGGGGTTGGCACCTCGCCTTGACGCGAAGATAATAGGTGCCCGCCTCCCTAGACTTGCAGAGGTCATATATATCCTCTATATCATGGACGCCGAGGCTGATGTCTAGAATCCTATTCAGCTCGGCGACGCCCATGATGATCTTATACCCGTTGGGCATTAACTGACAGGGGCTGAGGTTCCAGGTCTCCAAACAAGACCTAAGGAGAGGGTGCAAGGTAAATCTGACCCCACCCTTGATGACGGCTATCAGAGGGAACGACATCCAGCCGTTGTGGAAAGCGTAAATGGAAGGGTCAGTGGCCATGATCCGAACATCGTTCGGGATCATGTAAGATCTCCTAAGGTTTGCCAGGCCTGCCTGGGAATCTATCCAATGGGTGAAAACCCCCATCTCTGAATCTAAGGAACCCTAACAATCTCTAGAGGTCTAAACCGTGGAAGGTCTGAGAAACGGAGGAGACCCTAGGTGGGGTCAGGACAGAAATACAGAATGAAAAGAGAAGAGAATCGAGGCAGGGAGACTCACAGACTCGGGCGAAGTCACAAATCAGGCCGTTGATCCCTCACCGGCCCGCAATGAAGTCCTGGACGAAGATAGGAGGCGATGGAGGTGGTTCTGGCAGTGAAGGTTCTGGCGAGCAAAAGTTCTAGCAGAGCTTCGACAGGGTTAGATTGCAGAGATGGCAGAGGAGGGAGACGCAGGTGAATATAAAGGGTAGGAATGGGCGCCATTCCGGAATTCGAAGCGGGACACGCGTGAAATGTCGCCTCGGCTTGCGTCGCACGCCCCCTCGAAAAGACAAGAAAGCCTACCAGGCAATAACGCGTGGCGCTGTGGCGATGATGGTCCGCCTTCCCATCCTAATCATAGCCCCGCATTTATTGCCCCCTTTATTATCCCTGGCAGACGAAGCAGTGGCGGTGTCTAACACCAAACAAGTCAGGATCCCAAGATCCTTAACTGAGGGGGCGTATTTGAACGAACGCCAAACAGTTTCGGGAGATCGGCAGAGGTATCGGTCCAGTTCTTGTGGGCAAGCACTATCAGTCTCAGGAGATTGGTCCAGCTCTTAACCCTAGAGCCCAAGGGAGCCCTAGGGGTCAAGAGCTGAGGGGCTATTGTGTGGGGCCCATTTCTTGAACCTGTTCCTCTCGGTCTCGGCAAGGGTGCGCTCGGATATGCTGACGTGTGGGAGCCATTTCTCTTGATCTCGGCTACGATCCGATCCATATCAGTCTCGGCACTACGTGCTGGTCTCGGCCAAACAGTATTCAGTTCGGCCGCACACCCCGTTCAGTCTCGGCTGTGCAAGACTACGTTTGCATCTATCAGCCACGGCCCTGTCAGGGCAGAGCCCAAGGAAGACATCAGATGAGACTTCAGCCACCACCAGATCTGAGCAAGATCAGGCCCAACATGGCTAGCATTAAATGCAGCATGGGCTGATCGGACTCGCATTAAATGCAAAGAGGGTTATGATGGACCTTCATTAATGACTTTGTGGGTTAATGTGACCCAGGTCACATCACCAAGCCCACTGGCACTCACCCAAAACTGTTCCATATATAAGGCACGAGCCAAAGGGAGCAGCGGGTAAGCACTCTCACATAGACACCCAGTCTTTCTCCTTCTTCTTCTTCTTCTCCGATCCATTGCTGACTTAAGCATCGGAGAGCCATGCGCTGCCCGTAGCCAGGGTCCTCTGACCTTTGTCTTTCTCCTCTTTCAGGCTCAGGTCGTCGCAGCTATCTCCTCCATGCATTGAGTAAGTCCTTAGAGGCATCCTGATCTTGTGAGTATATTATTCTTGCACTTACAGTTTTATTTTAAGTGTAAATGCATTTCATCCCATCAAGATTTGAGAAAGGTTTTGGATGAAGGTAATTCAAGGAAGTGTTGCTCCTCTAACTCTAGTATACATACAAAGACATCGAACCAAGCAGTGACAATAGAAAAGAAACATTGTTGAGTGACATGGACAACTCTGGAGTTTGAACTTGGCAATCAGCTTCTTCATTTTTTGCTGCATCTTCCAACTAGAAAGAATCCAAGTTATGTCCATCGATGGATCGAGAAGTTGATAAAGAAGTTGATTTTTAAAGCACTCTTGCATTTGATATAAAGTCAATATAGTTTACTAGTTTTTCTATTTGTATTTGAAAACAAAGAGCTTTAGCAAGGTGTAGTCAGGGGCAGATCCATCTAGGCACAAGTACATAGGTGTAGTTGCACTCGTTAAATGGCGGTGCGCTTCAAAAATTTTGGTAAAAATCATGGGCACACCTACAAAGTCCATATGAAGATCCTCAGTTTGCTCCCAAAACTAAACTACCTATTAAAATCCGTACCCCTCAAACGAAAATCCAGGATCTGCCACTGGATGTAGTGAATAGTAAGTATGAATCTTTATATAATGCTCCAATTACACTGGACTATGGACTGATTGTGCAGTCGTTTTGGATTGTGAACACTTTTTGACCATGTACCAAGTGGGGCTGGTGATAATTGAAGCCTCGTTAACCGTGCACGGGCCATGTTGCGGATCCGAATCCCTGTTTGGACGAAATAGGGGCCGCCATGTATGGGGGCGAAGGGGGGCAGAAAAAGAAAGAGAAATGCCTTTTTTCTTCCTCCGCCCCCCTTCCTCCCTCATACGTGGCGGCCCCTGTTTCGTCCAAACAGATCATCTTCCCCATGTTGCCCATGCCTTCCAGGGCTCCCGAAGATGAAATTATCAAGATAATGCTGGATATTACACAGAGACAAAACGTGTTCCCCACCACGTGCCAGTGCCACGGCCACGTGCGCCCATACCGAATCCGGAACGTAATCATTAAACATATTGCTGGTTGCTTCCTCTCTCTTACTATCTGTAATTGACCCAAAACGGAAAATCCGGATGTGGGCCAAAGTACTTCCTTGTTTGATGAGCTTTTAAATTTTTAAAGAGAAAAAGTGCTGTGGGCTTGGGAGAACCTGAATTTGGAGTTGGCTACACCCACCAATTCTGAATCTTAGCTACACCCACCAATTCAGAATCTTAGGGTCAAATAAGTTTTGTTTGGGCAATCTTTAGAGACCATTCTGAAAAGAATTGAAATCGTAATTTTTTTATTTTTTAATGGTTCACATCATTGAATTGATTTTCCTACAATGGTACATAGTGAAAGATCCTAGCCATTCATTTTGACTATTTCTATACATTACATGTTAAGGGTGAGTATATTACTTTCTTAATTATGTGTTATATGCTGGCTGCCAGTTCCATCTATGGCTGGGCATGACTCACATCGGCGTTTGTACCTAACAAAGATTTCAGGCCTGTCTCAGTCCATGTCTGACATGCATGGGTGGATTTAGGATTTTTAATCTGGAGGGGCTATATTCACTGGTGGATCTAAGATTCAAAATCACTAGGGATACGATTAAGTAGTAGAGGGTCCGGGGGCAACGCCCCCGGAAATTTTTTTTGGGTTATTTATATGATTGCAAATGATTTTTTCTTCATGCTTGAGAAAAAACAATACACAAAAAAAGTAGTGGACCTTTTACATACACTATCAGTAACTAATACACAGAAATGTGCATTCAAAGACATGTAGTTTGTAGATTTTCACTGCATTGCAAATCATGCCTAGCCAACTCTTTCGTCTGCTCAAACGACAAGGACCCACGGCTTCCGAAGCTAACAAATAGCACGGACCCACGTGGCTGATCATCCAACCATATCAGCCAATTTGGCTTGGGCCCATCAGCCATGCCGGTCGAGCTCGACTGCACAAATGGCCCAACCGAGTAGATGGGAGGATGGCTCGGTTCGTCCCTCAAATCCATTATAGTCTCCGGCTCCAACTCCGTAATGCTATTTACGAGAATGCCCTTGGCTTGTTTGAAACGGCTCCCATGGTGCAGAAACCATGTGTAGGCCTGGTTCGACCGGTCTTGAGCCGCACCCACCAGGTCTTCTCTAGGGATGGGTCTGCAACCGGGCAACTTCAACGGTTCAGATGAGAAGTTAGAGTCTACCGTCGGCAAATGGATATCGACAGACAACGACAAGAAGTTACTGGTGTAGAGGAGGTATGGTGGGACCCCAACTTCTCCGGCGACATCGAAAGCATCGGTTCCGAAGAGATCGACGACTAGCGCGACGAGGCGGTGGGTGGATGCAAGGTTCTTCAAAACATGGCGAAGGGATGGGATGGAGCACTTGTGTGTGATGGATATGAGGGTTCTTCAAAACTAGTTTTTTTTTTTGGTTGAAAGCTGGGGTGGGCTGCAGCCACCCCAGGCCCCCCCCCTAGATCCGCCCCTGCTGACATGATCCAAACTCACCTATAGGGTTGCAAGAGGCCCAAGCCCAGCCAATGACAGTTAAAGCTTCAGAAGGGCTCAAGTCCCATGAAACAATTGGATCATCCCAATCAGTAGGATATTTGGGCATGGTAAAGAAACATTGGACCAAACGATGAACCCTATCTGATCAATATCAGTTGTCTGAATCACTCAACAGTGGTCTCTACACTTAAAAATTAAGTGATTTTAACTCCAAGTAGTCTGTCCCAAGCAGAACAGGGTTTTGAGCTTTGCTTACTGGCTAAGTTGGTGGAAAAACAGGTGCACGAAAAAAAAAAAAAAAAAAGCTTTTTTCCTTTTGAAAAAGAGCTTTTTGTATATACACCCTATTTGTAATTAGTCCCCTATGATTTGAATAGTTTTATTTACCATTTGACTTTTCATTTTATTACCTTCCATGTCCCCAAAATCACTAGTCATAGCGAAAAAAGCAACCACCAAAAGATTAGTATTGAATCTTTATTAAAATGACAACTTTGCACTTAAATTCATTAAATAAAGATAAGTATATCCTTATTTATAAAAATATAATTATTTTATCTCGAGTTCCGATAGTTTCTTTCAAATTCTCCCATATAATAAAGCCTAATAATGTATTTGAAACACTTATCAATCAAACGGGGGGTTGTGCGTGAATTTAGTTAAAAGTACAAGTGGTGGAATTAGGAAATTCTTCGTGGGGTCCTCTGTATAAAAAGCAAAAGAAAAAGTTTTTTTAGGGGTCATCGGGCATGTGAGACCATCCTAATTCTGTGTTTTCTGATTTAGGCTAGTTGAGATTTGGGCCAGACCCATGTGACCCTACTGCGTTTCAGTTGTGCATAACAGTCTACAAAGGCTCTAGAAAGAACAGCAGAGAATGCAAAAGGAAGCTTGAGCTTCACTTACCACCTTGCAAAAGCCATCAATCAATCAAATCAATCAAAGGATTGGACCATCCCAATAGGATATTTAGGCATGGTAAACCAGCCTTGAACCCAATCTCAATTGTCTTAATCACTCAACAGTGCTATCTACACTTAAAAAATTAAGTGATCTTAATTCCAGTATAGACTTTCGTAAGGAGAATAGGGTTTGAGCTTTAATTTGCTTTACCTGGGTTGGTGGAAAAACAGGTACCGAGTGCCAACCAGTGTCGGCCTAACCGAAAAAAGAAAGCACCCTTTGAAGAAAGAAAAAAACCTCTTTTTCCTCCTCTACAATGTGACAGGTTTGAATCTTGAGAAATCAGAGTTTTGAAATGTTTATTCTTACTAGGTTATAATGGGTGATTTAGTTTTTAAAAATAGATAAAAGAAATTCACTATAAATCTACAAACACATTAGAGAGAATAAAGGAGTATTTTGAAACAAATATCCTCGTACTCGATGGAAAACGAGTCCGGATCTCCATTCGCCAACTATATAAAATCTTATGCCAGCTAATGCACATTCTCAAGAATGAAAAATAAAAATTCAAAGAAGAAATTTTACACGGTTGGCAAATGTGGATCGAATGAAACACAAACAGGAGAGATCCAGACTCATGGAGAAACCATTAATTATTCATTTGCAAGCATGCGGACAAGGAGATTGGAGTTTACTGTTCTAGGTCTTATTCCCTATTTATGAATTCCCTTTTCCCATGCTTTGTATCTTCATCTTTTTTTCCACTTGAAGAATGCACAAACCTAGGCCACACGATATCCATCTCAATTCAATGAGAGGTGGGCAGCCCAACATATGATATGCTCAATTCAATTAAGAAACCACATAATTGCTTTGTATTGAATTCTTTAGAATTTTAAGATATGTGCTTTGTATTGAAAACTTTAGAATTTTAAGATACGTGCCTTCCTGTTAAAAGGGTTAAAATCACAGTAGTAGTAAATTATGACTGGGCAATCGAAAGCGATTTTAGTAGATAGAATGGGCTGCTAAGTATGGTTGTGATGGATTCGGATGCGAAGACTCCGACATGCGGCAGGAGATCTATGTGCGTTCCAGCGATTGGGAAGCTACGCAGATCTCTTCGCCTCTTGTCTTTCCTATGGGATGGAATAATGCCAACTCAGGACTCCCTTATCTTATATAGACAAGTCCCAAAGAATCACACTTACTAGAGACTTTTTGCAAAAAAACTCATATTCACTAGTCCTATTAGGAATCTTATTAGTAGGATCAGATTAAGTCTTACATTAAATGTGATTGTATTCTCTGTTAGCATCTTGATCTGATGTAGGACCCATGCCATGGATGGAGAGGAGAGGACACCCTAGCCTTAGAACCAGCCCTCACTCCCATCCCAACCCCAGAATTGTTTTGAAAATTTCTTTTGTCTTCTCACATTTGTCCTCCTCAACAACTTGTTTTTTAAAACATAGTTTCCCCAAGTAGAAATTTCTAGTTCCCCCACTATATAAAACCTATATGCCCAAAACCTGATCAACCCATATTTTATTTGTCACTGCAAGATCAGAATTCGGTCCCCAAATCGAAATGGGTTCTTGAATGGTAAAGTAACTTTTCTGTTCTACCAGCCTCCA
The DNA here is from genome assembly GCA_038049695.1 of Cinnamomum chago. Classification (NCBI taxonomy): domain Eukaryota; kingdom Viridiplantae; phylum Streptophyta; class Magnoliopsida; order Laurales; family Lauraceae; genus Cinnamomum; species Cinnamomum chago. Next base: position 85,308,871 of record CP142452.1, on the reverse strand, counting down.
ATGTCAGCTCACACAGACTTGAATAAGCAACCTGAGCAGTTGGATCTATAATTTTTCCAATTCTCTGTCGTTCAAATGTTAAGATTAAGTCAAGGCTTGAGTGGGTGGCCCCAAAGCTACCACCTACCATAGCATGGGCCCCACGAGACTGGCTTGGGTTGAGCACGCACAATTGCATTCACTGTGGTGGGAATTGGGATCGATCGAAACTAAACTTGACTGGAAGTGGCAAAATTTGAAAAGGATTTTCGTCGGTGAATGCGGATATATCCAAGGTGAATTGGTAGCACATGACATCGTCGTGACATTGATGGATCACGACGCGATTTCGTACACATAATAGCAACGGGCGTACTCCAATGACAGGTGTCAGCATCTCCGAGGACAATTGGTGGCTCACCCACGTTTTCATCAATCAATGGATATTAATGTTACTTTAAGCTGGGATCCAACGGCCGATGGGAGCCTGAGCTCCCAGTTGGGCTCCCATCCGGAGTCTACGGAGCCCGGCTGGGAGCCCGGGCTCTCATGGGGCCCGGCTCCCATCCGGGCTCTGTAGCACCCCTGTTATTATTTTTGATGTGAGCTCTGTCTCTCTCTCTCTCTCGTCTCTAACCTTTTCCCACTCTATATATCTACCCTTTCTCATTCATCTATCATACGTGGAGTTCAGATCTTGGTCTGCCACTCTTACCTCTCTTGCAAAAATGGCTGATAAGGTAAGCCATCATCCAAATCCTTTCATACTTTGAATTGGCTTTATTATTCTTATTTCTTCATGTGGGGGGTTTTTATTTCCCCTTTCACTTGTTAATTATGATTATGAATTTGGACTATTGGCATTTTTATTTGATTCTAGGGACATGCTACTTGGATAAACTCTGGGACCGGATCATGGCCCGGTCCCCATGAGGGCCGTAGGACCTGGGATCCTACTGTCCTCATGGGGACTGGGCCATGGTCCGGTCCAGAGTTTGTCCAAGTGGACTTACTCTTGATTCTATTGCTTGAAAAAATCATGCAATTGATGATTTTTTAGAACATGGGTTCTTCTTGCTATTGTTTTTCCTTGATTTTTTGGCTAACAGTTCTACCCATTTCTCATCTTACTAGTTTCTTCAAAGAAGATGGGGGTTATTTCCTCCTCATAAAACCATGTGCGCTCTTCTTCTTCTTCTTCTTCTTCTTCTTCTTGCTGGGTATATAAAGCACAAAATTTCATTATTTTACTATTTGGGTTTCAAAATCTTCATCATTTTAGACTTGGGTTTGAAAATTCTCTTCATTTAACTACTTGGGTTTCAAAGATCTCATCATTTTACAAGTTGGATTTCCTTCTCTCCCTCTCTCTCTGTTTTGTTTCAATTCTCTTGTGCGTTTTTTTTTTTTTTAAATCTCTTTCATTAGTGCAGAAATCTACTTTGATTTTGACTGTTGACCTGAAATGCTGTCGCTGCTACAAGAAGATTCGGAAAGTCATAGCCAAATGCCCTGGTGAGTATTCTTTGTTATCTTTCTCTATCTCAAAGAAAGGGAATTAGTATTCACTGAAATCCCCTGGAGAGTATTCTTTGTTATCTTTTTCTTTCTCTTTCTCTATCAATTCTGACTTCTTAATCTCAAAGAAAGAGAATTAGTATTCAGAGTCATTGCTTTACATGACACATACCTCCATTATACGGATACCAATCCAAATCTGCAACTGAAGGGTGTATATGTTATACCAAGTCACCATTGACTTTCAATGCCAATTCCCCAAAAGAAGAAGATAGATTTGAAAAAAAAAAAAAAAAAACACTCTTTTTTGAACTAATTAATAATAAAAGATGAGATATTGATTGGATTTTCCTTTTGTGAACGAGAGAAATCCAAAGCCAGATTTTCGATGAAAACAAAAATGAGGTGATGGTCTCCGGCCCCTTCGACCCTGAAAAGCTCAAGAGGAAGCTCTGCTGCAAGGCCTGTAAATGCATCATAAAAATCCAAATCAAGCCACCACCCGAGCCGCCATCTAAACTGACCACACCTCCACCACCCCCACCCCCACCGGTTCTGCTGGTTCCTGTGATACCGGTAGTGCCGTACGCTCCGATGGTGTGCTGCAGGCCGTGTTTCGAGGGATATCCGGAGCATGGTATATGCACGCGTTTTGGGAAAGAGCGTGGGGCGTGCGACATCATATTCTTCAGCGAAGAAGATCCGTCTTGCACCATCATGTAATCATGGTGTTTGAAATGAACAGAGTTGCCTATGTAATGAATGGTGAATTCTAATGTTATGAATGAATAAATTTAGTTACCGAGAGATTTCCTAAATATTGTGTGCACTCGTGCAAGTTTACCTTATCCATATTAAATTATTAATAATCCTATTGGTGTGGGTACAACGTTGGGCCCACTTCAGCTTTTTGGCTCATTGCTTAGCTAAGTAGGGTGCCGTCAGCAGAGCCAATTTTGAGTGGTGTGGTTTGATTGATTGTACATTCTTTTTTTTTTTTTGCTCCTTGGTGGTGGGGTTGTTGTTTGTTTCCTTGTTTATATAATAATGAAAAATGTTTACCTAAGCACTACAAATCCAAACTGTGCATTACTGGTGTTCAAAAGTGGGTTCCATCTAATAGTAAAAAATAATGAAAGTGTAGTAATTATCAAGAATAGAATGAGACTATATTAGAGTAAAAAAAAAAAAAAAGGAAAAGAATAAAACTATATTAAGAGTCCATAATATATTTAAAAAAAATGTAGAAATCAAAACTAAAATGAGAACTGCAAATTACGTCAAATTGAGCTTCAATTTTGAAATCAAATTGTGGTCGCTTAATATATAATAATGCTCCAAATGACATGGAAAGCTCTATGTGCATCTCGTCCACACATTGTCAATAATATTATGGCAATGCACTCCGATGGGCCTCATACCATATGCTTGCAATTACAAAAGCTGAACCTAGATATAATTTCTAAAGGTGGATTTTGTGCAAATACACATGTAACTCCAGTGAAAAAACTCTAATAGCTATGAAATAGGGAATTTGTAAAATTTAGAATGCATCAATTGAAAAGAATTTATGCTTCCTAAAAAAATGCCTTGAGATTTTTGTAAGAATCATTAGCTAAGAAAATTCAATATGGTAATATCATAGGTCATGACTTCAGGTCCCATGAGGAAAGTCTCAATGTTTTATTTTTATTTTTTTGCTAAAAAAAAGTTTCAACTATATAAAAATGTGCATTTCATTAAAAAACAAAAACAAAATGGGGACAGTTGTCAGGAAGCTCGGATTTGGAGAGAATTTCAAAAGGCTGTAGGTGAGCAAGTAATTGGAATTAAAATTGGAATTGGAATCTCATATTCTTTTTTGCTAAGTTGGGTAAATGGTACAATACATGGAAGCACACCTAACACCTAAGTATCTATCCCACAGTAACCCTCCGTTTGGAAAGGGAGGAAAGTGGGGGGAGAGTAAAATAAAGAGGGTGGGTGGGTGCATGGGGGGGGGGGGGGAGTTTTTTAGAGGGTGTTTGGGAAAGGGGGGAGGGAAAATGGGTAAAAAAAAATTCCCCCCAAAACGGGGGGGGGGGGGGGAAAGGAGAAAGGAGGGAAAAAGTTGAAAAATTATAAAAATGTCCTTTGCCTATAAAATATAATTTTGAAGTTTTTATAAAAGTAAGAACAAAATGGTAATTTTCTCTCTATCTCACAAACAAACAAAACCCTACTTTTTCACTTTTCTTCCCCCTACTTTTTCACTTTCTAAACAAGAGGAGGGAATCCCTCCCCTCCCCTCCCCTTCATTTTCCTTCCCCCTCAAATTTTTCTTCCCCTCCCCTCCCCTCCCCTCCCCTCCCCACTTCCCAAACTTAGGGTAGGCGTCTCTTGTTTGTCATTGTCTCATTGGGATCTTCTTTTTCTCTCAATATTCAATAGGCTTGCATTACTTTATTTTCTTAATGATTGAGCAGATGGATAGAATAAGCCAATCCAAGCATATGCATTTTTCCAAATGGACGTGGAAACTTTTGTGTTTCTGTGGACTGAATATTGTATGATTGGACTGATCGGAGTCGGTTTAGTCATACATAGTTGCAATGCACGGACCACTACATCCATGCCAATAAGACATGTGAATATCAATTAGAAGATTCTAACATATATTCTAATAGTTTTTTCCCATAATTTTATAGAAGATTAAGAAAATTTTAACATTAATTGGTTTGCCAATGTTGAACACAGCTGAATCCATGTAGATGCATCTCCTTATTGTGTAAGAACATGAGCCAAGTCGCTTGTTTGTGTGGCCCATCCAACTCCACCAGATAAAAGGATGGACACTAGATCAGAGGCTTCTAACAAAACTGTGTCCCACTGGAGTTACAGACTCATCTGATATAAGTCCATGAAAGAAATTAACCATCATATGCAGTCCATTTCACGATTCTTAATCTTTATGTATCGTTCACAGCAGAGGACATTAAACTGAGTCCAGTAGATTAAGAGTCTAGATTTGCCTGTTACCATTACATGCATGATAATAGACCCCACCATTGTAAATCCAGATTGTTAAAAGAAGCCTGATTGATGCTCATACAATTCCAACAACAGTGATATTTCTATGTTATAAAAAGTGATCAATGAGTGATGGTGTCATGTCTAATCATGTAACAGTGGATAACTTGACTAAAGATTCAAGGGTGGAAAGGTTATAAAAAAACAAAAAAGGACTTGACATGATAGGCCATTTCAATCTTAGAAGTCTTATCATTTACTGCAAGGCCAACTTCAAGAATGACTTCAATCTGCAGCTACATTTGCACCGAGGAAAATGTAGGAAGTAAAAAATCCTATGTGATCGTTGAGGTGTTATCAGTAAAAGTATTTGTTTTTCTTTCGGTAAATGTGTAATTAATAAAACTTTGTAACATCTTTTCCATTTCTTTTATAAAGTCTAGCTTTTAGAGCTTTGATTTTGTATGAGATAAAGAGGCACTTTAAATTAAAAAAGGAAAAAGAAAAAGAAAAAGAAGGCACTTTCTCATAGCCTAACCGGGGATTTTAATCTCACTATGTTAACAAAAATGAATATATATACATATATGCTCTTCGCAGATCATATTGCCTTTAAGATGGTGAGGAAAGTTGGATGAATGTCAATTTTCATGATCAATCCTTAGGGCCAAGGAAACTTGGCTCTACAAAAATTTGGAAGAATGTTAGATTAGGCGCAGCATTGCAGTTCAAATGTGGTCATTAGCCCTAGGTTTTCTCATGGCTGTGGTGGGGGCTAGGGTTGGGCTTAAGCCTATCCCATGCTTTGCCTGTTTCTATCTTAGGCCTAAGGATCAAGGCCACGAGCCTAAAGTGGCGCCAGCCCAACTAGAAAATGTATAAAATGTCATGCCAGGCAGGCCTTTAAGCTTACATGGCTCCAGTCCAGTTTCAATTAATGATTGGACCAGAAGCTTAGGCCTAAAACAATCCAAGTCTCATATAATTTGGGCTGGGCTGGATTGGGCCTAAGCTGGATGGACATTAGCAACATAATTTTTTGGGCCTGCTTTGCCAAGTGACCAAGGAGGATTATCGCAACATACCCACCCAGTGATTGATCCCTTGATGGTATGGTGAGAGCAAAAGTCCTATCTACAAAGACATCCCTATATTCTCCCTTTAGTACCCCTATTAATCATAAATGTGAAATATAGATTAGGCCGTTCCTAAGGGCATTCCTATAAATTTCTCCTCGTGTAAATTGTAGTGTGTTTACTAGACTCACTTTGTAGGAAAAAAAGCAGATACAGAGTATAGAAACTTTTTTTATCTTATCATGCCAAGCTTGTGCTTGAACTTGAGCAGAACTTTTGACAGGTCAAGGTCAAGGTCAAGCTCAAACTGAGATAAGCACGAGCAAAATGAAAAAGTGAGGGGAGTTGGTATTTGCACCCACCCTACGAAGGGTGGGTGTACGGCCTATGCATGAGATACAAAGAGATAGGTTTTGGCTTGCCATGAAACAGTGCTAGATTCTTATATGCACGCGTCCCGAGGCTGAAAATAGTAGCAACTGCACGTGCTACTTCGGTGCGGTCTCTCCTGGCACGAATCCCGAGATAGAAAAATAGCAGCGTGGTAATTTCTTATACGGTCTCTCGCTTGAATCCAAATGCAGAGTCCTTTATTGCACGATTTTCGAGGTGGAGAACCAACCCGAGCCTAGAGGGGCAGGCGCTCTATTCCTTGATTTTTCACGTGACTAACCCTGTTTGAGTGCGGAAGGGGAGGGGATGAAAATTTTGAGGAAAAAAGAAAATGAAGGGAAGGAGAGGGGAGAAAAAATTAATTTTACCTATTCTTTTTTGGAAAGTCAAAAAGTATGAGGATGAAAAGTGAAAAAGTAAGGTTTTGTTTATTTGTGAGATAGAGAGAAAATTATCATTGTCTTAACTAGAGAGAAAATTAGCATTTTGTCATTACTTTTGCAAAAACTTCAAAATTTTATTTTACAAATAAATGGCAGTTTAGTAAATTCATATTTTTTCCCCTCCTTTTCCCCCATTTTCCTCCAACACGGGGGTGTTTGGTGGTTGTTTGAGAATTTCAAATGCTAATATTTAAAATGCTGTCAAATTCTAAAATTCTATGAAGGGTGAGTGTACGGCCTATTGTTGTGCATGATGTTTATAAAATGAATGGTTTGATAAGAACTTGACAAGAAAGGACGTATTGTCATAAATCAATCAAGTCCTATGGTATTAAAATAATCAAACCCATGTGCTACAGGGAATATATTCTCTACAGGGAATATATTGTAGGGAATATATTCTCTATTAAAGTGTGTCTCTTTAGTTCCATCAGATCTGTGTTTTAGTCTATATATACATAGATATGGTTTTTCTTGACAATATACATACCAGCAAAAGATATGAATTTGAATCAACTGAGAATTTGGGCCAATGATCTGAGATTGTCAAGTGGTTCAAGTGATCAGGTAGATATACAATTCTTTAATTATTTCAGGAAATATTTTTTTATTAATTGCAGATGCTCAAGTGAATGTATATTGTTGTTATGATGGTATTCTCAGAAACAAAATAAAACAAGAAGACAAAAATGTGGATGAAAATGTTACAAAAATGGTATAATATTAACTCAATTCCAATTATGTTTTATTTTGTCAATTTTTAATAAAAAGTTGTTAATTTCTAATAGAAAAAAATACATTTTCAGGTATTTAATTCGCGCCAATCTCTAATTGATTGGATTCAAAATACTGGATGCAATTTAGGATATATCATTATCATTAAAAGGTCGGAGACTAGTATAATCGGGAAGAATCATAGACTGTTGTTCCAATGTGATCGCGATGGCACATACAGAAGCAAGAAAACTTCCACGAAGGTTACAGGCACAAAAAGAAATGATTGTCCTTTCAGAGTGAAATGAGTGAAAATGCGAACAAGTAATGACTGGATGACAAGGGTGGTATGTGGAACACATAACCATGCCCCTGCATCATATATGGAGGGACATCCATACTCCGATCGGCTCTCTGAATCCGAAATTCAGTTGACGGTACATCTATCTACAAAAAATGTGAAGCCACGAGATATCTTGACATCATTGAAGAAGCAGAATCCGGATAATATGTCTACCATTGAGACCATATACAATGCACGCAAGAAATTTCGGATTGCAGAAAAAGCCGGTAAAACCCAGATGCAAGTTGTCATGTCATTCCTACAACGTGAAGGATACATTTTCGAGAGTCGAACAAATGTTGTAACCAATGAGCTTGAAGATTTATTCTTCGCACATCCAGGATCATTAGAGCGATGGCGTGCATTCCCGCACGTGTAATTGATGGACGCAACATATAAAACAAACAGGTACTGCTTTTCTTTGTTGTTGTTTTTTTTTCTCCTTTCTCTTTCCCAGCTTTCCTTTGTAATTTACTTGTCTCCTTTTAATGAATATTCTTGATACTGATAACAAAAAAAAAAGGTACAAGATGCATCTCCTTGAGATTGTCTGCGTGACTGCAACTAATATGACATTTTGCATAGCATTCGTGTTCATGCACTCAGAAAAAGTGTTCAATTATACTTGAGCTTTAAGGTGTCTGCAGTCAACAATGGATGGATGCACTGGTCCACGAGTTATTGTCACGGACAGAGAGTTGGCTTTGATGAATGCGTCTGCCCAGGTATTTTCCGATGCTAAGAAATTACTCTGTAGGTAACACATTTATTGGAGTATTTTGAGCAAGTGCAGGCCATCAATAATAGACAAGAAATCCTGGAATGCATTCTACAAAATGTGGAATATGTTGCTGGAATCTGAAACTTAAAATGCATATGTGTGCAAATTGGCGGACCTTGAGGTAGTGTTGCAAAACTTTCCAGGTATGATTAATTATCTTAAGGATGTATGGTTGACACCGTATAAAGAGATGTTTGTATCCGCCTGGACTGACAGATATCTGCATTTTGGAAACCAGATAACAAATAGAGTCGAGAGCCAGCATGCGAAGTTGAAACGATACTTGGAGTCATCACAGTCAGATTTGGAGACATCGCAGTTGTTTATTCACCAAGTCATCCAATCACAGGACATAACTATCAAAGCAAGTATTGAGCAAAGCAAAACTATCGTCCAACATCGATTCAATATACCGCACTTCCGGGAATTATGTGGTTTCGTTTCAAGTCACGCATTGCATCTGACTTTGAATGAATTTGAGCGGTCTAAGGATGTCGGAGAAGTTTCCTACAAATGCGAATGTTGACTTTGTACGAGCTACGGACTGCCATGTGCGCACGAGCAAGCAATATATTTGAACAATGGTCGTCCCATACCAATTGATTCCATAGATAAATTTTGGAGAAAACTTGACTTATCACCGTGTGTGTCTTTTCAAGACGATGACATTGATTGTGACATCGAGCTACAAGTGTTCACAGAACAGTTTAAGCAGCAAACAAGGCATGGTAAATTCAGTCTTTTAAGGAAGTTGAAGGAGATAATCACACCATCAACAACTTCAATTCGTGAACCCACTGTTAAGACGAACACTCGTGGACGCCCCTCCTCGAAAAAAAAAGTTGCAATAAATATTTTCCAGTTTCAGGAACCAGCGAGACACAGTTGCTCCTCTATTTACAACTACTCTGTACATGCATATGTTCGTCAGTTTCCACATATATTGCATCCTTACATTATGCATGTACAAGACGTAAAACCTGATGGAAATTGCGGATTTCGGGCGATAGCTGTATGTCTTGGTCTTCACGAAGATGCATGGCCAACTATTCGGTAAACTTAATAGAAGAATTGCACACATTCAGGACACAATATGTTGCAATATTTGATAGTGATGACTTGTGGACTCGTGTTTACAACTCGCTGAACTTTTTTGCATTAGATAGAGGAGCATCGTTTGAGTATTGGATGACAATGCCAGACATGGGTCTCTTAATTGTTTCGATGTTCAATGTGATATTACACGTTTTAAGTGTTGCACAGAGCTTTACGTATTTGCCACTTCGATCTACTCCACCACCGTCGAATCAACATGTTGATATTGCTATCGTGTATGTAAATAATAATCACTACGTCCAGATTGCATTGACAGATGGTTACCCGATGCCTCCCATTATGCCTCAATGGGTTCACTTCAGGCAAAATTGTGCAGCTGCATGGGCTACCCCGTATACGGAGCGAATTAATGCGTTCATGCAATATATGCGTTCTAGTTTTCCTTTTGAAACCATTGTATTGGAAAATTAGGAATGTAATATGTTTTAATATGTTTGAATAAATTTGTTTTCAGACTCCTTGGGAGGATGAGATCGTGGCTTGTCGGGTTTTTGTCTTATGCTTTATTCATGTCCAGTTCCTTTCTGTTTTTTTTTTTATTCTTTTTCAATCTATTCTTTCTCAGACCGTGAAAAAAAAAATGGCCCATCACTCATCTCATATTCTCATCCAATATGGAAGTAGAATGTAGACAAATCTAGACCATCAAACTAATGGGCCACAGTGTGAATTGAGTATGTGTTAGAAAAACCAATGTTTAATGTGAGTAAACTCTTGATTGTATTTCTATTTCATTCAACTTCAAGAGTAGCTCAGTTGGCCTACGATCACGGTTTACACATGGAGGTTGTTGATTCAAAATTGTACTACCACACTACACTGTGGTTATATGAGAGTTTACCCGACTTTTCTTTGGGCCCGGAAAATTAGTCCAGTCTAAAGAATTGAAACCTTTGGATGGCGTGGAAAAAAAATCTCTATTTCATTGCTGATGAAATCTCTATCAGTGGGAATTAGGTGCTCACTGCTGATGTGCAGACATAAGACCCATAGTATTGAATTATGGACCTTCTAATCTGGTGACCGGGGAGCCTCAATGTTCCTATACTTGCCCTCAAAATCATCTCAGGTTGGAAATTGGAAAATCGTGCTCTACGTGAGCTACCCATACATAGACCTTGTGCTGACACTTCCCTGTGCACTCTTTTTGGTCATTAAATGTGAAAGGCTTGAATTTTAGATAGGTGTGACTCTTTTCAAAGGGTGGCCTTAGCTAGGGTGGGTGCAAATACTAAATAGGGTGGGTGCATTTACAGATCCCGAAAAGTGAGTCGTCACCGACCCTATGAAGGGTGGGTGTACGGCCATAGGAGTTTTCTTGAAATGAGAAATTCTATTGGCAGATGGGTTTTTGCTTCTTACAGATGCAGTGATAGGAAATTTGACTTTGCCCACTGAGTCTACATCTCTGAAGTGAAAGGAAATCATCCGTACCGGAGGTGGGGGTGCATTGTGCCAACATCATCCATCACAGCCGTCACACTCCGGGTTCGATAAACAGGGAATCGTTGATGGTGGGGCACAACACAAGGCTTAGTGATTCAAACGGGCATGATGGACCCGCTGCGGATGGGCCACTCTTGGGCAGTTTTTTTAGAATTGCATGGCCATATCCTTTGTCTTTTTTAATTTTTTTTATTTTTGCTGAAAATGGACTGTTGTGATCTTCTCACAAAAATTACTGATAACAGTGATCCATATGCTTTGGGGAAAAAATATGTAAAAGGCACTTAATGGAGTATATAGATCCATTAATCAGACAGATCCACAAGGCATTTAGAAATAGTTTTTTTTTCTTTCTTTTTGGGGTACCTAGTCCCCAGCTATAGGGGCGGGGAAAACCCCAAACACCCCCGTCCCACCCTCGGGTGCTGGGTCTAACCCGCTTTGGGCCGGGCTTGGATATGTAATTAGGGTCCAACTATTAATTGGGCCAGGTTGTGATTAAGTAATGAAAAGCTCATAGCCCAGCCCGAGACTTGTATAAGAAATGAATGTAGTTTAATTTATTTAATGCTCTAATGCCCATAAAAGTGATGAAAAGTCCAATTCAGTTTGGTCTATTTAATTAAATGGGCCGAAATCACGTTAAAATGAAAATGAAAACAGCAAAAAGACAGCCTTCCTATGTTTTAGTTTTTTTTTTTTTTTTTTTTTCAGCAGCTGAAGGATTAGAACTTTACTAGGCTTGCATATGCGAAATGATTCGATGATACTAGGCTTCCGTGATTTACGTGATGGAGATGGAAAGCTTGTGTGGGCCCAACTTTCGTGATTTATGTGATGGACCCCCCAAACTACTTGGCCATTGCTTATTTTGCTTTTTTTTTTTTTTTCTCACTAGCGGAGGGTTCCCAACCCTTGGGCTGGACTAATCCCTCCGGATGGGCCCCACAAACTGCCTGGCCATTTTTTTTTTTTTTTTTTTTTGCTATCGGAGGGTTCCCAAGATTTTCTCTTTCCTCTGCCCCCACATCCACCCCCTTATGTGTTTTTCTTTGGTTGGTTCGGCCCCTTATAATGAAAAAGGAAAAATTACTAAATCAAACACAGTAAAAAAAATTAAATTTTTTTGACAAGCCTCTCATCAGAAAAGTATGGTTACTTTATGAAATATTTTATGATGGGAGGCTTGTCAACTTTATAGAAAACTATTCCATTATAAAATATTCAACTGACAAATTTAGGGAAGTGCATTTGCCTCAAGTAAGAAAGCGTATGTCTTTAGATGGCGTACCCTACTAAATGCGCTGGAACTTGGAATGTGTAGGATTGAAAAACCGTTATCTTAATTAAGAGGATTTTATGATATTTTAAAAGTTGTTATCTTAGAAAGGATTTAGGATGAAAGCATGTTATGTGAGAGGATTATTCAAGCCAAATAGAGAAATTTTAAGAGCTATAGATCCCTCGTTTTAATACAAGTGTAACTCATGTTTGGCGGGTTACTATCCGGAGTCCGAACCCACTTAAAAGGGCCAAATGAGACAGTAAGGTTATTATCCGGAGTCCGGACTCATTGGATGCTCTGCACACTGATCACTGTACGATCTGCGTTTATTAAATGAAAAGTCAGACTCAGACATCCTTGCCGTTATCCAGCAATTGACGGACTTAAAAAAAAACATTTACTTAACAGACCGTTAAAAGACCGCGCATCTAGGCCTGTCAATGGGACGGGTTGAAACGGGTAGAAAGCCCGGCCCAACCCAGTCCAAGCCCGAAAATACAGGATTTTATAAAAAAATTTGAGCCCAGTGGGTTGGGCTTGGTCAATAATTTTAAAGCCCGGCCAAAATGAGACTGGGACTGGGACTGGGCAGAGGATGCCCAGCCCGTTCAGGCCCGGCCCGGCCCGCTCCAAGTTAATTTTGATAAAAAGATTTATATTACCTAAACTGCCCCTCACTAACAATCAAAATACGACTATTGAAGAGGGGCATTCTTATAACTGAGCCCTCCATCAGTCCATCTCTTTTATAAGATGTTGCAAGCCCTAAAAACATCTCACACTCAATCGCTCTTCTGCCCAAGATTGGTTTAGTCATGACCCAACTAGTGATGGTGATTTAGATAATTATGAGAATGCACTAATTGATCTTTTAGACATATTAAAAGAAAATTAATTTCTGTTGATTTCTTTTTTATATTACTTGACCCAAATAGGATACTCATTCTTATTCATTTTATTGATTTTCTGATTTTCTACTTTAAAAAAAAGTTTTTAACTAATGCTACATTACTTTAACTTGACTCATATATGATACTTATTCTCATTCATTTCTATTGATTTTCTGATTTTTTACTTTTACCGGAACAAAAAGGTTTTAATCATTCCTACATTACTTGACCCATATAGCCTATAGTATTCTCATTCATTTCTATTGATTTTCTGATTTTCTACTGTCACTAGCAAAAAAAAAAAAAAGTTTTTAACTCCGCCATGTTGATTGTTGCATTGCATTGCCGGTCTCAAGCCTGGAAAAAAGAGGAGGGTCTAAAGTTAGGTTCACACCGGGTGTCTAGTGACAGTAAGAATAATTAGAGAATGTTTTGCTCATCTCCAGGATCGGGCTAAGCCAAGGCCCGGCCCTGTCCCAGCCCGGGCCCGTACGGGACGGGATTAGATGTAAGCCCGTTCAATTTAGAATCGGGATTTGACAACACCTGACAGGCCCGTCCTATTTTCGGGACGGGATTGGACAATCCAAGCGCAGGCCCGGCCCGGCCTATTGACAGTCCTACGTGCATCTCTATAGAGCAAAAGTACATCTGTATATAGCTTTTGAAATAAAATGAATACACACACTAGGCCTAAACCTAATAGCTGGTACAACTGAACAAACAGTATTTGAGCCGCCTTTGTCTGTGCCTTTTTGGAATTATTGGATGTTTGGGTCCTTTGACTTTAATCAATGAATTGTACTCTGGCTGGAGAGTGTGGTGCATGCATATCAGCATGTGAATAATTTTTTATGTTAGGCATATGATGTGCAGGATTTGTTTTTGTTGAGAGGTAGTTCTCATGGCTTATATGAGAGATAATAATTTTAGCCCCATATGGGACCATCATTAATCCAACCTAATCATGCTTTCAAAATCCCCATTAGTGGCACTCACCTTAATTTTACAAACTATTTTCGGTCAGAATTGGATTTCAGAAAAACACAGCTTAAGATACCGTTAAACTTTTCAAGTTCAGAAATCAATGTAATAATGATATCCCCAACCCATGATTTGGGGGGGGGGGGGGGGTGGGTGTTTAATAAATCAATGTAATAGATCGATGGCCTTAGTGCTGATGATTAGGGACTTGAATACAGTATGTGAGTGGGTGTATAAGTTCTACAAGTAGGAAAAGTAAAAGAAAAAGAAAAAAATTATAAAATTCAAATGGCTAAAAACAACATTCTATTTAGTAATATTAACTATGGGTTGACAGTAACGGGTTGCTCATTTGGTCGGCAATCCCGCATGTTACTTTGCTCCCTGGGGGTTAACCCAAGGTATGCTACTATTCCCACGTGTATGGGCCACTTTTGTGGGCTCTTCCTCTCATGTTGTGGGTTTTCAATCTTATTACCTTAGGCTGGGGTACCATGAAAAAAATAAAAATAAAAACTTTGGGCCAAATTTAAAATAGAATTGACCACTTTTGTGGGCTCTCCCTCTCGTGTTGTGGGTTTTCAATCTTATCACCTTAGGCAGCGGTACCATGAGAAAAAGAAAAAAAACTTTGGGCTTAATTTAAAATAGAATTGGCCCCATTGTCATATTAAACAGATGTAATACATGTGGCTAAAACAAAAATAAATGAAAATGCTACACGGCAAAAGGCATTATTCTTTAAAAAAAGCATATACTTTTAATGGCCATGATAAAGTCCAGACTTAAGTTAGTTTGTTTGGTGAGTTTGAATTCCTATGTATTTTAAATTAGATATTTTCAAAAGTGGGTGTATTTGCCCCAGCCCGAGTTCGAGTCCCTTGTTAAGAAAGTTAATTAATTTTTACAGCATGTGTTTGCCATTCAAAAAAGTTCCACTCTTCTCTTTTTTTGTACTGAGACCCATTTTTGGACTTAATGACTGTTATATGTGTGTAAATCATGGTTGATTTTGTACAAATCCCTTGAGAATTGAGATGCACAGATGAATTATCTTGCAAATTGAAATAAAATGGATTTGATGTCAAAATAAAAATATTCATTAATAAAAAAAAACACGTGAGACTTAAATTGTGCTTCGGCAATATGTGAGTCTTAAATATTTAGTTAAGGGAAAATCCTCTGATGATTACTATCGTGTATGCATTATCTATGAGCACTTATTTTTATCAGCATGTTGGATTTCCATAAATTGGCACAAGCTTAAATTTAAAATTCATCTAACTACTACTCACCGTTATAAAAAAAAAAAAAATTAAAGAAAAAAAATGAAGAACCCTTCTAACATCATTAAATTTGAGAAGCATAGATCAAAGGAGTGGGATCATCTAATAGGTTGATACTGTTTTTACGTTGGGCCTTATTCAAAACAATGCACCTTTCATGAGTTGCATACGTTGACCATGGAAAATTGGGTATTTTGTTGAACAAATTCTTTTTTTATTGTCATTGATTTTCTCTCCCATCCCATGGTTAGTATTGACCATTTAATCTACAATGTGACTTAAAATAAAAATAATTGAAGAATAAGACAGAAATGAATCACAAAAGCATCACTTGTTAACCCAAGTGATCAATTAACTGGACTGGGGCTTGGCAAAAGGAATGTGCAGCTCAGATTTATAAGAAGATGGCCCCCACGATTTAGACTGAACACTATTGATGGCAATTTCAAGCACCCAAGTTGAGACTAAAAAAACAGTGGACGGACTCTGAAAAGTGAGTGGCTTCGTTGTTCATCATGTGGGCCCCTTGATCACATGAGATGATCATTGACTGCAAAGGAGTTTTGAAACGGTCCTGTAGCCTGTACTTCCAGTGCCAAAAAGGTTGTCCCACTGTTTGATGAGTTTGCAGATGCTTCCAGGACATAATCCCTCTTACTGGCGCTCATCCCGAGGCTGAAGAAAATCAAGTCCAGCAGGTGCTAACGTTGACACGTCAGATCAGTCATCCGTAGCCATAGCATAGGGTAGGGTGGGTGTAAATAGCAAGTAGGGTGGGTGTATTTACGCCCAAAAAGTCTATACGCCCCGGGGCTTGAACCCGATTGTTGATCCCGATCCAATGTGGATAGCCAGCTGGACCACACTTTGACTTTGAGCCAAACAAAAAGGGAAGAAAGAAACGCGCCAGTACTGTTCCGTTTTTTGTCTATGCCCGCCCGTTTTTTAAAGAAGAAAACAGGTCTGGAGAGAAGAAGAAGGAAAAAGCAGAGATGGCCATCTCCTCAACGAAGCTGCGGCCCGCCTGTTTTTGAAAGAAGAAAACCGAGTTGAGTGGAGAAGAAGGAAAAAGCAGAGCTGCTAGCCATCTCCTCAACGAAACTGCTGTCCGCCTGTTTTTGAAAGAAGAAAACAGGGCTGAGTGGAGAAGAAGGAAAAAGCAGAGCTGCTAGCCATCTCCTCAACGATCGACTCAAAAAAAGTCTGCAAATCTCCTGGTATGGAATGCAGTGTTCTTCTTCTTCTTCCTCATCCTGTAGAGTTTTACCTGTAGAATAGCCAATCACAACAAATGCCCATTTTCCATTTGAAGCCAATTCCAGCATTTTTTGGTTCCAGCCACTGAAAGTGGTGAGGCTTCCCAAAAAACCTGTGTATACTTTTATACAAGGAATTTTAGTGCTGCCTGTCCAATCTCACGGTGCCCACTTGCAGAATGGTCCAAGGCAGCTAATATCATCACAGCCCCTGCAGAAACACCATATTAAGATTAGTTTATAGTTGGCCCTTGTTTTATGTTTATTTCATTCTTTTGTAAGCTGATCATGTGTTTTTTACTGTGTGCGATCATGTGTTTGGGACTGAGCAAAATACTTTAGTTGAACCCCATGGAACACTCACTTGTAAAATGTAAATCCCTCATATCAAACATCCCTTGGTTCAGACGTCATTTTCTTTTGGTTCCTAATTGAAACAGCATCAGCCCCGTTTTTTTGTTTTTGTTTTTGTTTTGTTTTTTTGTCTCTGTTTACTCCCATCTTGTATTTTCATATAAAATATTTGGTCTGTTGGGGACATTGATGATGGCAGGTTCAATAAAAGATTCTTCCTATTCGGATGCGTAATCAAGTGGCTGGTGTTCCATGTTGTTGGCCATCATAATAGGAAAGGTTACGCCTAACCTAGTACTGAGCTGAGCAGCAACATTGAAGCTTCCACATTGATAATAGTCAAGGCACAGCCATGCCTCATGGCAAGTGGTAAACAACTGCATAGTTAGGCACCCACTTTTCTTAGAAAGTGGTTAGCCCATGAATGTGTGTAGACTTGAGGAATCGGCAGTAGCGTGCTGGATTACTTTGCAAGTTAGATTTTTGAGGGGCTTATTACATGGTTGATTGGAGATTTCTTCAATATGTAATGTCTAGAATGGGATTTGGTGAGAAATGGCGACAATGGATTCATAGTTGTGTGTCATCTGTGCAATTTTCTATTTTAGTGAATGGTTTGCCAAAAGGCTATTTTAGAAGTTCTAGAGGGCTACAGTAAGGAGGCCCCTCATCTTCTATGTTGTTTGTTATAGTGGCGGAAGCTTTGAATGCATTAATGGTTAGGGCCAATCAAATGCAGTTAATTTCTGGGTTTATAGTTGGAAATGAAGTTCATGAGGTAACGTACATTTACAATTTGCAGATGATACTATTATTTTTTGTCATGCTGCTTTGACCCAGGTGGAAAACTTGAAGATTATTTTGAAATGGTTCGAGTGGTTATCAGGGTTGAAAATTAACTGTGGCAAATGTGATTTGATTGTGGTTCTGGTGACTGTAGTCATGTTGATTACTTGGCTAATGTATTTTGGGTGCGAAGCTGGAAATCTTCCTTCTTAAGTACTTAAGGTTGTCTTTATGTTTGGGGTTACCTAAGAAGCATTTATGGGATTCTGTTTTAAAGTGGATAGAGAAAAAGTTGAGCTCTTGGAAATGTCGGTATTTATCTATGGGAGGTCGGCTTACTTTAATTAAGTCTATTCTGTCAAGTATTCCAATTTATTTCCTTTCTTGTTTTAAATGCTCAAAAGATGTCACACACAGAATTGAAAAACTTCAGCGTCTCTCTGGAACTATTCTTTTGAGAAAAGGAATTATCACTTGGTAAGGTGGGAGTTGGTAACGTGGGAGGAAGTTTGCCATTAGCTCATGGGGGGTTGGGTATCCTGTCTATTAGTAAGGTTAATAGTGCATTGTTGGAAAATGGTTATGGAGGGTGGATTTGCCTGGCCATGGCTGATGGAGGAAGTTATTTGTTTGCAAGTATAAAATGGGTAATGATGAATGGTGTGTACCAAGTCAAGACTATAAAGTGTCTGATTTATGGAAGTCTGTACTTTCTGTTAAAGATGGCTTTTAAAGGTGGATTCACTTTAGGATTCATAGTGGGCTGTGGGTAAGTTTATGGCATGATGAATGGTGTGGTCAGTCGGCATTGTGTGATAAATTTTCAAATTTGTATTCTTTGGATCAAAGACCACAGGCTCTCGTTGCTGAAGTTTTTGTACTTTTGGGGGAGATAGTGTTAAGAGATTTTTATTTTCGGAGGGATCTAACAGATATTGAATTTTTTTTATTTTACTAGATTGATTGGTATGCTTGATAATATTTACTTGTCTCTTGGTAAACTAGATAGCGGAGTTTGGAAACCTGGGCCTGTTCACTTACTAGAATTCCTGACTGGAATTCTAGTGGTTGGGGTTTTTGGGGACATGATGTGACATCATGTCCCCTTGCATTTTCAAATTCCATGTTTCTCTACAGGAATTTATAAATTCCCGCACATGATAACCTTTAGGAATTCTTGGAATTCCACCTTCTTTGCATTTTGGTGGAATTCCAAAATTCTCATGCCCTTAGGAGGATTTTGGAATTCCACCTTGTCTAGGAATTCAAGAATTCCCCAGACAAGAATTCTAGGAATTCTAGTAAGTGAACAGGCCAAAGGTCTTTTTTTTGTGAAATCCCTTTTCAATGCTATGATTGACAGTTCTGTCAGGGAGGACGATTGGTCTTCTTTTGGGGATCCTTAAATTATGCTAAGAATCTTGGTTTTCTGTTTGATTGCAAGGAAGCATAAGATCCTGACAATTGACAAGTTGAGGAGAATAAACCATTTCATAGTCAATGGATGCCCTTTATGTCTAAATGATGAGGGAGTCGGTATATCATTTGATGATCCACTGTCCTTTTGCTTGTGAAGTGTGGAGTGATATAGTAATTAAGGTGTTGGAGATGGAATGGGTCATGCCAAGAACTGCAGACGATCTTTTCCTTCCGTGGCAGTTGGAGTGCAACTATGTTCACAACAAGATTTGATGGAAATTAGTTTTGTATGCTACCGTTTGGAATATTTGGTTGGAGAATAATAATAGAATGTTCAAAAATGTTAGTCAACCAATTGATAAGGTTGTTGAGTCTATTGTTTGGACAGTTTGAGAATGGGAGAGTAAGCGACAGGGGTTTGATAGGGTTCCCTTGGAAGGTCTTAATAGATCTTGGGAAGTTTTTTTAATTGGGGGTTGGCTGCCAAAAGTTTCACGTAGAGTTCATTGGTTGCGTCCTCCTTCTGGAGCTCTTAAATTGAATTTTGATGGTAGTCATCTGCAGGGAACTTAACAGATAGAAATGTTAATTGTCATCATTAGTATCATGAAAATGTCAGGAAAATTATTGTTAGAAATGCCCAGTTGTTCAGGAAAATTATGGATACATTGGCCTTTTGAATGAGTCCGCTACAAGAACAATAGGCAGTAAATAGTATAAAACACTTGGAATGTACTTGTAAAAACTCATAAATTGAGAGTCCTTCTAGACGAAAAAGATAAAGACCATGCAGGTTAAAATTAAAAAAACCTTTTCCGAGACTATGAAAGGAACTTAGAGTAGCCTTTGCTACTAAACAATATTTGAATATCACTCAATGCAACAGCAATGATCAGCTGACCACTATAACTGTTGTTTCGAATACAGTAGTAAAGGGAAAATCGCCTTGATCGCCCAATCTACTGTTTAATATATTTTTTGCAGATATTATATGTTGTGCAGCCATGCTTCTAATTTTTAGTTTTGACATTGAATTGAGTAATGAACAATACTGATAGTGTTGTGATTGCATTAAATTGTGACGATAGCTTGTTGCTTAATTTGTCAAAATTCATGTTGCTTATAGCTATTGACACTGTTCTTTGTGCATTCTCTGTTTCTTCCTTGAAGGTGGCTAAAAGAAGAAAGAAACTATTGAACTACATGCTCTTTTTGAGAGTTACGCCTACTTTACCAAACACATTCATTAATGTAGCCTCACCAATAGTAGATGTGCCTTACCCTATTTTCTTCCTAGCAACCTTCATTGGACTCATTCCAGCAGCTTTTGTCACTGTCAGGGTATATACACCTCAAAACTTTCTTCATGCTATCTGATTTGCATTCTGGATTTCATGTGAAAGCCTTTTTTTATTTTGATGTGAGAGTAATGGTTTTTTTTTGTTTTCCACAGGCTGGAATAGCTCTTGGAGAACTGAGGTCACTGAGTGACCTTTATGATTTCCAGTCAATTGCGGCAATGTTCCTCATTGGGGTTGTTTCAGTTACCCCTACTCTGATCAGCAAGGGCAAGTCATAGGAACATGATTGTTGTAATTCTGTATGTGCGCTGGCGGGGGTGCTACAATAGTTTTTTGGGAAAAGAATCGATATGTTTGCTTTGTAATGTATTGTAAGAAAGAGGTGCTCCACAGGTTCTTGTGTATGCTCATGCAACAGCCATTTTCAAGGTGCTTGTTTATGCTCATGCAAGAGTCATTTTCAAGGTGCTTGTTTATGCTCTTGCAACACCGGATAGTAACATATCATGAAAGAGAATGTGAATAGTAGGAGGAAGGGGCAACTTTGGTGGAAAGAAAGTCTTTTTTTTTTTAAGAGAAATGAAATGGATGAATGTTGTTTATTAGAGGTTGTAAGAGGTGAATATGTATAGATTTTCAAATATTGTATGTTATACATTTGAGTTATGTATATCAATTTCAATTTTATAAAATTTGAACCATTTCATAATTGTACATTTGAGTTACTTAGTGAAATTGTGTGATGTTGTGGTGGTTGTTGGTTCATTTTGATTTGTAAATCAGCTAAAGAAAGAACAGTAGATGAACATAAGAAGATAAGAAAAAATTATACAGAAGCTTGTTAGAACAAGAAGTCAGACAAAGAAAACAGAACATAAAAGAATGTCTAAATGAGTCGTAGAATTCAGCAGATATTCTAAACCGAGTTGAAAAAGTGCGACGGTTGAAAAAATGTCAAACATTGTTGTAATTAACTGAAAATTAGCAAAATTTAAGTTCATCATATGTACTTGGAACTCCCCAAATTTGAGGAAAAAAAACATCGGGAAGTGGGTTAAAAATTGTCCTAAACAGGGGTACTCAGCAAGGGTAGTGCAGATTTTCTAAACCGAGTTGAAAAAGTGCGACGGTTGAAAAAATGTCAAACGTGGTTGTAATAAACTGAAAATTAGCAGAAATTAACTTCATCATATGTACTTGGAACTCCCCAAATTTGAGAAAAAAAAAACATCGGGAAGTGGGTTAAAAACTGTCCTAAAAAGGGGTACTCAGCAAGGGTAGTGCAGTTTTTCTAAACCGAGTTGAAAAAGTGCGACGGTTGAAAAAATGTCAAACGTTGTTGTAATTAACTGAGAATTAGTAGAAATTAAGTTCATCATATGTACTTAGAACTCCCCAAATTTGAGGAAAAAAAAACATCAGGAAGTGGGTTAAAAACTGTCCTAAACAGGGATACTCAGCAAGGGTACTCAATTTGGGGAGTTCCAAGAACATATGCACTACCCTTGCTGAGTACCCTTGTTTAGGACAGTTTTTAACCCACTTCCCGATGTTTTTTTTTCTCAAATTTGGGGAGTTCCAAGTACATATGATGAACTTAATTTCTGCTAATTTTCAGTTAATTACAACCACGTTTGACATTTTTTCAACCGTCGCACTTTCTCAACTCGGTTTAGAAAATCTGCACTACCCTTGCTGAGTACCCCTTTTTAGGACAATTTTTAACCCACTTCCCGATGTTTTTTTTTCTCAAATTTGGGGAGTTCCAAGTACATATGATGAACTTAATTTCTACCAATTTTCAGTTTATTACAACCACATTTGACATTTTTTCAACCGTCGCACTTTTTCAACTCGGTTTAGAAAATCTACACTACCCTTGCCAAGTACCCCTGTTTAGGACAGTTTTTAACTCACTTCCCGAAGTAATTTTTTTCTCAAATTTGGGGAGTTCGAAGTACATATGATGAACTTAATTTCTGCTAATTTTCAGTTAAATACAACCACGTTTGACATTTTTTCAACCGTCGCACTTTTTCAACTCGGTTTAGAAAATCTGCACTGCCCTTGCTGAGTACCCCTGTTTAGGACAGTTTTTAACCTACTTCCCGAAGTAATTTTTTTCTCAAATTTGGGGAGTTTTAAGTACATATGATGAACTTAATTTCTGCTAATTTTCAGTTAAATACAACCACGTTTGACATTTTTTCAACCGTCGCACTTTTTCAACTCGGTTTAGAAAATCTGCACTACCCTTGCTGAGTACCCCTGTTTATGACAGTTTTTAACCCACTTCCCGAAGTAATTTTTTTCTCAAATTTGGGGAGTTCCAAGAAAATATGATGAACCTAAATTTTGCTAATTTGCAGCTTATTACAACCACGTTTACAATTTTTTCAACCGTCGCACTTTTTCAACTCGGTTTAGTTTATTTGCTGAATTCCATGACTCATTTAGACATTCTTTTATGTTCTGTTTTCTTTGTCTGACTTCTTTCATACACATGAACCTGTGGAGCACCTCTTTCATACACAAGAACCTGTGCACCTCTTTCATATTACAAATCAAGACTCATGAAAAGATATTCAAGACAATATTTAATAATTTAAAATGTTTCTCTTCGACTACACTTGGCAGGTAGCATTATATGCCAAATACCATCACTTACCGAAGACCAACAGGGGAAAAGAACTCCACCTCCAACACTAACTTCCAGCAGAATAAATTTTCAATTCATTTGAAACAAAAATCCATTCATTTGAAACAAAAATCCATTCATTTGAAGCAACCTTTCATAGTTAATGATACAACAATACATAGTAAACATTGATACAAAAATCCATTCATTTGAAACAAAAATCCATCCACTTGATGCCTTCTCCTGTGCAAGACCAGTTCTATTTCCATTAAGTTGGGATGCTTTCTCCTGTTCAATCTTTCCTTTGTGGAGTCCACACACTGTTGCCTTGGCATCATCTAATACAAGAAAAACTGTTGCCTTGGATTCCACACCCTGTTCAATCTTTCTCCTGTGCAAGAAAAACTAATGGGTATGTGATACACTTACTTAAATGAAAAGGTAATGCTTGAGCACTCCATAAGAAAAGAATGAGATGCTCATCAAGAATGTAGAAAGTGAAAGATAAAATGGCATTAATTCCTCAACAGTAAGTATGCTAACATTTGGGAGTCAGTGGTTCGACCAGCATGACAGGATATGAAATAGTTTTCAATGAACATGCTATGATAAATAGCGGGGAAGCAAGCATGGATATGAGAGTAGCAAAATTCAATGATCCAACAAAGACTTGTCACATATGACATATTACCCTCACGCTAAGAAATGCAATGAATGCAAATACACCAAAAAAAATACCACCAATAAGCCAACCATCTTCATATGCCAACAATATTTGGAAAAAATGAGTAACAAAACCAAACAAATCGAAAACCCAAATGATTAGAAGAAAAGGTGACATGAAGATTAAGTGGAGAAAGTCTACCTTTTTTTGCCTTCTCGACATATATGATAAATATGATTATGTATATCAACTTGAAAGTGGCCCCAGTGCAATTGATGGTAGCAGCCAAGATGATACATGGCGGTATTATGGGAAGGTCATACTAAAGGGGTGATCAAGAAGTTAAGGAGGGCACATATGTAGGGCAACCCTGAAAATTGTTCAATAGACCTATTCCTAATGATTGGCCACAATGTTATTCCGAATGTACAATGGAAGATATTAATCACAGTGTAAAAGATAATCCATTCTAAATCTTGTTCAATGGCAACAAAAGATGACAGAAAACTTACATTGGTGATATGAACCACCCAAAAGCGAAGATGTTCCCACTACGCAAAACACCCATATGGTTATCCGATTCCTTATTGAATACAAGGATTGTGAGCATCATTTTATAAGGAGTCCTTGCAAAAAAAAGGTAGAGGAACTTCCTGAAGTTGATTGTGCTTTTGTTCATCTTGACTTTGAGTGTGATCATAAGCTAGAGCACTCTGTTCTCAGTAGGCTGTCCAACAGTCAACCTTGACATGGATTTAAGACGTCTGAGCATTTGTTTTCTTCCATATCTTCAGTTGACATCCCAAAACCAAGTAATAAATCCAAATCTGACACAAATAACAATAATTTGATGAACAACCATTAAAATGTAGAAGAAAGAAGTAATCCGATCATCAAGTCAAGCGAAATCAAACAAAGTTTTTTTAACAAATATCTCATCTATAAGAATTCCACTCAGAAGAGTAAGAAAAAAATGCAAAAATAAGCAATCATATGAATTCCTACCAAACATAGTCAATAAATAAAATACCCACAGCAATTCAGCCATCAACTAAAAAATAATAATAATAATAAACAATTTTTCACAGGAATCCAGAGAATTTGCACTTATTTTGCCCCCAAAATCCTCATGAAATTCTCAAGATACTCATGATAATTATTTAAAAAAAAGGGGCAATCCATACAAATGAAAACCTGGCAAAGTTACACAAACATGTTGAAACACACAATCCACCATAATAGCTCAAGAACTATGAAGTCAATTAATTTTTTTTGAACAATCTAATATATTCGATTGTATATCAAATTTGTGAGTCAACTGCCACAATTTCCATGGAAAGATAATTAAAGATGAACAAGTGTGGAAACCAAATCAATGCAGGGAGAATTTTGTATTAGTATGGAATCCAAGGCCGTTTCTAAATTTTCATGGAGCTACTCAATTGCCATTTTTACCCTACAATATTATATATATTCTACACCTCCACTGATTCCAAAAACAGCATACACATTACATGAAGCTACAAGGGAAAACTGAAACAATGATATTTTAATGCTCTACATGCACACAACCTAAAAAGGAGTCAATAATGGCAATTGTTACGTCTTATATCATATGCTAATAAGGAGTCAATAAGTGATGTCAATCCAATAGTACTGTCAAGTTTTTACCCTATAACCATATGGGTTTCAAAGGAAAGTACTGAAACATTTTTAGTAAATCCCATACCCATTAATATCCACATTCGAATACCACGATTAAAATTCCAAATCCAGATCTTCTTAAAGATTCAAATCAAGATCTACCGCCGAAACCTACGTATGTAACAAAAGTATATAAGGCCATATAGAATAAAGTTAAGCACAACATATAGTAAATTGGGGGCATTCTTACGGTTAAATTCAAAGTGTCTTGTGTGATGATCTCGTCTCCATGATTGACCACCGTCGTACCCTGCACATGCACGAAATTGATATCAATTCGACTGTGACTAATTGAATGCTGTGATTATTTGAATTCAAAAACAAATCTCTTAGACTAACCTGGTTTGTCATCTTTTTGTTTCTTTTCCGACACTTCCTAATAATT
The DNA here is from genome assembly GCA_038049695.1 of Cinnamomum chago. NCBI lineage: Eukaryota > Viridiplantae > Streptophyta > Magnoliopsida > Laurales > Lauraceae > Cinnamomum > Cinnamomum chago. The sequence goes on along the minus strand of CP142452.1, from coordinate 85,283,101 downwards.
GTCTCAATCTTAGACTGTCTTCTTTTTTCTGGCGGTCGGCCCTTCTGGCGGCGTTTGATTGGATCACACACACGGTTATTGCTCTCTTGCCAAGAAACAATATCACCATGACATGACGTTGATGCTTTATGTACACCTATAGACATATGTTTGCATACAACATCATCTTTAGAAACATCTAACTCTTCTTCCACTTCTAGCAACGAGGACATTACCATCTGAGTTTTTTCTTCGGAATCGATGGCCTTATCGATGACCCGATTGAAACTAGTCAACGCTTTGTCATAACGACGCCCTTCAGGCTTCCTCTCCCAATTGTCGTACTTGATCTTGATTTTTGTGTGGCTTCTTCTCACGGTTTTACTCCACCTCTCCAAAATGTACATCCCGGGTATATGATAAACCTTCTTCATAAAAAAAAAAACGATTATATGCTTGCAAATAATACCTCTAAACTCAAACAACCGGCAAGTACAATTAGCTTCTCTTGATCCCTCATTAAAATGAACATGGAAAGTAAAAGGTCGGATATTGTTTTCTCCCACTATCACATCTTCCTCCACATCAAATTCTGAAATTTCAGCCCCTACCTTAACCGAGGAAATATTGCAAAAAATCTTACCGGCAATTTCATTCTGAATCTCCTTAAATTTAGCAAGAGTATACGCCTCTTTAAATTGCCTCTCAAATTCATAAGGGGTCACACATGGAAGGTATACATTGAAACAACGAGCGTCTTCCTCAGCTTCAAGTTCGACCTTCTTAGACAGAGCATTATCATATTGCTCAACAAACTTCTTCAATGTGGTCTTAGAATTGATATAACCATAAAAAAAAGCATGCATGCTCTAACTACGCTGGGTTGTTGACATCCCTGCCCAAAAAATATCTTTCACAAATGCTGGCACCCATCGGTACCTCCCATCATACAATCCAGCTAGCCAGTCATTGTCTTGTAGCTGATATCCCTAACAAACTTGGCCCAATTCTCTTCAAACTCCTCTTTTTTCATCGAATCATAGACAACATTAAGAAGATGGAATTTAATTGAATTGTAGTCATTATATCCCCTCAATTTTTCAGGAACCTTTTTCAAGATATGCCACAAACACCACCGATGTCGTGCTTTAGAAAATACAATTCCTATCGCATTTTGCATGGCCTTATCCTGGTCCGTGATTATGGCATTAGGAGGGCACCCATACATGCAATCAAGCCAAGACTGAAACAACCATACAAATGTATCTGTGTCCTCTCGAGATATCAATCCACAACCTAAAAGTACCGACTGTCCATGGTGATTCACACCCACAAAAGGAGCGAAAGGCATATCATATTTGTTAACCAAATAAATGGTGTCAAACGTGACCACATCACCAAATTCAGCGTATGCTGCTCTACTCCTGGCATCAGCCCAAAAGATGTTCCTTACTCGATGATCCATATCAAGATCAATGACATAAAAAAAGGATCCGTTGTCTTGCTGCATTTTTTTGAAATAGTTTAGCATTGCCTCGGCATCCCCTTCTTTGAGTTCTAAGCGTCTAAGTTTATCCAGGTAATTTCTTGCATCCTTTGCCAACCATGTCAAATTCCCATGCCCCCCTGCCTCTACCACACAAGAGCTAACAGTCTTGTTCAATCGAATTCCCGCTTTGTCATTCAGTTCAAGCTGCCTCTTCACATGTGCTGGGATTACCCGATTACTCTTGTGATATTGAGCTTTATTCGGACTCATATCATGGTTATGTTCTAGAACTAATGAGTTCAAAAGCCACTTCCCGTCCAATTGCAAAGAAAGATTCAATGCTGCTTTACATCCTATTTTTGTTTGTGGACGGGGTTTAACTGGGTTGCTTGCACTTGATTTTTGCTTTCCACTCTTAGTGCAAGCAATTGTAATAAATTTCTTTTTTCCATCCGGTCCTTTTTTTGAGGTTTTTTGGGCAACTGTAAACCCGATCCGCCTGGCATATCTTGCATAATATTCATATACTTCTTCATTTGAACCAAATGTCATTCCCCTCTGAGGTTCCATTACTACCTCTTCTATGCTTTCACCTTCCTCCAAGGGCTTCTCCATATCAACACTAAGTATTTCCTGACAACCCGCCCACAATTCATTTTCATTGTCGTCTCCATCGAATTCACGTAATAATTTAGCTTCTTCCATGCTTCTAAAAAAAAAAAAAAAAGCATTCAGGTGTTGAGAATAATTTGATAAAAGAATTTCAGGTGTTAAGAAAAATTAACCCATTCATTTTGTAAGTATAATCTCAAGCATTCAACTATTCTTCTTTTTCATTAGCAACATAACTTGAGCCTACAACCTGGTTGAAAATATGTTTCATTAGCAACAATGATATTCTTTTTCAAACACATCTTACAACAAGGTCAATAGCCAAAAAAAAAAAGATCACACTAAACTTAGAATATTAAATAGTTATGTTGTTTATTTAAATACTAGTAGATGATACAAAGTAACATATGGAATACAAGCATTGATGTTTATTAGAAAAAAGTGTTCTTTTTATCACAAAAAAGTTTCCATCTTTAAAGACAACATAAATTACAATAATGATGTAGCTCAAAGAATTGTTTTACACTGCCATCATGTTAGATTTTCAAGAACTGACGAGTTCTGTTCCATTAAAGTAACTTTCATACAATAATGCTTGATACAATACCAAAGTAAACAAAATAGCTCCTTCTCCTATAATCTGATCTTAACACTTTAACATATTGAGATGACTATTCTGTTACATGCTGAATAATCAAATTACCAAAATCAAACTAAGCCGCCAACTTAATTCCTATTCAGAATTCAGTAATAGCTTGTGTAACTCTTGCTGGAATTATATGATATCGGGAATTAAATGGATAACTCAGTTCCCTATCCAACATAATGAGGTTCATCGCATATCAGTGTATGGGTTTTGTTTGTTTTTTTTTTTATATATATAACAATATCAAAAGTGTTTCAATGTTTACTGTGTATTGTTTTACAGTACAACAATACACTATGAAAGGTCATTTTTTGATATCTTAGAGTGAGACGATGCCCCAGCCAGATGCAAAACAGGGCTGATGCTGTTTCAATTAGGAACCAAAAGAAAATGACGTCTGAACCAAGGGATGTTTGATATGAGGGATTTACATTTTACAAGTGAGTGTTCCATGGGGTTCAACTAAAGTATTTTGCTCAGTCCCAAACACATGATCGCACACAGTCAAAAACACATGATCAGCTTACAAAAGAATGAAATAAACATAAAACAAGGGCCAGCTATAAACTAATCTTAATATGGTGTTTCTACGGGGGCTGTGATGATATTAGATGCCTTGGACCATTCTGCAAGTGGGCACCGTGAGATTGGACAGGCAGCACTAAAATTCCTTGTATAAAAGTATACACAGGTTTTTTGGGAAGCCTCACCACTTTCAGTGGCTGGAACCAAAAAATGCTGGAATTGGCTTCAAATGGAAAATGGGCATTTGTTGTGATTGGCTATTCTACAGGTAAAACTCTACAGTATGAGGAAGAAGAAGAAGAACACTGCATTCCATACCAGGAGATTTGCAGACTTTTTTTGAGTCGATCGTTGAGGAGATGGCTAGCAGCTCTGCTTTTTCCTTCTTCTCCACTCAGCCCTGTTTTCTTCTTTCAAAAACAGGCGGGCAGCAGTTTCGTTGAGGAGATGACTAGCAGCTCTGCTTTTTCCTTCTTCTCCACTCAACCCGGTTTTCTTCTTTCAAAAACAGGCGGGCCGCAGCTTCGTTAAGGAGATGGCCATCTCTACTTTTTCCTTCTTCTTCTCTCCAGACCTGTTTTCTTCTTTAAAAAACGGGCGGGCTTAGACAAAAAACGGAACAGTACTGGCGCGTTTCTTTCTTCCCTTTTTGTTTGGCTCAAAGTCAAAGTGTGGTCCAGCTGGCTATCCACGTCGGATCGGGATCAACAATCGGGTTCAAGCCCCGGGGCGTATAGACTTTTTGATTTACCCCAGCCCTTCCAAATTCCAGAAGGACATGATATAATTCATGGCACCTTTATGTGGACAACAGTGACCTTTGATTCAAAGTGGAAGACCTAGGAAAGAAGCCATCACTTGCCAGATGTCTGCTAATGGTGCCCTAGTAGTGGTCCCCACTGTACGTTTGTTCGGCTTAATTTTCACCTACGAGTCTCCTACACAAGGGCTAGTACTAGATTTCCAATCCCTACTGTTCCAGAGGGGGACTCCTATATTAAGAATTGTTTTGATTGGTAGTTAATTAGCAGTGATGCATCTCCCTATACAAAGGACACAAGCATGTATCAATCCTTGAGTCTATTGGATAAAGACTTGGATAGTATGTGTTCATAAATATTGGATTGAATTCTTATCCAAAGTGGTTTAAAATGAATATCAAAGGTAAATATCCAAAACTTAATATGAGATAATCTTTCTTTCTATGAAAATAGAATTTAGAAAAGATGAAAAATGAATACCACGTTATCACCCTATAAATTCAACTCCTAGAAAGTGAATATCCCATCAACATGGCTATCTTATATCCTTTCACTCCCGCCACATATCCTTCGGCTGCTCGATTAACACTAGTATTACTCTCTAGTGAGGGAGTTCAATATCTCTCAATGCTTTTATATGCTCCCATAGCCCTTTCAAACGGTCATTAACACTAGTATTACTCCCTAGTCCCAGGTAAATGCTACATTCTTCAATCTACCCTCTTGAAATCAGTCTTCTATGGAAAACAGAAGTCCAGTGATCACTACCAATGGGTCTTAAAACACGGATTGTTACATAACAACTTGACTTGTGTATTCCACTCTAATGAAGTGAAATTTTGCTTATTGATTTGAATATTTAAGGGAGGGCCTATTGTATGGATGGTTTGGATCAAGTAAATGTAGAGCTCAGTTGGGCTAAACTAGCTCATCTGCATCAAAAATGTCAAAACTCCAATTCGTAAGTAGCTAATATTGTTGACAATCACACCCTCACTGGGAGGATACAAGGCACAACAGCTCAGGGAATTTGAACACTCAACCTCCCATTCCGATACCAAGTTGACTATCACTTACTCTAAAAGCTTAGGTTGATAGAGAACGGTATAGCAATGTATATCAAGCTTACAACAACTATGATCATTAATTCATTTTCCTTCAAAGTACTGCATTTGCATGTTGTCTCTTTTTATTCAGAAAACTTTGAAAAAATGAAATTGTTCCTACGAAGTCTATATTGGTCTGAGGGTTAGAGTCTCACAGAGGGGTGATAAGATTTTAAAATATTATGCAATGGTAGAAAGTTGATTACATGATAGAGGTTCAGATGGTGACAAATCAAAATTTATAAAGATTACAACCTAAATTGTAATAGGCGAAACCATTGCATAATAGGATGTTTAAAGTAAACTTCATGAGTTTAAAGTCTAAACTCATGATGATAGGAAAACAGGAAAGCAAAAATAAGAGAAGAATGAAAACAACTGATTGTAACGAATAATGACTGTATTATAATGATAGGCATGCCTCTTGCTTCAACTGGCAAGCTTTCTTCCTTAGTACCTTTTTTTTGATGAATTTTTATTTTTGGGGATTTTACTAAAAAGAACAGATTAGGTGACCCGTGACCCCAAAAGATCATTTTAACCGACCTTGCATCAGATCAATCATTTTGCCTGAAAATGTTTTTCTTTTTTAGCACTTTCTACCAGCGTCCCTAACGACCTTAGTTTTATAACGTTAAGGGTCCATAGGAATCCAGCGGTGCATACAAAATAGAACAAAATAGGACTTAATTTCATTGTCAACAGTTTATTTTTTTCTTCAATACGGTCGCCTGCGCCCAGCCAACGGTGGTCCCCTCCAACATCCTCTTCGTCTGTGACTCCTCGCCCTCCTACCAACTGTGGTCCCCTCCCACATCCTTTTTGTCTAAGATATGTGTTTTTGGATGCTCCTCGTCGCCCAATTTTGGCACTGGTGAAATAAGCATTATTTTGTCCTAACCAACGAACTCATATCCTAATACTAACATTGTTAGATGAGATCAAAGACACTAGTGAAATAAGCATTATTTTGCAGTTCACCTAACCTGAAGAACAGGGTGAGCTCAGGTTGTTGCTACACAAATATTGAGAGATGGAGAGCTCACATTTGGTATCATCAGACCTATTTACAGGACAAAAAATTATGGGACACACCTGTAATTAAAAATAAGCCTATATTCAAGCCCTTTTTGTCTTAACCTGAAATCTCTCAAGGATTTTTGGTTCATGTCTCTCATGAATCAGAGAGGTGATCTTGCCAGCTACTAAATTCCTTTTGATATATATCCAATGCTTGCAACTGTTGCTTTTGGGCTTGATGCCATGTGGTTAGACTGTTGCTGATGGTAGCAAACTGGCTATCTAATTTAATCTCGCTGAATGGATTTTGATCTTTATCGTTTTTTCAACAAGAACAGGAAATGAGGATGAGTTCCATTCATTTATAATCGGAGACCGCAGGGTCACTAGGGACTCTTAACATTATAAAACTAAGGTCGCTGGGATACTAGTAAACAGTGCTAAAAAAAACACATTTTGGGGTAAAATGATTGATTTGGTTCAAGGTTGGTTTAAATGATCTTTTGGGGAAACCGGTCAACTAATCTATTTTTTTTGGTAATCCCTTTTTTTTTTTTTCCCCTCAAACAATATACCCTGAATAAACCTATTTTCCCTAGGAGTGTTACTGCCTCAAAGGTGAAGATAGCCGGATAGGGTCATTGGGTTTTATGCATGATTGAACACTTGAAAGAGTCTAGCTATAGGCACAACCATTTAACCACAAGGGGTAGCTCAATTAACGCAGGATCACGGTTTGCACCCAGAGGTTGTAAGTTCGAAACTACACTACCACACTAGGGCTACAGAGGAATTTACCTGGCTTCCTTATGAGCCCGGAGGGATTAATCCAGCCATGGAAAACCTCTTATAGAAAAAAAAAAAAAAAAAAAAAAAAAAGGCACAACCATTTTAATAGCTGTTAAGTTTATGATTGACATTTACTTTTGTACAGGAAAGGCTGGACAGGAATAGTGAAAATGATAGTGAAAGCTATCATTGCTAGATCATATTTGCATGGGTAATGGTACACAATTTAACGTATCCTCTATTTATTTGATGGGATGGTTAATAGATTATTTATGGTTAACTTTTCACAATTTATCTATGGATATAACCCTTTTGATAAAAATATTTTATCGGTCCAAAAGTTAGTCCGACAATGTGATTGAGCATATAATTAACAATGTAATTATTGACTGTAATTAATAATGCATGTGATTGTATTAATCATGGGCTCAATCTTCCATTCTCGACCTTTTTCTATGGGCTTAGTTTGATGACACTAGCTTTTGGTAGACATTTGATTTACATCTTTTTGTCCAACTGAAGTGGGCCAATGGGTGAAAAAAAAGTAACAAAAAAGTAAACAAGCTTATCTCTACATAATGCTGATGGTGGATACCTATTGCTCCCAGTTCTTCCCAGTTGGTACGCGGCACAAGGGTGTGTGAGAGAGTGCGCAAGTTTGAATCTCCTTATCCTAGATAGAGGTTTTTTTTATTGGTAAAAAACATATAACAGAGTTTATCAAAGTACATTTTGCTGGAGCAAGACTCTACAAAATGCCCAAGGCCTTGTTTGGATACTTTGATTTATATTACCCTCTACTTAATTTACCTTGAAATCTAATTATTATTACTCTCACCAGCAATAGGTTATCAAAGAGCAAAATAAGTCACCCCTGCCTACATTGAAAGCATGTTTGTTTGCATTAAATATATGAGATTTGGATATATAGGAGTTCATGATCAAATGAGCTACATGAAAACAAACTAAAGAGGTGAGGGATGAAGGATAGAGAATGATATAAGGTGGAGCAGTTGATGAGACATTGACTTTCTTATACTTGAATTAGTAACGCGATGGCTAGGTATTCATATTCTTATCTTCCCTTGATTCAATTTCCATTAAAGGGGAGATTATTTGATAGTCATTTCTTGATATTTTCTTTTGGTTCTTCATTTTTAACTACCTAAAGAAATCCAATCTTAGATATTCAACCAGGGCCTTTTCGTTTCATGAAGCTAAATTTCTAGGGGTTTTGGGACTTTCTATTTCTTTATGTGGTTAGTAATGTTGAATCAAAGTTGAATATCCAAAAATGATCATCTAATAACCTCTCTATTAATTGAAATTGAATCAAGAAAAAATAAGAAATGAATACCCAACCATAATTGCACTTTTAGCCCTGAGGTGTAGCTCAGTTCGTTTAGGACCATGGTTTGCTCCTGAAAGTTGAGTGTTTGAAATTGCGGGTACGACACTTGGGCCATAGGGGATTTACCAGGCTCACCTGGGGTCCAAAAGGAATAGTCCAGCCCAAATGGCTGGGACACCCTCTGATATAAAAAAAAAAAAAAAAAAGTTTTTTCACTTTCTAAAAAAAAGAAAAAAGAGAGAAATTGTCTGCACTAAGGTCATGAAGATCCAAATGGGCCCAAGAAAGCTCCCATTGTGACTTCTTCTGGAAGAAACTGTTGGCTGACATTTCTCATTCCAAACTTAATAATTAGATTCATCTCATGTTCACATATCAATTTCTTCTCTAGGGTCACTTTTCTGCTTTCAGCAACAACAACAACAACAACAAAAAAAAGGGGGTCAAAGAGTAAAAGAATCATACAGAGGAGTGGTCTTTGCTTGCAAGCTTTTCCCAGTGGGGATGGTCATTGGCTGCAAATGCTATCCCTATTGCCTTTGAGAGAGACATGAAAACAACACTAGATGCAGCCAATACCATGTGGAGTATGGCTGCAAACAAGACTGACCACCCAGATATTCTCAGGATCCGGCCCAAAAAGCCTAATTACAGACCATTTTTAGGCCCCACTGATAATTGGGTCAAGATCTTGTTCAAGTCGTGTCTAACCCGTTTACCCTAATGTGTATATTATATATTGAACAAACATCTATTAAGTTTTTACTAAATTCATTGTAATTAACCCATTGTTTTATATTTGATAATATACTTGGGTAACCCATCGACCCAACCTGAATCAACCCATTTCAAGCCTTGATGGGGAGTGGTTTTCATTTTAAAATGAACACTTCTCTCAACAGTTACTGATGTATCTAACTGTCTCGAAGAACTAAAGACCTTCTGTAAATGTAGGGGGCTATATATATTGCTGTCAATGGGCGAGGCTAGCCTGTTGTGCATTAGGGTCCAGTGTCTGTGCCATGGCTGGGCTTGAAATCCATGCCCATTACTTGACCTAAATTACAGACCATTAAACTTTTTTCATTTCTATCACCCTTTACTAAAAGAGAAGATCATGTGACCTACTTTAGACCTGCTTAACTTTCTCTACACTCCTGTGGAGTCCACTTGCATGCTTGTTGCCAGGTGCCCACTTGCATGCATGTGTGCCTGATGGACGATGGGCAACAAGACATTTGTTTGTCTCTCCTCTCCTCCAGGATTCCTACTACCAAATGGACGATGGGAACTCCTCCATGTTTCTTAATATTAAATTGGAGCATCTAGGCTTCATGTAACTGGGCTACAATTTACTGCAGTTGAAGAATGCCCATCTGGGTGATCAAGTTCATACCTTGGCCACTCTTATGTTGAAATCGGATCAGGTATTACCTTTTCATTCTTGTTAGTGAATCATTTAATATTTTAAAGTTTCAGAGTTTGTAGGTATGTTTTGATCCATTGATATATTGCTTGAAAGGTTTGATTGGGTTAAATCTAAACAGGGGAAAATTGTTACAGAATATTCTGGAGAGTAACTCAAACATTTCACAGGCAATTAGTAGAAGATTAAAATCATTTGATCACAGATTATCGTGGTTCGCCTAGATATTGATGAACCACTCTTCCTCGTGGGTCGTAGCCTAGATATTCTTGCATGCTTTGATGAACCATGCTTCCTTGTGGGTCGTAGTATTCAGATATGGGCTACAATTTCTAATGAAACGGATTCCAACCTACAATTTCATATTAGAATATATGATTGGAAGTATACATTGGTTTCTGAGTACTTTCTATGACTCTTCTCTTGTTGCTTTAATTCTGGGCACTTTGGAAGGAGCGCTATTTTTTTTTTTTTTTTTTTTTTTGTTGCATCATACCCAGTATCAATTAGATTGGATATTTTTTCTGATTGGATATTAGGTCCCAACAGCGACGTAATGAAAGAAAATAATGTTGTTGGAGTCGCGTCAAAAAGGATGTATGTTCATCCTCAAGATCATGAAATAATATCCCAAGATGGGCTTCAGTTTTATTTTAAGTGTAAATGCATTTCATCCCATCAAGATTTGAGAAAGGTTTTGGATGAAGGTAATTTAAGGAAGTGTTGCTCCTCTATCTCTAGTATACATACAAAGACATCGAACCAAGCAGTGACAATAGAAAAGAAAAATTGTTGAGTGACTTGGACAATTCTCTGGAGTTTGAACTTGGCAATCAGCTTCTTCATTTTTTGCTGCATCTTCCAACTTGAAAGAATCCACAAGTTATGTCCATCGATGGATCGAGAAGTTGATAAAAAAAGTTGATTTTTAAAGCACTCTTGCATTTGATATAAAGTCAATATAGTTTACAAATTTTTCTATTTGTATTTGAAAACAAAGAGCTTTAGCAAGGTGTAGTCGGGTAGATCTAAGGCACAAGTACATGGGTGTAGTTGCACCCGTTAAATTGCGTTGTGCTTCAAGATTTTCAGTAAAAACCATGGGCACACTCACAAAGTCCATATGAAGATCCTCAGTTTGCTCCCAAAATTAAACTACCTATTAAGATTTGCACCCCTCAAACGAAAATTCTAGGTCCGCCACTGGATGTAGTCAATAGTGAGTATGATTCTTTATATAATGCTCCAATTACATTGGACTATGGACGGATTGTGCAGTCGTTTTAGACTATGAACACTTTTTGACCATGGATCAAGTGGGGCCGGTGATAATCGAAGCCTCGTTAACCGTGCACGGGCCATGTTGCCCATGCCTTCGAGGGGCTCACGATGATGAAATTATCAAGATAATGCTGGATATTACACAGAGACAAAACGTGTGCCCCACCACGTGCCAGTGCCACGGCCACGTGCACCCATACCGAATCCGGAACGTAATCATTAAACATATTGCTGGTTGCTTCCTCTTTCTTACTATCTGTAATTGACCCAAAACGGAAAATCCGGATGTGGGCCAAAGTACTTCCTTGTTTGATGAGCTTTTAAATTTTTAAAGAGAAAAAGTGCTGTGGGCTTGGGAGAACCTCAATTTGGACTTGGCTACACCCACCAATTCAGAATCTTAGGGTCAAATAAGTTTTGTTTGGGCAATCTTTAGAGACCATTATGAAAAGAATTGAAATCGTAATTTTTTTATTATTTTTATTTTTTTGTTATCGGAGGGTTCCAAACTCTTTAGGCTGGACTAATCCCTCCGGGCTCAGAAGGAAGCCGGGTAAACTCTCCTGTAGCCCTAGTGTGGTAGTGTAATTTCGAACCTACAACCTCCGAATGCAAACCGTAGTCCTAGGCCGACTAAGCTACCCCTTAGGGTTAATAATTATAAACCACAATTTGGAGAGAGAAAACTTTACATCTAAGTCTATAATATTAAGTATTTTATTGCTAAGTTAGAATATTAGTTAGGATTGATACTTTGAACTTGGGAGACCCAAGAATCGTTTCCTAAGCATTCGAGTGCTACTAAGGTCCGACAACACTTGATGTGGGCGAGAAGGAGGGATTTTTTTGAAAAATTTATTGTGGCCAAAGTGGGTATTGGTAAGATTCTGGATAATTAGCAATGCCAATTAGGCATTTTTGTTCATCTCATTCTAGTGAGATTTGGACAGATTTTGGGTCGACCCAAGTGTTCATCTCAAACTTGCAAATATCCAAATCTAATAAACTAGCTAACTACCTTTATATTTCTGGTTATTCAGAAACAACTACCAAAAGAAGTAGAACCAAAGCGTACATAACCAGTCCAAGAATTCATCAACACCAACAATCATATAAGGGAAAAAGAATCATCCATGAATTCTTTTATTTGTACTGACTTTACTATGAATTATTGGGACCGAATCTCAAAAAGCATTCAAGCAATTGATGTAGAGTTATTTATTGTAACAAACATTCAAACTTTAGGCATGGCCACTGTCGCAGAAGCCTCAAATTGGTTTTTCTTTTATGTGCTCGTCTGCCTATTTTGTATTAAATTCTTAGGAATTCATGGTGATAAAAGTTTTACCAGAAGGAGATTCATGGATTTTTGGAGTGGAGGATACGATTTGAGATCTAAATGAGATCATCACTTTTTTTAAAGATCTAAATTACTACGGTGGTGGATGACCAATCATTTTCTATGAAGAAAATAACTACTTAAGTTTTGGGGTTTTTACTAAAATAAACACTTTATGAGTACTGAACCCAACATGAAATATTAGGCAAACATGCACCTATCAGGAAATTCGTACAAAAAAATTAACTTTTTTTTTTACCATTTTTTTTTCTGTGGTTGCTGTCGACCTTCATTTTATATGTGTAGGGTTAACGGCGACCCTCACTTGTCGACCCTCATTATATCAAATGAGGATTGCCATCGACCGAGAGTAAATATAAATTCATCTTTTTTCTGTCTTTTTTCTTTTCTTACTCAAACCCCATCTAATGATGGAGTATCCCTTCTCATATTTCCAAGTGAATATCTACGTACAAAATTTCATCTTCTACGCCCTCTCTAGTGCCCACATTAAGTGTTCTTTCCGGTGAAAACCCCCAAGTTTTATATGCCTTGCTTAAAAATATCACAACATTATGCCAGTTAAATAAATGAATGGTTGTTTTCTTGTCCACTGTGCTTATTTGTTTTTTGTTTTTTGTTTTCTAGCAGCTGATTCCACTAAATATAGAGGCCCCCTCGTTGAAGGGTCAATATCTTCATTGCAGGGTCTATAATTTCTGAACCTGACAAGACAACTCTAACTATGGTAATGGGTGACTAATCATTCCTATAAAAGAACAGAGGCTAATTAATGGTCCTTTGAAAGTTTTTTTTTCCTTTGGTACTTCACTTGCAGCCTCTTTTGATAGCGAGGCATTGTTTCAAAATCCTCAAACCACAACACATTAGAAAACGGGACCATACAACATCACCATCTCAATTTAAACAAATGGATGACTCTCATTTTTTTTTATTTTTTTTTTTTAATGTCCTCTATGATTGTTTGCTTTTGGTTCTTGGGCCCCACAAGGTCAAGTTAAAGAGATGAAATGTCAAACTCATCAAGGGCCAGAATGTCGTCATTTTATTTAATTGCATATTTACAACCTGGAAAAGAGTCCCTTTTTTGACAAGGATAAAGCTTACTCTCATAATGCATACAGGATGAGAAGCTAATTTACTTTTCATTTGGTTAGAATGAATGAAATTACAAGTCGGTTAGAAGTAAAAATCCAAGTCAATTGAGTATGGGCCAACTGAGTTTCAAGGATCCAAAAACCAGTTTAGCTGGAAATATGAAATTCCTGACAACATGGCTCTTCATACTCACTAGAATGAACTAACCGAGCTATTGTATAAGAGTGATCCAATAATCATATTGGTGTTGAGAATTGAGATGAAACTGTTAAAATCCGTTGTGATTAAAATCTTTGAAGATTTTCTCTGATCACTCAACTTTGATCCATGAAGACTTTTATTTGAGCAATAAAAGGGTTCATGCTCCATGAATTTTTATTTTCACAAGAAAGGAAAATTCTGCATTTCTACTTTTCTCATAAGAAATCAAAATCCTCTCAATTGAGGAAAATCAGTTCATCATTTCTTATTCCGCAAGTGAAATGTGTAGCACTAAATAGTGAAACGGAGAGTTGTATAGAAAATCAAAATAATTTTCCTCTTTATCATTGAATCCTCTTGTCGCATAAATGCACCCTGTAAAAGCATATTTGGCAATAGTTGAGGAATCCTTGAGGACTCCACGAATGTAAGGATTCCTCACTTTCCCTAGAATAGGGATTCTTCACACAAGCTATATATAGCTAAGGAATTCGCACATCAATATCAGTATGTATTGATCTTCATCGCTAAGAAAAATTGGTATCACTACTTAAATTAACAAAACTAAGGATCAACAAATCCCATTCGAGGAGATCGAGCCTTAAAATTACAAAAAGATGATTTTCACCGAGCCAAATCCTTGAAGATTTATAATTACTAAACATTGGTTTTCAACGACTTTGTGCAAAACCAATAAGGAATTCCAAAGAATTTATTGCTAAATGTGACAAAAAAACTACTTTGGGGACACAGTCATGTAACATTAGAGATATTTAGGGAACAGCCTTCGATTTTTTGCACTTGCCATTTTGTAGCTATTTAGTGCAATGTCTTTTCATAGAAAGAGGAAAAGATTAAACTATTTTAGCATTTTATCTATACGGTAATCTATAATGATGGATTCCCGTACCTACTTATCAAATTTTGGATATTTCCCCCACCAGTATTGGTACAATTTTTATGGTCTAGAGTCCTCTTTGACAGTGTGATATCGCATAAAGTTATAAATTGCATATCGTATGAATATATTCCTTTTTTTGGTAAAATGATATATATTTTTTTTTTGGGATTCACATAATTAAAAAAGATTACAAGATAGCATAAATACAGGCAATTTAGTCATTTCCCCTAATGTGGAGAACGTGTGTAGAAATACCATACTATTTTTCTTCAACCTCAGTGAAAAATCATTTCATATAGGATGGAATTGGAATTGATCTTCCAAACTATCACGGAAAAGGAATTCAATAGCCGTGAAATCCCATCTTGGAGGAATAGAGAATACTAGACATAGAAACCACTTTTCCTGATTTTCAGATTGTTCACATTCCTGGTGGGACCCTTAACAGCTCAGACTTTGTACATATGTGATATGTGGGCGCGTGGTTCGGCGACTAGGGTCAGGGATCTCAGTGAGAGAAGCTCATGGACATGATTGGACTCATGAAAGTGCCAAGGTTCCAAGGGGAAAAATCAGGCCCACTTACCAGGTGGGACTTGCAAGTGGCCATAATGAAGTGAGGAGCCTTAATTCTACTCAGACAAGTGACCATGGGTCCTACTGACTTAATGCACTAAATTTGGAATATGTTGACCCATAGCAAATGTAGTCGAGTCTCTTAGAAAAAAATAAAAAAAATGGAGGGTGAATTAGGTGAACTTCTAGAATTCTGAATTTCCTTCCTCACATACAATGTACTCCATTGAAAACTTAATTCAATTGACAGCATGTAATTTCTATGGACGGTTTGTCATTGATGTAGACTGAACTTATGTGAAAGATTTAGATCTAGACAATACAAGGCAATATGGTATTATTATAAGGCCCTTTGTAAAATCTTATCTGTATGAAATGGTCATATGGATAACAGGTCCGTCTAGAATTGATATGTGAGAAAATAGAGTTTTACATTTAGACAATTTGGTAAGACCATTTTGCAGTTCAAATAGACGTTTTAGGATCCTACAGTTCAATATTTTTCATAAATACCTCAAGATACATAAGGAATTAAGGACTCAGATTTGGCCCTATAAATGCTCTTGGACTTATGAAGATGATCAATGGTTTAGGTCTAGAGATTCAAGGCCACAAAATGAAGAAATTCAGATCATATGGTCCACAATCTTTCACAAATATCTCGATATTGACAAAGAATCAACGGTTCGATTTTCATACCATAGTCTTGCTTAACATAATAGAGAGAACCAACAATTTTGATTGAAGCTGAGAACCCCACAATTAAAAAGAAAAGCGAAAAATGAGACTGGGTTTCATCACGTGAAACCTAGTTAGTTTTAAAGCATTGATATCAATGGTCCCACGGTTTTGCATGATTTTCTCGAGATTCTCAAGGGATCAGAGGTTGAAACTTGATCCTATAATAGTTTTTGGGCTTATGAAGTGGATTAACGGTTCTGATCTTGATAGAGGGTCCCACAAAAGGTTAGAAGTATAGATCCAATGGTTTACATCTCTTTGAGAGTATCTCGTGATTTGTGCAACATCAACGGTTCAAACTTGATGTCATAGCCGTTATTGAGGTTATTAAGACATACAATGGTTTGGATTGTCACCTAGGGGCTTATAATTTCAAAAAAAAAAAAAAAATACAAAAACACAGGCCAACTTCAATGAGCACTGTAGCATTACATTTCCCTGCTTTAAATGAATACATCTGCCTGAAAAAGAATAGGTTTTGGGTCTTCCTCATACAGACATGAAATCTCTTTTTGTCTGCCTCAAAAAGATACCTACTTGCACCATCCAAACAGTCTTAACAAGTAACACTCCGTGCAATGCACATTCCACCTTGATTTTTTTTGCGTTGATACCGGGACCTAGGTGGGCCGCCCGATGACCCATCTGATCCGTGGATCTGAAGGAAGATCCATGAGCGACCCAGTAGGTGGTGGACCCGTGCAAGGTGGACCCTATTTGGCACATCATCCAGCGTCTAATCAGAGAGATGGAGAGTACGTGGACCTTCAACCCGTTTCCGTCAAATTCACGCCAAAAACATGAAAATCCAGTGGATAATGGCCCAAACAAGGCCCACCGCACTTGGGTCTAGGTTCTCCTTGTTCGACCAGGAATCCTCCTTGGGGTTTGTGGTCCCGATGCTTCATCTAGTGGGCCATGGGGTCCCACAATCCCCCATGGTCAATATGTTCCTTGAACATCAAGCCCTTGTCTTCACCAATTGGGTCAAAAGTGACCCAGTTTCACGGTCCAATTTGGTGTATCGTTATAGACAGTTATAGCAACCAGTGACCCGGTTGCTTGTGATCCAACCACTTGATTAATTTCTTTTCACAAAAGAAAGAAAGACTCTTTCATAACTTGTGCAGAGCCATTGACATTTTCTCACCGATTTATATCAATTGTAACTATATGTAGAGATGTCATTTATTTAATAAATCACAAATTAAATAATGTTGATGTAATCAATATTATTTCTCATTTGATATCATTTGAAGGAACAATACATTCCCTTAGAGATATAGATAATATTTATAATAACTAATTAATTCTACAACAACCAATCAAAGAGAAGATTGAATTCTTCAATAAAACATAAGGAAAAGCAAAACTATGTCGATTAAAAAAAAAAAAGGAAAGGTGCCCAGGGCAAAAGGTCTACAATTTCCAATACTTCCTCAGACCACTGAAAAAACCCTTATCTCTTCTTCCCCATTTGCAACATTATGTAACAGGAAGTCTCTAAACAGGACTCCTCACACGGGTGCTAAAAATTACAAAAAAAAAAAAAACGTGGGCTCCATTGATCCTAACCCAGATCAGACCCCACCAATAAAGTCGCCCAGGCCCCCTTCTCATGATCTGTAGTCCAGATTTGAAATCAATGGCCCACATGGCCCCACAGTCCAAAAAAAAAAGAAGGAAAAAACCCCTTTTCATTATCAAGGCCGTCAGCCCCTTTGGGTTGCTGGATGGTGGACCAAACGGGGCCTAGCTCTCAAGGGTCTACATATCTAAGGTCGCCCCACCATGTCCGGCTCGATGAACGGACCAGTTGATGAGATCAGATCATCCATGTGGGACCTATATCCTTTGGAGATTGATTTCATGGAAGAAGTTTCCTGCAGACATTTTATACAGAAGTTTGTTTGGAGGAGAGTGGAGAGATTTTTTTGAGGAAGTTATGCTTGTTTGGAGGAGAGTGGAGAGTTGAGAGAGTGCATTACACCACATGTGGGTTGATGAAGCTGACATGTGTCTTCATATAAGGGAGGACAGGTGTCTTTGTGTGATGAAGAGTACATCCTTTTAATAATATAGATAGATAGATGTCTAAATATTTATTCCAAACCTCATTAAGAGAAATAGTGGTTGGGTTATAGACTTGCTAAACAGCCCCTACATCTCCGGGACTTTCTGTTCTAATATGGAAAAGTTGAAGATTCCTCCTTGATGTTGAAGCCACCATCAAGTCTACTGGTACCCAAAATTTGTATTGGACTTTCTCATCCTAACTAATGAAGATTAGTTGTCATTGTAAAACTCTATCCTTCAGGTGAAAAAAAGATCCTCTAATCAATCTATTCTTCAGGTAACCTTTAGCCATTGATAACCCTGCCTTGTTGTTACGGAAGTTGAGATATTTCTCCACTCATTGTTTGCACTATCAAAACTACCCATATTTATGTGATTTTATAATTTTCCTTAAATTTTTGCAATATCGCATAATGTATAATTTTATGTAATATGGCACAATCAATGATATTTTAGTTCAGAAAAACCGTATGAGTACCTATGGGGAAATATGTCAGCTTTCATCACTAGATGGATTAATCTATGGCTAGAGGTTACCGTACGAATAAAACCCCTATAGAAAAAGTTGACTAATTGTAATTTGTGCAAATTTGTTCATTTTCTGGAGATTAACATCTTGAGATTCAAATTATCTAATGACTTTATACATGAATGTGCATCCTGAAGTTTATTTGTGAAAATTATCTTATACTCGTTTTTGAAGTCTTTGTTTAAATTAACCATATTAAATAAAATATTATGCAAATATTTCTCCTTGAATTCATAGAATAGTTTTTCCACAAAATAGCGATAGAATACACTTTATTTGCGTACATGTAAAGTTCATGTGCAGTATAATTTAATAAAATGTGATGTATTTATTTACACTATAATTTATTAAAATGTGATGTATTAATTTACACTATTGTGAAAGACACGATATATAAGAAATCTAAGAAAGTAATATTATATATATTAATGGGAAATCCCAAATGAGAACCATTTACGAGCAACCCTTTTTATTAACACGTGGGACTTTTATGATCAATCCAACCCCTCACACTTATTATTCCCCATGAATTGACAGTCAACCAACTAATACTCACCATTAATTAAAATTTAGAAAAATTATACCAACTAAAATCATTGAACTTGAAGGTCATAAATCCAACTGTTAAGATAATGTAATGGAGTTGATATTTTGCATACCATAGGTCTCAGTCTCTTTTAGATCTATCAATCCCCACCTCTTAATGATTCACGCCTAAAATAATCACACACATATTTTTTATTTTTTGGTACCCCAGCTAACGGGGCTGGTAGTCAAAAGAGAGCCCTCGCAAATATACATGAAGGCAGCCCACTTAAATAGAAAGTAACCCAGTGGGAAGTAGTGAGGGGTTCCAAACCGGACAGCTAAGTAAGAAGTAAGGAGGCATTCTTTTGTTAAACACATATTAGAGTTGCCACAGATTCTAGGACTATTGTGGCCCCTCTCATTTTATTTCATGGACCACTAGTCCTCCAACATGCATCTGTCCCTATTTTCAGGCTTTGAGTTTCTGCCTACAAGTTCGTATACTCTGTTGTTTCTGATCATTGATGTAATTGAGGCTAAAGATTGAAGGGTTTTTTTCATTTCAAAGTTGTTGGGAAGATTTCAGGGCTTGATCGTGGGGCTTTTAGAATCAAAGTCTAGATCATTTACAGTGAAGGCCCACACAACTCTTGATTTTAACATTCTAACCTCTAAATGATCAACTGTCCCTAACTCTCCATTTGGGAAGGGGGTAAAATGAGGAGAAGGAAAAAAAAGAGGGGAAAATGGAGGGAAAGTGAAAATTTCAGGGTGTTTGGGAAAGAGGGAGAAAAAGTGGGGGTAAAATTCGTGTAGGGCCCACCTTAAAACTTTCCCTTTAAAAATGGAGGGAAAGTATAAGGGAAAGAGAGGAATATTTGTCATTTTACTAAAATGTCCTTTTCACTTTTTCACAAAGTAAGGATAAATTGATAATTTTCTCTACCTCACAAACAAACAAAATCCTACTTTTTCACTTTCTTTTCCCTTATTTTTTACTATCCAAATAAAAGGAGGTAAAATTAATTTCTTCTCCCCTCTCATTTCCTTCATTTTCCTTCACTCTCAAATTTTCCCGGCTCCCCTTCCCAAACATAAGATAGGGTAACCCTCCACTAAAATCACGTGGTCCTTGATCATTTTGGGCATAACCAATCTACATGACAATCCATTTTGTACTTTTACGGTCTTGATTGACAGGCCCGCACTAAAAGTGACGTTTTACACGAGAATGACCGGAGTTGGACCACTATTCGACTAAAACTTGCACTGTAACGCCCACTTCAGTGAATAACTCATTGATGATGGATGGCTGAATAGGAGAAAGCATTATAAATAGCTGAATAGGAGAAAGCATTATAAATAGCTGAAGTTCTAATATAATCCTTCAATCATGATTCATGACCGTTGAATAAAGATATACAAAATGATGGCGAGGCCAAGTTGTTCTGACCTTCTATTCTGAAAGCCCCTCACAGATGGTTGTAAAATCAATGTGATATTGGAGCTACATATACAGAAGCTATGAAATGCTCTTTTCACCCATCCATCCAATTTGCAAGTTGCTACACTGAGCCCCAGTTGTGCTAAAGGAGAATCAGTTGGTCATGAATAAGGATCCTTTTGTTTTGGAACATAGATTACCATACATTCGTATATCCGGACAATGATAAAGGCCCACCTTCCTTAATCCACATTGCTTGGAGCCAAACTCTCTTCATATATTATGGTTCAGTTGAATTTCGCTCCAATTAAAGTTGAAAACATATTAAATTGACCATGTGGTTTAAACCAAAAGATTAATACTTCTTTTCTTCACTCATGCTCAATCTAATAATGGGACTGACTCCTATAAGAACAGAAATTTGTAGATGCAAATAAGCGAAGTGCATGCTTTTTTCTTTTTCACTTCAATAGAAATTGGACTTTTCTCTTCAATAAAAATTGGGTTCACCTTAGACTGATCGGGTAAATAAAACTAAAAGATCAACTAAATTTTCTGAATTCTAAATCTAATAGTGGACCAACTCTAATCAGAATATAAGCTTTTGAGCTGTTTAGAGTCACTGATGATTCAATAAGGTGGTCTCTGTTCTCCCTTTTAGGCAAAAGAAAACATAAGACTGAGTGCCCCTTCTCAATTTTTCAGAGTAGGTGAGATTTAATAGTGATTCTGATAAATTAATAATGTTGAGGATCTCAAGTCTGAACTCATTAAATGCATAAATCATAGGGTATGAAACAATATCATAAAATAATCCATACGCCTGTTCAGGTAACTGACTTGATCTTTTTTTACCTATTTATGCAAAGAATGCAAATGAAAGCAGTTAAAATTAAAAGCTTCCTTTCCGCAAATGAGATTTTACAGTTTTCTGTTTTTTTTATCTCTCTCTGCAGAGGAGTGAGTGTGGGTTATGAGAATTCATGTGAAAGAGAATTACAGAGAACGGATTCACGTGTTCCTGCGTCTGAAAACTTAAATGGTTAGTGGGTTCTCCATTTTTTCCTCTTTCCTTCTGTTAAGCTATTGATTGATGGCTTGAATTTTATATTCAAGAATAATAGTATATGGATTTTGCTACTTGATCTTATCTATTCTCATGTAGATTTGTTGGCAAGTGTGAGGAACTCAGTTATTATTTGCTGAGATGAACAAGTGAATCATGGGTTGTGAGATTTATGTCAGAAAAATGGTGGGGGTTTCCATTGGTTTGTGAGTTGTTGAGGTTTTTATTGGATTTCTGGGTGTTGGGTTTTTTTTTTTTTTTGTTTGTGGGGGTTTACAGATTTGAGTGGTTCTTGGGAGATTGAAGGGGGTAAGACAGGTTTTTCTAGGAGAATCCAGTCTGTCTTTCTTTTTCTTTGGTGGGTTTTGGAGGAGAATCGATTCATGGGACCGGTCACGAATTCGTTCTGCTTTTCATCTGCAGGTTTTGCTTTTATGATAAATGTTAGTGGGTGTTGCTTTCTTCGGCTGCCCTCTCCTCAGGTTCCTTGTGATTTTGATTTGATTTAGGTTGGCTGCGTGAAAATTTGGTTGTTTTGCTGTAAAAGATACCTGGGGGCTTAAATTTGGGTGTTTTGCTGTAAAAGATATCTGGGGGGTTTTCGATGATACTGTGAATTTGATGTAAATTGTGATTCCATATAGATAGATATTATATAACCTTTTTCTATTTGGGGAGTTCTGCTCTGAGTGGATTAGTTTGGTCGTTGAAGCTCTCTAGAGAGGGGCTTTGTATTCTGAAGAGGAAGACTTGAAGGAGATGAACGATGTCATCTAAGTCCAATAGAGCAACTTGTTCTAGGAGCAGCTCTGCTCGATCCAAACACAGCGCCCGTGTGGTCGCTCAGACCACTGTTGATGCAAAGCTTCATGTAGACTTTGAGGAGTCTACCCAGCAGTTCGATTATTCTACTTCTGTAGATGCCAATATCTCAAATGCTGACAGCAATGTTCCCTCATCATCGGTTTCTGCTTACCTTCAAATGATGCAGAGGGGAAAGCTAATTCAACCCTTTGGTTGCATGATTGCTGTCGAAGAACAAACATTTGCGGTCATTGCTTACAGTGAGAATGCTCCTGAGATGTTGGATTTAGCACCCCATGCCGTCCCCAGCATTGAGCAGAAAGAAGTGCTGACAATTGGTACTGATGCCCGGACTCTTTTCCGATCTTCAAGTGCTGCAGCTTTGCAGAAGGCTGCGGCTTTTGGTGATGTCAACCTCCTTAATCCGATACTGGTTCATTGTAGAAATTCGGGGAAGCCCTTCTATGCCATCATGCATCGGATAGATGTTGGGTTGGTCATTGATTTAGAGCCTGTGAATCCTGCTGATGTGCCGGTGACTGCTGCTGGAGCCCTGAAATCATATAAGCTGGCTGCCAAAGCCATTTCAAGGTTGCAGTCTTTACCCAGTGGAAATATCTCAGTTTTGTGTGATGTCTTGGTCCGTGAAGTTAGCGAGCTCACAGGTTATGATCGGGTGATGGCATATAAATTCCATGAAGATGAGCATGGCGAAGTGATTGCTGAATGCCAGAGATCTGATTTGGAACCTTATCTTGGGTTGCATTACCCTGCTACAGATATCCCTCAGGCTTCTCGATTTCTGTTCATGAAGAACAAGGTTAGGATGATTTGTGACTGCTCAGCACCTCCAGTTAAAGTTATACAAGACAAGAGCTTGGCACAGCCACTGAGCTTGTGTGGGTCGACGCTGAGAGCTCCACACGGTTGTCATGCTCAATACATGGCAAATATGGGTTCAATTGCATCTCTTGTGATGTCTGTGGTAATCAATGAGGATGATGATGAGACAGGGAATGAGCAGCAGCAGCAGCAGCAGAAAGGAAGGAAGAAACTTTGGGGATTGGTGGTTTGCCACCATACAAGCCCAAGGTTTGTCCCTTTCCCTCTTCGATATGCTTGTGAGTTTTTGTTACAAGTGTTTGGTATACAGTTGAACAAAGAGGTTGAATTGGCAGCCCAAATAAGGGAGAAGCATATTATACGGACACAGACAGTCCTATGTGATATGCTTCTGCGGGACGCACCTGTTGGGATCATTACACAATCGCCAAATGTAATGGATCTTGTTAAGTGTGATGGGGCTGCATTGTATTACCGAAATCAATTTTGGTCGCTTGGAACAACCCCTACAGAGACTCAGATAAGAGATATAGCTGGATGGCTGCTGGAGTACCATAGTAGTACTGCGGGTTTAAGTACGGATAGCCTCATGGAGGCCGGCTATCCAGGTGCATCTGTTCTGGGTGATGCAGTTTGTGGGATGGCTGCTGTGAGATTTACTTCTAAGGACTTCCTCTTTTGGTTCCGTTCACATACAGCAAAAGAGATTAAGTGGGGAGGTGCAAAACATGACCGAGTTGACAAAGATGGTGATGGCAGGAAAATGCACCCACGTTCATCTTTCAAGGCTTTCCTGGAGGTGGTGAAGCGACGGAGTCTTCCTTGGGAAGATGTTGAGATGGATGCAATCCATTCATTACAGCTGATATTGCGGGGCTCCTTGCAGGAAGAGACCATAGATAACTCCAAAACCATTGTGAAGGCACCCGTGGATGATACGACGATTCAAGGAATAAATGAACTGCGGTTTGTCGCAAGTGAGATGGTGCGCCTCATTGAAACAGCAACAGTGCCAATTTTGGCTGTCGATGCCTCTGGTACGATCAATGGGTGGAATACCAAGGCAGCTGAATTGACGGGGTTGTTTGTTCAGCAAGCTATTGGTATGCCTCTGGTTGATCTTGTAATGGATGATTCGGCTGAAGTGGTGAAGAACATGCTTCGCTTGGCTTTGCAAGGTGATTGTCACATAATACTATTTTAGTTAGATCAGGTTTTTTTTTTTTTTTTTCATTTTCACTAACTGAAAATTGAACTGTTATGCTTTACGCACTATCCTTCACTCCCTTTGCTTTTTTTTTTTTTTTTGTTCTCCTTGGTTCTCTTTAGAGAAGAATTATAGTGTCCGTGGCTACCAAATTGCTATATGCATGCGAAGCAGAGTTTTGGTGGTACAGACTACAGACTTTTGATCTGATAGGTTCCAACATGGATTGAAGATGCACCAGAAACTTCCCAGATTAGAGGATCCTAGCCATTTTCTGAGTCTTGTCTTTCCTGCTCAGCTGTTGCTCCAGTCTTTTTTTTAATTGTATGTTGTATGTGTTCAATTGAAAGGTTATTTTACGATATCCAATAACTTGATTTGGCCTAAACATAATCTTCCCAAATCAACTGTGATTCTCATCTTGTTTTCTGCCATAAAGAATGATTTCAAACTTCAGAAAGGGATCTTGGGAAAAATAAGCTCCCCTTTTTATTATTAAAAGGGTTTCCTGTTCCTTTTTTCATCTTTTGTTTTTGTACTTGGACTGTTTTCTCAATTTTATTTTTTATTGGTAATTTTATCAGTTTTATTGTCTTTGTTAGAATGTCAAGATGAGTCTTTTGATCAGCAGAATTGGATTCCAACTCAACTTGGGTTTTTGGATTTTCAAACTATGTTTGGGATCTGTTTTTGGAGATTGTTGGGCTTCCTGTTGCTGTCCCTGTTCCATTATTGGACTATTAAATCAACATTCTGGCTTGTCAAACATAGCCCAGTATTTACAATTACAGGCATTGGCACCTTATCAGATTATGGTTTGCTCTTCTTCTTCTTTGGGTTTTGGTTGCAGTGGTAAAACCGTAGAAACCCATGCCGGCGAACAGCTGATACCAACAGAGTTTGTCAATAATTTCTCATTAGCTCCCTAGATTTCAATGTTGTATGCATGTTGTTTTTTATATTATTTCTTTATTTACTCATTTATTCATTTTAGCAGGCAAAGAAGAGCGGAATGTAGAAATCAAGCTTAAAACGTTTGGCCAGCAGGAAAATAATGGACCTGTAATCTTGGAGGTCAATGCATGCTGTAGCAGGGACATGAAGGAAAATGTTGTTGGAGTCTGCTTTGTCACGCAAGACTTGACAGGGCACAAGATGATGATGGACAAGTACACCCGCATCCAAGGTGATTACATTGCAATTGTGAGTAGCCCAAATGCTCTCATTCCACCAATATTCGTAATAGATGAATACGGTTGCTGCTTAGAGTGGAATACAGCAATGCAAGAATTGTCCGGTTTGAAAAGGGATGATGCAATCAATAGGATGCTTGTTGGAGACGTCTTCAGTGTTCACAACTTTGGTTGTCGGGTCAGAGACCAAGATTCTTTGACGAAGCTTCGAATAGTGTTGAATAGTGTATTAGCAGGCCAGGATGCTGACAAGTTGCTATTTGGGTTCTACAACCGACATGGTAAGTATGTGGAAGCACTGGTCTCTGCAAGTAAGAGGACAGATTCAGAGGGCAAAATTTCTGGGGTATTCTGCTTCTTACATGTGGCAAGCCCGGAACTTCAACATGCATTGCAGTTGCAACGAATTTCAGAGCAGGCTGCAACAAACAGCCTCAAGGAATTGGCATATATTCGCCGGGAAATAAGAAACCCATTCAATGGGATATCATTTACTCACAGCCTGATGGATGCTTCCGATTTAACCAAAGAGCAGAAGCAGCTTCTTAGGACAAGCACTCTGTGTCAGGAGCAGTTGGCAAAGGTCTTAGATGACATGGATCTAGAAAGCATTGAGGAATGGTACGCATCTTTCTACTTTGTCATATATGTATTGTTTTGGAAAAGTGAGTAATGTAAGGAATACATGCAAGAAATGAGGTAGATCCATAGCCCACTCATCAGTGAAACCTGTCAAATATGGACCATAGCCGAACAAGCTTGTGAATTTAATGATCAAAACAGTCAGTGGAAGCAACTGCAAAAACATGCGTTGCTTTTGTGTTCCCTCCAATTGATTGCAAGGATAGTCCAATCGTCCAGTTCTTTGATCTATAGACTATATATGGTGTGACCAGTTATATTAGTGTCTTGACCTCATTTGTGCCATTATACTTTCAATAGCCTGTGTTTGAGTAGCACACTCCTTTTTTTTTATCGGTAACAAAGATTCTCATTAAAAGAAAAGGAAATTACAAAGAAAGAGAGAGACCAAAAACGAAAGGGCACGAGAACATTGTACCCTTTTACATAATGACAGCCACCCAAGGATGCACTCTTTCAACCCCCTATTTGACTATAGCATTTGCCGTAGAGTTGGCCGAGCAAACTTCCTGATGAAATGTTACATTAATGATAGAAAAAACTTCTCGGATTTCATTAAAATAATACTGAAATCTCCAAGGACTCATTTTGTGATGGACACCCATGCAACCGTATTGGAAGAATCTCTTTCCACGATAATCATCTCATGATGATCCTTTGGAAACAACCAAAGGACTTCCAAGGTAACCAACACCTACACTAATATTTAATTCCAAGTAGCACTCTCCTGTTGACCGCCATACTTTTTTTTATTAGTGCTTCATATTAATATCATCTTGCTACTTATTGTTGACAAAAAGCATATTTGTGAATTTTACTATTATTCTTTGTTATTTATATCATCATCATCATCATTTACTATGATCATTATCATTATCATCATGCATTGCTGTGGATGGTAATGAGCAGATTAATATAGATTAAAGTACTTGCCAACTTTTTTTGTATTAAATGATGGAAAAGACAGCCATCTTAAAACTTGAAAGCAAAAGCTGCAGTGTAAAAGATAATGACAGTAACGGATTGAAGTAATACAATATTTTGATTTTCAAAAATGTTGCCACTAAGCAATGTTGCGGACAGAATCTTCCAATGGGGCAATGCACCCACAATAGAGATGCATTTGGATTTTGAAAGTTCATCCATTCTAACACAATGCTTTGACTCTTTTCATCCAGTTTTATCTGAGTTTGGCTTAATATACCGATCAACAAATTTTTTTGCTTAATATACATTTACATTAACTCCAGGCCTCTAAGTTCCACCACTTCCGGCATAAATTTTTGCCAATGGAAAGTATAGCACTAAATTTACGTGTCCTATTATAGCTCCACTCATAGAAGTTGCTGAAGCCCACATCAATAAAGAAGTAACAGCTTTTTTGAACTTATATATATATATATATATAGGGAGGTGCTCTTGTGAGAGACTCTCACCTTACTATGAGAGATAAAGGTGGGGGCCCTCACATTTAAGTTGTTGACATTGGATATGGATGTGAGGCCCCCACCTTATCTCTCATAGCAATGTGGGAGTGTCTCTCATAAGAGCACATTCCATATATATATATATATATATATAAATATAGGGCAAGGCTCTCCTAAGCACGAGCTTAGGATAAAATTCTGTAAGCTCATGCTTATGGGGCCCACCCTTGGTCCATCCAAGTGGACCAAACACACGACCCCCTGAATTGCACGTCTACCAACTTTCGGTCAAATCTGAATTTCCTGGACCGTTGATCGACTGTGTTCCGATCCGAATGGACTGTCAAGCATAAAACTTTTGGGGCCCAGATGGAGATGATAGAAATCACGGTTGGAGCTTGTTTTTTGCAAAGAGGAGGGTCCCAGGGATTCCTTAAAATTCCTCCCATCCCCATCCCTAGGTGGGCCCCACCACATACTTGAGCTCACCTTATCCTAAGCTTTAGCTAAAGAGAGTTGCCCCCATACCGTGATTTCTATCATCTCCATCTGGGCCCCAAAAGTTTAATGGTCAACAGTCCATTCGGATCGGTACAAAGTCGATCCAGCGGTCCAGTAAATTCGAATCTGATCGAAAGTTGGTGGACATGTGCAATTTAGAGGGGTCGTTTGTTTGGTCCATTTGTTATATATATATATATATATATATATATATATATATATATATGAGAGAGATGCTCATATGAGAGATATCTCTCACCTTAAATGAGAGATTGTGTGGGGGCCCTCACATCTATATCTAATGCCAACAACTTAAATGTGAGGGGCCCCCACACAATCTCTCATTTAAGGTGAGAGATATCTCTCATAGAAGTATATATATATATATATGGGAGATGCTCCTATGAGAGATTGGATGGGGGCCCTCACATCCATATCCAATGCCAGCAACTTAAATGTGAGGGCCCTTACCTTATCTCTCATAGTAAGGTGAGAGATTTCTCTCACAGGAGCATCTCCCTATATGTATATATATATATATATATATATATATCAAACCTTCAATCATCGTCGTCGTCATTATCATCATCACAACAGTTTTAACAGCAATATTAATAGTGCTCTTCTTCTCAAAACTTTTAAACCCTAAGCTAATATTTAATAACCAGTAATAGCACAACCCTACTAACTTCTAATAATGACTATTAGCTTTATGGAAATGGGAAAAGTTCTTATAAATCTCATCAGAACCTTTCAAGTTATTTACAAATGGGCCACATGGTAACAGCCCAAATATCATTTACTTTACCACATGAGAGGTCAAGATAAAAACCTAGCAAGTTGATTACATGAACAGTTCCGCATGCAACTATGACAATTCAAACAAATATCAATGGGTCTTTATGTATTGTATAATGCTCTTATACCTACGTTTTCTTTTTGTTCTTCTTTTGGTTTGGAATTTCGGTACTTCCTGTCATCATTAATATAATTTTTGGTACCCAAAAAAAAAAAAAAAACAACATCCATTAAAAAAAAATCTTGGTCAAATCTTGAAGGGGGTTGGCCACACATGCCCACTATGTAGGGTTAGTTGGCCAAATCCACCAACAATAGGTCTTTTGAAGAGAGTTGTACCTTAACTCCACATCCAACCATAGATATAATAAATAGAATCAGTGGTTTGTAAGAAAATTTAATCTGACCTATCTATGAATCGGTGTCAAATTTGAGTATCATCTTATACAAACTCAGGGTAAACCTGTCACACACCTCATGTGGAAGATGGAAGAAACCAATGCTCATGAGAAGGAGCTCAATCTAGTCCCTTAAAGCCCAAGACAGCTAGGCCTCAAGACCAAGGAGGTTTTCTCAAAAAAAAAAAAAAAAGAAAAGAAAAAAAGAAAGGAAAGTCAATCTTTGTTCCCAAAAACATATTGCCTAAGGATTCAAAAAGAATTTTGGCCATAACACAAATTCTATAAACATAGAACTCTAAATTAAAAATAAGAGTCTTACCTACCCTATCGGCTGCGTGCAACTAGGCAGAGCGGGCTGCCATTGGACAAAATGTGTATGCCATGGGCCATATCCAGGAATTTTGGCTTCCATCCTAGATGTGGTCATATCATTCTCCTAGGATTAGAAATAGACTTGTCTCATCAAGTTCATTGTTCTTGAACTTGTACTGTTGTTCACTGTCAGGTACTTGTAGAGACTCTATATCTGACTTGTAGCGGATCATTCACTTGGCAGATTCTTCTACAGGCATGGCTTGACATGAACGTCATCCTTAGAGCATGCATGCTGGCCTTTGTGACATATCTTAATCCTACTCCAAAGACATCACTGACAAGAAGTACGAGCCCAACCTTCATGGGCAAAACATCACACTACATCTCTTCTCAATATTTGTCAGACATCAAGAAGACAAGAAACACCATCAATCTAGTCATTTCATCTGCCTCAATCATTGGAGCTCGTAAGGAAGTGGATGTTTGTAATCTTTTGTAGAAGTTTCTCCACCACTTCCTTTGAAATGTTGTCATGCAGGCACTTAGATTAGTGCTCATTTAAATTCATGGGACTAATCTTCTAATACCTGAAGAGTTCTCACTTCTCATTACATTAGGTTTAGGGACATTCAAACTTTTATCCAGGAAAAAAGATTACCATTTTCTGTAACCGTCATCTGGTTATTGGAAACTTGAAATCATAGGACAGTTAAATAGATGACATATTTATGCATGTTCTTGTGGTTAATCAGTGAGATAAATCTTATGATGCATGTCTCTGTGTGTGTGTGTGTGTGGCAATTGGAAAATCTTCCTATGAGCATTGTGTTGAGGATTTTTTTTTTTAGCCTGGCTCAGAACGGTCTGAGCCCTATATGCATACTGAATTTGGTCCAAAGTACCAACCGTGACTGACTCACTTATAATGCCTATGAAGTCAACAGCCTTAGAGAAAGTAAGTGATATTGGGGTTTTATGAGTGATATTATCTGCGCAAGGAAAAAAAATAGATCATTAGGATCAAATAGTTTACGTATAGATTTATGGATATCAATGGGAAAAATCACATTTTATTGGTTAATTAATTATTTTTAGAATCATATTGAATCTTAAAAATCTTCTTTCGATTCTAATGATTTTGGCATGTTGACGTAGTTATTATTCCCAATTTCAATTAAACCTCAGTTTGAGACTTTCCATCCAACATTTACATTTAAATCTTCGTGAGGATTTTTACAATCCTAAACCTGTGCATACACACAGCATCCTCTGGCCTTGAGTTTGTAAATGTGGTGTCTGTTCAAGACATAATGTTTCAATCTGATGGGCTCCATCATGAAAAGACTCTGACCCAAAATAGCTGTGGCTTCTCAAACCTAACCCTTCAATTGATGGTCTGAAAATAAATGGCGAAAACACAGACAGTCTACGTCTAATGCAAACAACTATAAGGTTCCAACATAATGTACGGTATTGTCCCATCTGGGTTAATTTTAGTGTGTTCTCTGATCTGTGCACACCAAATTAATGTTGGATATTCAAACTTCAGTCCCCATCTACAATGTCAAGGGTTATGAATAATGTGCTCGCCTCTGCAGTTCACATTTTTATGCTTTCCATGTTGTCATCTTATGAATGTTTGAGTTTTGCTTCACTGTTTCCATGTGCAGCTATCTGGAGATGAATACCGTGGAATTCAACCTTGGGGAGGCTCTGGATGCAGTCATAAACCAAGGGAGAATCTCAAGTAGGGAACAACAGCTGGAGCTTATTTGTGATTCACCTGCAGAAGCATCTACCATGTACTTGTACGGTGACAGTTTGAGGCTTCAGCAAGTTCTGTCAGATTTCTTGGTAAATGCACTTCGATTCACACCGCCATCTGAAGGATCAGTCGTTCTCAAGGTCATCCCAAGAAATGAGCTTATAGGGACTGGCGTGCATATCATTCATCTGGAGTTCCGGTAAGACTCATTTTGGTAGTATGGGGTAGTGTCACAATTATTGACCAATAATATGAATTTATTGTGATATTTTTATGAAAAGGCATTTCCCGATGATATTTCATAAAATCAAAATATCATTAAAATAAATTTATTGTGATATTATTATGAAAAAAACCAAAAAGGTGATTAGGGGAAAAAAGGAGCTCATAAAGCCCCTGCTTTTGCTCTGATTATAAAAATATCCTTCAACTTTTTTCAGTGATATTTTCCCCATATTACCTGATTGAAACCCAAAATTTGAACATATCCCAATATTATGTCTTGCCTTTATTAATCATGATACCAAGTGACAATTGTATGGGCATTACAGACCTCAGTCATCATCTGTGGGGGGGCATGTCTCATGGTGATCAGACCCTCCAAGATGTGGCACCTGTTGAGGAGTGGGCTCCACCCGAGGGGAAGTATTGAAAATTATTTATGCGCCTTTACTAACACCTCGAGGTTTTGGTATGAATGGCTAGCTATAGAAATTTAAGATGGTATCAGAGTTAACCGGTCGCGAGTTTGAATCCCAGGAGGAATGACTTGGTGCGGAAAAAAAATGTGTGCTTCTAAAAGTACGCTGACTGGGTTCCACCCAAGGGGAGTGTTGAGGAGTGGGTTCCACCCAAGGGGAAGTGTTGAGGAGTATTTATGCTGCCTCTACTGTTAAACAGGCCCAAGGCCCAAAGCCCATCAGTAGTCAAACCAATGCTATATCTCACGTGGAATTGATTTGGTTCAATATTGAGACAGCTGTAGCCTTCCTAACTTAGAATAGCAATTGTTGTAATTAGTTGTTTTCTTAACTTAGATTAGTGATTGATATAATTAGATTGGTTTCCTTTCTTAGAGCCTTGATTAAAGGCATGTAAATACCTATATATTGAAGGACAATGTCCATAGAAAGACACAAAATTAATACATTCTCAAGAGTATATTCAAACTCTTTTCTGTGATCGTGAGTTTGTCATGGTATCAGAGCAAGGTTCAAGACAGTCTTGATCTTAGACATCTTCCAAAGTTTTAAGGGAATAGGAATAGAGAGAATAAGTCTCTCTCGTGCAGCAAATAGATCCAGGATCTATTTTCAAGAAATTTCCAGCGACACCTTCTTGTGTCAACGTCGTCCTGTTGGTGGCCCACCCTTGATCGATCGGATCAACTTCAGAAATCACCCATTCATGGTCGCCTGATATTTCTAAGAATATTAGTGATTTTTTCAGAATTTTTCAGAGACTCCAGGTTGGTGTTTTACTCATTCTCAAGATTTTGCATAAATTTATATTGTTTTCATCAAAACCGTCCAGAATCTTGGATACTCAGTAGAATCAGTTCAAACTTGGTGCAGTAGAAGTTATAATAGAGGGATATCATAGATTTGTTGTCTGATCTGGGGCTAGATCCTTAAGTGGGGCCCACGTAGTGGAAAAACAGCCACTGTCCAATTCGTCTGGGCTGTTTTGGAACAGAAAGTTGCTGTTTTTTTTTTTTTTTTTTTTTCTGTCTCTCTCTGCTTGGTTGGATTGTGTTTCCTAGACACAGGGAAGACATCCTACATTGTTTCTCTTGTCTGTGGCTAGTTCTTTTTCCGTTCAATTCGATTTGTTTCCAATTTCGGTTGCAATGGAAAAATCTGAGGTCACGTTGATTAAATTTACGGGAAAGAATTATCCTGCCTGGTCTTTCCAATTTCAAATATACCTAGAAGCTAAGGAATTGTGAGGATTTGCTTCTGGCACGGACCCTAAACCTACTGAGGATAAGAAGAAGATCTCTTCTTGGCATACTAATGATGCCAAAATCAAATCCTGGATTTTGGGATCTGTCGAGCCTCATCTGATAATGAATCTCAAGCCTTACTCAACCTCTAAAGCCATGTGGGAGTATTTGAAGAAAGTATATCATCAAGATGACTCTGCGCGTCAATTTCATCTTGAATGTGCAATTGCTGAGTATGCACAAAGGACCTTGTCGGTACAAGACTACTATTCCGCATTCCGTACATTGTGGTCGGAATACAATAGTATTAAGTATGCGGATGTGGCTGACAATGTGTTGACAGTGATTCAAGATCTTCAGGCCTATAGTCAAAGGGATCAGTTTTTGATGAAACTGCGCAATGAATATGAAAGTGTCCGATCTGCTCTGATGAATCAGACGCCATTACCTTCCTTGGATGTATGCTTGAATGAACTCCTAAGCGAAGAACAGCGCATTGCGACCTCCACTCATATAACCCAACAAAAGACCGAAACCTATTCATTTGCATTCTTGGCAAATAAGGCTGAGACTTGAGCAAAACACAGTGTTACAGTTGTCAAAAATTTGGGCACATTGCAACTCAGTGCAAGCAGAAGGCCTGCAGTTACTGTAAAAAGTCGAGACATATCATCTCTGAATGTCACCGCTGCCCACAACGTCCATCACCACAGTCTCAGACTCCACAGTATCAGCCTCTGCATGCGTATGTTGCTTCTTCGGATATACATGTTCCTACATTTGCACCCTCACTGCCTGGGCCCGCATTCTCTTTCACTCCTGAATTGGTTCAACAGATGATTGTCATTGCCCTCTCTGTTTTTGGTCTCTCAGGTACCTCCCCTCCATCTTCTACTTGGTTTCTTGATTTTGGGGCGTCTAATCATATGTCATCTTCCAATGCACCACTCTCCAATGTGCATAGCTACAATGACCTTCTTCAAATACAAACTGCTAACAGGGGCCATATTCCCATTACTGTTGTCGGTGACATCCTTGGTCCCCTTCTATTGAAAAATGTTTATCTGTGTCCCAATTTAACTTCCAACCCTTTGTCAGTCGGGCAGCTTGTTGAAAATAAATGTAACATCTCTTTTTCCTCTTCTGGTTGTGTTGTGCAGGACCAGAAGTCCGGGAAGGAGATCACGAGGGGGCCTAAGTGTGGACGCTTATTTCCGCTGGATTTTTCTAAAATTTCTAGGAATCAATTTAACAATAATGTGTTTTGTTTTTCTCTTAGAGATATCTGCCGATTGTGGCATAATAGACTCAGACATCCTAATTCCGAGGCTTTGTCCCTTATGTTAAATTCTGGTTTATTAAATAAATCTATTGGTTTATCTTCTTGTGTGCCTTTTTTTATTGTGCTACGTGTAAGATGGGAAGAGCAAAACTCTTCCGTTTCCTCATTCCACTTCACTCATCACTCAGTGTTTTGATTTAGTTCATAGTGATGTATGGGGAATTGCTCCAGCTCTATCCTACGCTCACTATAAATATTTTGTGACTTTTATTGATGATTTCAGTCGATTCACATGGGTCTACTTTCTGCATTCAAAATCTAATGTTTTTAAAATATTTTTAGCTTATGTTGAGAATCAATTTTCCACTTGCATTAAAATCTTGCGATCTGATTCAGGCGGGGAATATTTGTCCTCAAATTTTCAACGGTTTTTGCAAAACAAAGGCATTATTTCTCAAAAAACTTGTCCTTATACTCCACAACAGAATGGGATCACCGAAAGGAAACATAGACATCTTCTTGATGTCACTCGTTCCCTTCTTCTTGAATCATCGGTTCCTACCCGTTTTTGGGTTGAGGCACTGGCTAGAGCATTTCATCTTATCAATCATATGCCATCAACCTCCATTGAGGACCAAAGCCCATATTACCGATTGTATAAGACCTATCCATCCTATGATGATCTTCATGCTTTTGGCTCTACTTGCTTTGTGCACTTGCCTTCTTCTGAGAGAACAAAACTAACCGCACAATCAGTTCAGTGTGTGTTTTTAGGTTATGCGCCCTTCCATAAAGGGTTCCTTTGTTATGATCTTCACATTCGTTGTTTACGTACCTCTAGGAATGTCATTTTCTTTGAACAACAATATTTTTTTCAAAAACACATTGATCCTTCCGACTCCTCTTTTGTGTCTTTACCTGGTTTTTCTGACAACCCGTCAATTGTTCGATTTAATCCTAAATTTGTGTATCACAGACGGAACAACAAAGCGCCTACCAGGGATCCCCCTCATAATCTTCCTCCGGCATCCGGTCCAACCCTAACAATTGCTCCATTTGGACATCCTTCACTGCGTCGCTCCTCTCGTATTTCGGTATCACCAGCCCGTTATGGGTTCTCACATACTTCCTTAATGGCCACTTTGTCTTCCTCTTCCATTCCTCAATCCTATTCTCAGGCTGTGCAGGACCCATGTTGGAACAAGGCTATGCAAGATTAATTGGATGCATTAGAGCAAAATCATACGTGGGATATTGTCCCATCTCCTGTGGGTGTTAAACCTATTAGCTGTAAGTGGGTTTTTTCTCTTAAGTTAAAATCTAATGCCACTTTAGATCGATATAAGGCGCGTCTTGTCGCTCTTGGAAATCGGCAGGAATATGGCATTGATTATGATGAAACTTTTGCTCTGATTGCCAAGATGACCACCGTACGCACAATTCTTGCTGTTGCTGCATCTCAGTCTTGGCCTCTATATCAAATGGATGTCAAAAATGCGTTTCTATATGATGATCTCAAAGAAGACGTTTATATGCGCCTGCCTCAGGGATGCTCATCCGGGAAGGGTATGGTTGGCAAACTTCGTCGCTCCCTCTATGGTCTGAAACAAGCTCCTCGCGCATGGTTTGAGAAATTTCAAGCTACTGTTCTCCGCTTGGATTTTCATCCAAGCTCGTATGATCCTTCTATGTTTTTACATCATGCTCCATCCGGGATCACTATACTACTTGTCTATGTTGATGACATCGTCATTACTGGTCCTAATGCCAAAATGATTCAGAAGCTCCAAGCGTCTCTTCGTGAGACATTTCACATGAAGGATCTCGGCCCCCTACACGATTTCCTCGGTCTTGAAGTTCATCAATCAACTAAAGGTATCGTTCTCAATCAGCACAAATACACTGTTGATCTCATTGCCTTGGCTGGTCTTACTGCTTCAGCTCCTGTAGATACGCTAGTCGAACTGAATGTCAAATTCAGTCGAGAGGAGGGTGATCTTCTTTCCGATCCTACTGCATATCGCCAGTTAGTTGGTAGCTTGATTTACCTCACGATCACTTGTCCTGATATCTCTTATGCGGTCAACCTAATGAGTCAATTCATGATTGCTCATCGTCACCTTCATCTGGCTGCTGTTCGCCGCATCATTCGGTACCTTATTCGCACACCGACTCGTGGATTGTTTTTTTCCGTCCAACAATCATTTATCTCTCAAAGCTTATTCAGATGCTGATTGGGCTGGTTGTCTGGATACTCCCAGATTGACGACAGGATGGTGCATGTTTTTGGGTGATGGTCTCATTTCTTGGAAATGCAAGAAACATGAAAAATGTTCCAAATCCTCTACCGAGGCCGAGTACCGAGCCATGTTTGCTGCATGTTTCGAAATTCTTTGGCTCCGTGGTCTGCTTTCTGACATTGGTTTTCCAACAAAGGAGCTACCCCACTCTATGCGGATAATACAAGTGTAATTCGGATTACTGAAAATCCGATTTTTCATGAATGCACTAAACACATCGAGGTTGATTGTCACTTCATATGTGATGAGCTTAAACGTGGCGTCATCAGCCTTCCGCATGTCTCCAATGAACTTCAAATTGCTGATATTCTCACCAAAGGTCTTCCTCGACCACGCCATCAGTTCTTGGTTGGCAAATTGATGCTTGTTGATTCTCCAGCATCAATTTGAGGTGGGGTGTTAAACAGGCCCAAGGCCCAAAGCCCATCAGTAGTCAAACCAATGCTATATCTCACGTGGAATTGATTTGGGTCAAATATTGAGACAGTTGTAGCCTTCCTAACTTAGAATAGCAATTGTTGTAATTAGTTGTTTTCTTAACTTAGATTAGTGATTGATATAATTAGATTGGTTTCCTTTCTTAGAGCCTTGATTAAAGGCATGTAAATACCTATATATTGAAGGACAATCTCCATAGAAAGAGACAAAATTAATACATTCTCAAGAGTATAGTCAAACTCTTTTCTATGATCGTGAGTTTGTCATCTACTAACGCCTCGAGGTTTTGGTATGAATGGCTAGCTAAAGAAATTTAAGAGGACCGACCATGGATGGGCAATGATCAGCCATTTTAATTTCCCCCTGAAATCAATTCTAACCATCAAAATGCAAACACAGTTGAATTTAAATCATTGCCTATTCTATGGTCTTAATTGTTTTGAAAAGCTTAGGATAATATTTTGAAGTCGCATATCCATCCTTGCCAATCAAGTCTTAATGAAGTTAAAGTTCGTGTCATAGAACAGTGGTTACATGCTTAAGTTACAGAGAGACCCAGTTCGGTTTCTAGGTTTGTAATATGTTACAATAGTAGTAGATAATGCTTGTTGTTTCTCCACCTAGCAGTGGTTTAATTGAGAGTTTGAGATCCAGCTCTTGGGATTATGAACCATAGTTTCGGGGGGGCGCTAATGGATACTAGCAGATGAGAATGGGTAATCACAAATGGTCTTCCACATCTGCTATGGCACCGGTTAATGGCTAGGATGATCGACCTGGGAAGATTTTTGGGCGTCAAGCTGTCAACCTTCCACCATCAGAAATAGTGTTCATTTGGAGTAGTTGAGCTTTATCGGTCCTTATCGTAGCTTCAAGAAGCCTAAATGCCTAAGTCACTTCTACACAGTGGTAGAGCCTTGCCCTTCCTCAACTTTTAGCCTCCTTTAAAGTAGGAGAAATAAATTTGAAGTTGTTATGGACATTTTGGTCCCTTGCCCCTTCCCCTTCTCAACTTTTCGTTTTTTCTTTTTTGCCCCTTAACATCGTTTTTTCCCTCTTATTAAAGAATAGAATATTAAAAAACACATAAGGACACGTTCATCTTTTTCTTTTATCCAAAAGATAACACACCAAATTACAATCCCGTACCCATGTTGCTTGATTCTCTTCTTTTTTCCCCCTTTCTTCACCCTTTATTGATTTTAGAATTCAAATCCTCTCGAGTTTGACACTCATAATTAGCATATTTGGAATATTTTCCCGTTTAAGTTGATATCAAATTTTGTATTTTTAAGTTTTTAATTCAAAATTTGAATTAAATTAGATCAAATCTAATTCTTAAGTAAAATATTTCATATGCCTATAACTAAAGGTGCTTAAAAGTTCTCTATACTAATTGCATGCCCAAAGGCTCCATCAATTTTAATGTTTTTGGTAAAGTACTTATAGAAGGATTTGAGCTTTAAACAATGGGTCAAAGATCAAGACTTTTTTTTCAACATCAACCGCATATTATGATGTTCGAGCAAATTACGTAATTTTAGTTTTTAAACTATGAACACGCGCTCACAAGTACATTGCTAAAATCATGCAGTTTTTAGTTTTTATCTAATCTTTTCGACCATGATTGAATGTTATTAGCTATGGAGAGAAATAAAAATTAATCATTTTTTATAATTTTTGGTAAAGAACTTTAAAAGTAATACCTGAAAGGTTACTGCTTTGTACTTATCAAAGAAAATATGTGTGTATGTATTTGTATATGTATAAACATTATATATTTGTGCAATGAACTTGATGGTACAATGGGTGCGATAAACTCACCAGGGTCCACCTAGGGCTATGACAATCATGGTAGAGGTGGGGGATGGAAAGAGACCTTTCGGTGTGCAAAATATCAACCACATTAGATCATCCTAACCCCTTAATCTACAGCCCTCAAGTTTAAGAATTTTGGGACATTATTTTTTGGATTTCAATCCTACATTAATGGTTGGATGAGTGTCAAACTTGGAATTGTGCCAATTCCTTTTTTCTTTTTTGGTTTTGGGTGGTGGTGTTGGGGGTCGGGGTTGTTAGCCTGATTAGAGGTGTGCCCAGGTGAGTTGATTGCAACTTCAACACACCTTAAGCCTATCGCACCATATCATGGCCTATATGAGATAATCTAATGCAACGAACTTGCTGGTGCGATGAACTCACCTAGGTCCATGACAATCACGATGGAGTTTGGATATGGAAAGGTCTTAAAGAGACCTATCAATGTGCAAAATATTGACTGCAGTAGATCATCCTAACCCCCTTGATCTACAACCCTCAATGGGAGACGTCAACTTTTTGCATTTCAATCCAACGGTGAGTGAGAACGGATCCTTACCCGAGTGGTACGGAGCGGCGGTTCTCATTTGGTTACCCAGAGTTCGAACCTTGGGTACGCCGACTATTCCCGCATGTGCGGGCTCCTTTCCCATTTGTGTGTGCGAGCTACTTTCCCATGTGAGTGGGCTGTCTTCCCGTGTGTGCAGGCTCTCTCTTGGGTCTCAACCCTCTTGGTTGGGGTACCCAAAAAAATAATCCAACAGTGAGTAATAGTTGAATGAGTATTGGGTAGGGTGTGTGAGGGGGGTAACTTAATTAAAGGTGGGTCCAGGTGAGTTCATTACACCTTCATGAACCCAGATTGCACCTAAGCCCATCGCTCCATATTAGGAGCCTACACATATTTCTTATGTTATTGATGATTAATCTACCAATAATTAGTAATATTACAAATCCATGAAAAGAGAATTTTGGAACTGAAAAGAAATATACGCACACTTCCAATAAAATCAACAAAATATGTATAGATGCACTAAAACTTGTTTTGGAGTAAACTATTCTTTTTATGTCGTAACAAAGTTGCAAAAGATAAATAAAATGAGCAGGTGTTACTGAAAATAACATCAAAATATTTCAGCAAATAATTTAACTTACTTAGATCAACTGTGGGAGTTAAAACTTGCAAATCATAACCACATACCTCTTTTATCTTACTGTGTTTCTATATAATGCCATATCGCATTTGGTAAACTGCATTTGTCATGAAACATTTGGCTCAATATTGATGACAGTGAAACATACTAAATGTTATTGGTTTTTTTTTTTTTTTTTTTATAATTTGAATGACGAGGATGTTAAGCTACTTGAATGAATGATAGAATGTTTTATTGATCATATGCATGGCTCGAAAAACTAACATTCAAGGGCCCCATTATGGGCCATATTGATGAGAACCACTATCCAATCATTGTAATTGTCTTTACTGGGTCCTGTTTGAGCCACATGTTCTTTAATTGTCCATTTTCATTCTATGGCTTGGCTTATCTAATAGGGAGGAACAATGGGTTGTGGTAAATTCTGTAGTGGGGGCACGTGAGATATGATGACATTGTAAACAATGCCAGCATCTTTTCATTGAACATCATTTAATACCTCAAGACACCAAGCAAGCTTTTTTTATCTATTTGCAGGATCATCCATCCACCACCAGGGATTCCAGAGGCTTTGATCCAAGAGATGTTCCACCGCGGTCATCAAAGAATCTCACGAGAAGGCCTTAGTCTATACATCAGCCAAAAGCTTGTGAAAATAATGAACGGCACCGTACAGTATCTCCGGGAAGCCGAGAGATCATCTTTCATCATTCTCGTCGAGTTCCCCTTAGCTCATCACACTGGGCCGAGATGATCTATTCATTGGAACACTCCAATCAATGATCAATCCCTTTCCAGACGTGCATCACCTGGGTCAACACATTGGCATGTTTTGGTGGGAATTTTGGCCTAAAAATAGCTGGGTCCTGAAGAAAATGCAATCGACTCTGCAGCTAAGGAAGTGGTGTGGCATCATTTCAGGAAGATTGGTCACCTTTCACAAGCTTTGGAAGGCCATCATCATCCAAAACATGTGTCCTAGCCTTGCTTTAGCTGGTAATGAATCGATGGTTGATCTGATTAGCCTTTTTAAAATTTTAGAGAACGCAATAATCTCAAGTGTATCTTTTATGGCCTCAAGTTTTTCCTTCTGATTTCATATTTAAAGTGTCTGTTCTTGGCCTCCTTTTTTCTTTCCAATTACATTTACCTTGAGTTTCATTATCGCTTGTGTTGGTTGCTGAGGGCCCCCATTTTGCTTAACTGCAAGAGAGAGTTGTTATTTTCTTTGCCATCACTAATTACATTAAACAGAGTTACAATTAAATTAAATATAGGGCCTGGTTGTAAGCATAGAATACATAAGAATTCAAGATTAAATGAGGTGAGCGGTGAAGGAAAGGTGAGCGGTGTTGGATATAAGGTATGATATAGATGGAACCTTCAGTTTCCTTGGATTTAAATCACTGGTGCGGTGACTGGGTATTGATTTCCCACCTCTCCTTGATTCATTTTCCATTAGAGGGGAGATAACTTGATGATCATTTCTGGAAAATCACATTATTTTCTTGAATTTTAACAATTTATAGAAATGAGTGTTTACAATTTGCCGTAAATTGAGTGCAGTACACACACGGATTCAAATTGGTACAAAGATATATCCAAATTGTAAGGAATTATGTGGGTCCTCTTTTTTGGTACCCAGTCAGTGGCACCTTGGACGGAGGATGTTACAAAATAGCTTCCAGATTGGAAGATCCTACTCCTTTTGTGGCCGGCCGGCCTTTTTCCCTTAAGACAGTATCTGCTTCTCTTGTGCAGTTTCCCTGTATTGGCTTTTGCCAGAGAGGATTTGGTTATTCCAATTTGGGTCAGCTCGGAATCATCCCCAACCCACGGTGTAGATCATCAGATTTGTAGCCTTGATCATCAAATCATGGGCCCCACGGGCATGGGCCATGTCCTACGGAATTGCCCATTTGAAGGATCCAATGGACCCACAAGACACCTCAGGCCCTCACATTCCTGGGTCCATGTTAATTCCACAGTATGAACAGCTACAAACTTCTGGATTCTCCTCCTTTTCATCATTCAAGGTTGCATGTAAAGCTATGTGGTGGAATGCACGTAAACTCCCTCTTAAACGTGTGATCAACCAACCAAAGCATCTTCACCAACCACTACAAAACACATACATTCCTTCATGTGTATGTATATATTTGCATATGCTATGCATATCTTATTTGTATTTCTTTGCACGTATGTATTACAAGTTACAACTTTCTTAATTTCATCGTGGTTCTTCCACCATGGAAAACTGCATGGATCTTTTGTTCTCCCAACCCCAAGAGAAGATTAGAGTTTTAATTTTCAATGGGGGAGAAGAGGAGTTCATGGCCTCTACAACTGTGGAGCAGATCACTTCCGGCTCATACCGTGGCTATAGACTGGTGCACCCTGCCAACCCTTGCTCGCCGTTGCCGCCGAATGGGAAGTTGGTGCCTGGTCAGGTCTACTACCTCATGCCGGACCTCATTCCATCATACAGCCCTCCGGTCTCACCGAGAATGGCCGGGATGGATGGTTCTTGCAGCCGAATAAGAGTCATGGTGAGCAAGGAACAGTCCAAAGAGCTGATGATGAAGAGCGGCGCGAAGGAGTTTCCATCGGAGGACTTTGCCATCCGGGTCTTGGAGGTAGGAGAAGGATGCCGGAGTTGGAAATGGCAGCCATCACTGGCCACCATTCCAGAATTACGTGTTTGTTAGGATGAACCAAGTTAACTGCAGTCTCAGTACTGGAAGCTGACATTTACACAGTTTCGAAACTTTGACCCAGCTTGACAACCCGGCCAAGTTGATTCAACCCAACACGCTGCGAGTCGGGTCGAGTCGAATGAGTTTGATCAAGTTAGACTGAAACTCGGCAAAGGTCGATTGAGTCACTTGACCCAATGGGGGTTTAAGTCAAGTCCGAGTTCCGGGCTTTAGAAGTCTGGTATCTGTTGCCATTTTTGCACGTTGTGCCTGCGTTGCCTTGGCAGAAGTAGAAAATGATGAATGTATGTGGATAAAAACAAAGGGGTGTAACTGTAAATCTGATATCCCCGGGTTTTGAAAGCAACCCTGGTTTTCTATTTAGTGATACGGAAATTGCAGGGTTGCTTCTAAGAAATCTCATGTAAATGTAGTAGTGTATATTTTCTGTTATCTACTCTATGTGATGACAGTTTTTCTTTTCTTTGATCTGTTGTGATGCCATTTATACCCACAATTTTTGTAACATACACCATTTCTTTACACTTTTTTTATAAGACCGATTAAAATTTAATCCAGCCCACGGAGCAATGGCCCATTAAATGGTCTCGATCGCGCAAGATCCAGCCCGTTCGCGACCCCAACAAGGAATATATGGACCCGCCGCCAAAGTGATTTGGAGAATATAGGTATCATAAGTTTACAAGTTTAGTTCGAGCCTGTCAGGAACCCCATGGTTGTAAACAGTTAAATCTGTTAGCTGAATATGCACAAGTGTCAAAGAATCAGAAGATGATAGGCGGGCAAAGAGTTTTAGGGTCCGTTTGGGAAGGGAGGAGGGGAGGAAAAATTTGAGGGGGAAGTAAAATGAAGGGGAGGGGAGGAAAAATTAATTTTCCCTCCTCTTGTTTGGGAAGTAAAAAAGTATGGGGAATGGAAGTGAAAAAGTATAATTTTGTTTTTAGTGAGGTACAGAAAAAAAGACTATTTTACCCTTGCTCTTGAAAAAATTTCAAATAAAGTAAAAGGGCATTTTAGTCATTTCTTCCCTCTCTCCTCACTTTCCCCTCATTTTCCCCCCTGTTTTGGGGGGAAAATTTTTGAGGCAAAAAGGTGTTTTTTTCCCTCCATTTTCCTCCCCCCCATTTTCCCTCCCCCCTTCCCAAACACCTCCCAAAAGCACTTTCCCTCCACTTTCCCCCCATTTTTTTCCTCCCCCCCATTTTCCC
Source organism: Cinnamomum chago (assembly GCA_038049695.1). Taxonomy (NCBI): domain Eukaryota; kingdom Viridiplantae; phylum Streptophyta; class Magnoliopsida; order Laurales; family Lauraceae; genus Cinnamomum; species Cinnamomum chago. The sequence continues at coordinate 85,238,838 of CP142452.1, read as the reverse complement.
CCCCTTCCCAAACAGACCCTTAAGGTGAGGAGACCAGGGATCCCATTTATCATGGAGAATATATTCGTACTGGTTCAGTTTCCAACTACCCAACCCAAAAGATCTAGATTTTTTCATTATTGTCTATCATGAAACTTCGAAGAAGAGGACAAGCAATGAAGGTGAAAAAAAGTATATATTTTTGCATGAAATAAAAATCATGTGTATTACACATTTGGGCCCACTTTCTCATACATATTAATGGGTAACAGTCTATTTTTAATCCAAGTGTAGAAACAGTGAAGCCCAAATTTTTAAGCACTGAAAATGCACAACCAAATAAAGTACAAGCCAATAGGAGTCTTTTGTTCCATTGGTTTGAAAACAACTTCGTCTCCCTACTCTAGCACTACTAATTTAATTTGATGAGTTATTGCTGTTTGATCTAATTTGATCGGTATGACTGAGATGTGTGTTGATTTTAAATTGATTTGACCTTTCTCACAGAGTAGTCTGTCACATGTTCATATACATGGAAGACTGGTCTTTATTCAAAAGTTCATTTAGAGCTCATTAATGTTAGCCATTTAAATTCTTTTTCATATGTTTTCAAGTTCATACAAGAAAGTCCAGAATTATGTTACTACTGACAGCAGAGCCTTTTTCATCTTAATAATTCCATCTGATTATGCTAATATAGTTTTTGTTCTGCAAAAGAAAAGAATCATTTTATGCTTTTGATGTCTTGACAAAAGAATGCATAAGAAAATTAGGAAATGAAATGATAAGAATCCATTGGATCCAACATCTAGCACAACCCACTGCAATCTTCATGTGGAGCGCTGGCATTTGGTCTAGGCCTGGTTTTCTTAGGATCTATCACAGACATGGACCTCATTTATATTTGGGGAATTCTTCAAAGACCCTGCAATTTCCTGTAATTTGATTGCAGCACCTGTAGTATCTGAACTTGAAATGCAGCCCACCACTGTCCTGGTAGTTTCACAGTAATACCTGATTGGAAGAGTTTACTTCCAGAAAAGAATACAAAATAGTGTAAACAAGAACATATGCTGAAACTCATGTCCTTTTTTCTTTTCCTTTTTTTTAAATTCATTGATAACAGAACATGAGAATTTCGACTTTCATTTCTTAGACTAGACTCCTATTATGCTTTTTACAACACTACTATACTCACATATGACACACCCATATTCCTATTGCTGTAGAGCTATATCAACACCACTGAGTCTCCACTAATCTATTTCAGAATTTTGGAATGTAAACATGAACGTTGGCACCTTGTTTTGATCATTTAAGAGGATTGAACTTCCACTGAACATGTCTCCAGAATCACCAGCCCTCCTTCAAGATCCGAGATTTCTCAAGGATGTACTTTCCTTCTTTATATTTCTCGCTGTCCTCGTAAGCTTTCTCCTGCATTGAATAAATAAATATTGAGTATCAAATGAGCTTCAATATAAGCCAGGATGGATGATAAATTCATAATTGGTGCTCTTATTTTGCGTTTGAGTAGAAACAGAATGTTCTGAAGGCCATCATCACATTTACCAATTTACCAAAAATTAAAAAATGTATGCAATATTCAACGGAACCAAATCTGGACCTTGCAATATTTCTTCCTCCTAAAATGTACGGTATCTCATTTTAACCAGCTGTATAGCTGATTTAGGATGAGAGCCTCGAATCCCATTCAAATCTTCACCATGGGAGTAGAACCCGCGAGTCACACCGAGGTGACCATGGAGTCACACCATACCTTTAAATAAGGAGAAAAAAACATACAAAGAATAAAACACTGTGTTCATTATCATTATAGTCAAAATTTGCAAATATAGACCCCCGTGTTGCAGATTGCAATCATTACAGGAAGAGCCTCCTTATATACAAGATATATTCAGCTGCCTTTTGCTTCTTAAACTAACAAATAAAATTATGAGAATGTACCTCCTTCAGCTGGGCTTCTTAGGACACTGATCTTTCCCAATTCTTCTCCAATAATAATGACTCCTAGTAGTAGAACTTTTCCTAACAACTGGGACTCTTAGCAATGCTAACTTTTCCTAACTGGCAGGAATATAACTAATTGACTAAAGCTTTGCATGCAAGACATTTATTTTGCTCCTTGTGCTTTTGATGTATGCCCCAACTAGATCTTCTCGAGCATTTGGATATACATCAATACCATATCTTCATAGCTACTAGACACTTGGCCATAACTTTGCAACTTGTCTAGAGCTGAAGCAGTCATCCTTGTCTTCTGAAATTCTTTTCTTTTTTAATTTAAACAAAATTATTTCCAAATTCAAATTTCCGACAGATCCATCAACATTTAATTTTTGAAATCAATCAAAGGACATGATATTCTCCTCTTCCATTGGTGTTCTTTCAATTGGTCCATGCCATCAATTTGGTTCCACCTCCCACTGTCTACTAAATTTCATTCTTAACTTCTAACCACATAGAGCTTGGAATGTATACCGCTTCCATCCAACAGGCACATATCTGATTCCGTCGACAACTAGTTAAGATTCTCCATGATGGGTTTACAACAACCATCAATGTGAACACAACATACTATTTGTCAAAACAACCAAAAAAAAAAAAAAAAAAAAAAAAAAAAAAAAACGATGAACTTTAGTACATCAACTCCTTTGTTAACATCCACGAATAGGGTCCAACTCTGTGAATGAGCTCTCATACCTAATTCCGTCAACAACTAGTTAAGATTCACCATGATAGGTTTGCAACAACCATCAATGTGAACATGACATACTATTTGTCAAAACACTTATTTGGGCACCCTTCAATAATCGAAGTTCTTTTTCTCATCCTGGCTTCCCAATGCTTTGGAAATACTTGTCTAGATTTATTTTATTTTATTTTTATTAATGTATGCATTGGAAGCCTTTTCCAATCAAGCAGTAAGATGTGCACAAAATGGATGTAACAGAGATGAGAATGTTGAGGTAGATGTGTGGTAAAACTAGGAAGGATATTATTAAAAAAAAACTTGGAAGGATAAAATTAGAAATGAGAGCTTTCAAGAGCATTTATGGGTAGCATCAATAAGTGATAAAATTAGAGAAACCTGTTGAGATGGACATATTCAATGCGGGTCAGCAATGGCACAGGTAAGGAAAAGTTTGGCTATGCAAGTTGATGGCCCACCAAGGGGAAGGGGTAGGCCGAAGAGGATGTAGATGGAGGTAGTAAAAAGAGATATGAAGATGTGCAACTATATGAAGATTTGACTCTATTCAGATTGGAATGGAGAAATAGAATTCTTGTAGCATACCCTAACATAGTTGGGAAAAGGCTTTGGTGGGGTGGTGGTGGTGGTGGTGGTGATGCACTGGAAACTTATTCCAACCATTCCTGAAAAGGAATTCCACAAACCAGAATCCAGATTCCATGAAGTCCATAAAGTAAACTAAGTGAAATACAACTATTATGAGTGTTATGAGTTGTATATGAAAAACAACATGGTAAATATATATGCACCAACTTGAAGGGAAGTGTTATGAGTTAGTATAGGAATTATTTGTAAATCAATTATCATCAAGGGACTTTTATGGAAACTTTAGTGTCTTTTTGTAATTTCATAAATTTAAGAGATTAATAAATAGGATTAGCCGTCCAACCTAGAGAGTACAACTAATCCTCTCTTTTCTCCTAATTCTCTCTCCCTATATTTCCTTTTTTTTCTCTCCTTTTCTTTCGGACCTATTTGGATAAACTCTAACTCTTGTCCAACGTTTCCTTTCTCTTAAATGTTGCTCTTCCAATATCATTCCAATACAGCCAATATTTTTATTTTCATTTCTTTTCTTCTTTGTTTATGTGAAAAAAAAGCTCCATTGTACTCAGTGTGTGTTGGGATCTTATCATGTATATGTGTTGTTCTAGTTACGAATCTTACCACTGAGCCGGGATTAATTAGTGATAAAAAGGGTAGCATATTTCTTCTTGGTATATGAATAGCACATATGGAATGTGGATATGTACCCAGAATTAGAAGAATTTTTTCATAAGGCCCCATTTGGATTCTTGGAACTACATTACCCTGCATTCTGGTGAAGTTTAATTTTAATTGTGACAAAAAACAAAACAATTAGGGCTGTCAATAAGCCAAGCCAGCACATGACTTTCTTTTCTGGGCTAAGCGCAAGTGGGCTTGAGCTAGAGCTCATTTTTCATAGGCTAGGGCCTGTCCTGAGCCTATTTTCAAAAAAAAAAAAAAACACACACACACAACAGAGCCAACCTAGAGACTGAATCCACTGACAATTGCAAAAGTTTTAGACATTTTGGTGATGGGTAGTCTTTTTTCAATTTAATTGTATGTAATTCTTATTGATTTTTCATATTGAGTTCATCTTTTGTGGTGGGTTCCATGATAAAAAAGAAAAAACATATCTATATTACAAGTATTTCTTTTTCTTTCAAAGTTATTTATGCTTTGGCTTGGGGCTGGGTTGGGAAAAGGCTGGAATTTGGTTTTTTAAAAATAGAGAAATTTTAATGATGGGTGGTCTTTTCTTAAATTGCATGTGTTTCTTATTGATTTTTCAGATTAAGGGGAAGATTCCACAACGAAATTGGTTAAGCACCCAAATGATGTTTTAAGGTAGGTTTCATGACTAAAAAAAGGTAGGTTTCATGACTATGAATCATTTACCGATATTATATGTATTTATTTATTTTATTGTCAGTTATATAATGTTTTGTTTCAAATGGGTCTAGAAAATAGATCCATGCGCAATTTTTTGTAGATGGTTCAAGATAAAGCTAATCAAATGATCCCAACCAGCCAATTTGCAACCATCAAATGGACAATAACAGGAGAAAAGGTCAGTGACCCAAAAGTATTAGGAGAAATTAGAAGGATGAGATTATCCAATCAGGAAACCTTTTCAGCATAACGACATCCAACATGGGATAAAAGATCTGGACTTCTGGTTTGAGCTGCATGTATGCAAAGTATATGATAAATGATTAGCTACCAAGTTCTGATGGGGAAGATGGACACATAGGAATCTACCCCTTGAATCAAAAGACTACATGAAAAGAAATGACAACAATAGAAATAGAGCAAAGAGACTCTGTAAAGTGGCTTCGAACTAATAAACTTTAGTTTTCAGCATTCAGAACATAAACTGCATGACTTACAGATGATTGCCTTAATGCATAAAAGGAAATGATAAACATCAAAACGTCAGAAACCACCACTTCCAAGAAAATGCAGGTAAGAAACAGGGAGCAGTGCCTTCGGTAAGAAACATAATCCTAGAATTGCTACCAGTAGGTCTTCCATATACCCTCCTGTTTTGGGGTGTCTATGTTCGCACATTGCATTTTCATGGTGGTGTAGTGAAAAAACTAAAGCAAGTGAAATGAAAGGATCTATTGCTTACTCACATATCTCCAGCCCACCATCTGTTGGCAGCAGCTACAGTAAATATCATTCACTGTATGCAATCCACTAACAAGTTGCCGCTCTTCAATAGGTCCAAGGGAGATATTCACCCTGAAGCATCAGAAAAGTATTTAATGTCAATGATACAACAAACCAACTTTACACTTTCATATGTGCTTCCAAATAACTTAAGTAACAAAAAAGGCTCTTAATTCAGACAAAATATTAATCATATACACAATACTCAACAATCATCCCCCAGAGGTGTTTGACAATAACCCACTCTGCACCCCCACTCCCGCCTTACCAGGTGCCTGTTGTGAGGTTGTGCGTGCACCCAAGGGATTAGTCCTGTCGGGTCAAATGCCACAGGGATTTTATGATGAAACAATCACCTAAATATCTAGAATGGGATCCTCTGATTGGGTCTACACACAATGACAATTAGTGGACCACTCAGGGTCCGCCACGTCACCGTGGGCAGCCCCTTCCCAAATGCAAGGTAGGCTGTCCGTGGTAATGTGGTGGACCTTGAATGGTCCACTCTCGGTCACTGGTATTTTACCTCACCAGACTCAAATATCTAATGTCTCTTACAAGAGCTGCAAGGGTGCAAGGGTTCAATGGTAATGTGACCACCTATTCTTCTTCTATAGAGAGCATTTGAAATACAATTATTCTCTTCCTATTAGGTATTGAATTTGTCATTTGGTGTTGAGACCTAAACATGTGGATTGTACTTTAAAGCTTTTGACTTAGAGACTAGAGAGTAACTATTGACAAGTCAGGCTGGTAAACAAACTAAATATAAAACCAATCCGACAACATCAAGAAGAAAACAAAACATTCAGAACAAATCAACTCATGTTGAATGTACCCCAAACTGGCAATTCGTATCAATAAATTTTTTGGCAGGTCAAATCGACATCCATCAATCAAACAAACTATGGAAACCCCATCAGTTCGTTCAGTTCAGATACTACTGGTATCTGCCATTACCATCTCATATTGTTGGTAACATCATCATCATCATCATCATCAATTTGCGTATACTGATTTAAAAAAAATCAAAATCTACCAAAACAGTAACCCACAGAATTAGTAGATTGATTTTTTTTTCTTTCAATAGAAAACTCACACGGACTTGAAAAGATAGGCCTTTCCAAAACGCCCCTGGAAATCTTTGGAGACGATTGCTTCGTACGATGTCAAATGGGCTTCGCAGCATTTGCATTTGAAGATCTTCGGACCCGTAAGTGTTTCCAGGAAAATCAGACCCATGATATGATTCGATTTCCCCTCTTTCTTCTCAGGAAACAAAATTGCCTGGAAAAGTGAATTCTGGGGTAGAAAGAATTTTGGGGGAACTGGGTCTGGAACTCGATAGGAAAGGATTTGAGACTCGAAAAAGAATGAGAGATGAGATTGGCGTAAACGAGCACGACCCACCTGAAACTGACGTGGAAGATGTGTCTGGAAGTTCCTCTTATCAGATCTGGTCCGTCCATTTAGGTGGGCCAGTGGGAAGGAAATGGCCAATGTGGCGTGGGCATTTGGGGAATGTTTGGATTGGGAAAAAGAATGGGCCGCAGACCCAACTCGAGCCCAGCCTGTCTTAACTGGATGTGGGTTAGCCATTCGATCGAGCGGGCTGGGCTGGACTGGGTTGGGTCCACCCATATCCACTAGGACTGTCCTGTTTTTATTTGAATGAGGAGAAAAAGGCATTCACTATCCACTCATCTTTACTTGTACTGTGGACAATTTTCCACTTAATTCTCTCCACATCCATCCAAGTGATGGGAAGAGACGATTTTCCCCCTTTTTATGCATTGGTGAGTTGTTTTTAAAGTGTAAGAATGCCAGTGGAACTTTACACAATATAGGCTCAAATATGATGTAATACACAAATTGTATCCTCCAAGTATCAAAGCGAAATAACAAGTACCAGTACCAACATTGTATCGTTTAGTCAAATATGGGTGAGTTTTAAGTTGCAAGAGTCCAATCTGCTACTAAAAGGAGCTGATTTGATAGCCCCATGTGTATATTCTTTTGATAGGAAGGCATTGGTTTTCTTCACCATTAAAATTTACACAAAAGAGAGACCACAAAAGCGCCGATGATAGTGGTGCTTTCGGTAGGGCAACTTCCTTTCTTTGTATGTTGTAAGGCCAACTGCCCTTCACTGACCCTACAGCATTTATTGTCTGCTGCTCACTTACAGTGTTTACAATCATTTTTTTTGGCAACATGACTCACCTGCAACCTTCTTGTTGGCAATGAGATAAGCTCGTCTGTCTAATATGATACAATACACAAATTGAAAGAGAACTGCAGAGACAAATAAGCAACAAAAACATGCACTTTGCCCCCAGAAAGAAACGTCAATAGAGCACACTACTTTCAATTCAGGCTTCAGGATCCATGTAGGCTGTAGGTCACACAACATTTTAACGCCCTCAGATGCGCTCTTCACGAAACAGCAAGAACACATAAACCAAAATAACACTGAGAAAAGCCATACAGTTTTGGGTCACCCTCTTTCTCCCTAAAATTCATTTGTATGTGTGGCATGAGTGCAATATTGAACCCTTCATCAGGAATACCCTACTGTGTCAAAAGCAATCACATTTTTTAACACTTTCATGAATGACATTTGTGGAAAAGGATGGCCCATGGAAATCACAACCATCAATTTTCTATCCTCCAAAGTACTTCAGTTCAGTCCAATGGCTGGGATTGCCATCCAGGTATAAATTACAAGCTATGGCCCAACATAGGGCTTGCTAGATGTTGGCCCAGATGACATACACATGCCTTTTGCAATACAATATGATCACCAATAAAAAAAGAGTAATACAATAGAGTCCTCCCATCAACATCTAACCAATAAAAAGGGAAATACAAACAATCCTTTCCAAAGCAGTATAACAATGCAAAAAGTACATGGAATGGCAATTTAAGATTCCAAAAAGAACCTGAGATTCAGAGACAGTGAAATCCAACGTTAATTGGTGCATTTATGAAGAACAGCATCCAGCTTTTTTTGGCTGGCTATCTGGTTCACCGGCATCTTCCTGTAGCACAATGGTCTTACCATTTGCCATCCATGTTGGATCCTGTTTCTTATGTTCTTGAGAGAGGAAGACCTTCTTAGTCAAAATGATGTAGATCTCTCTGACAACAGTATGGAAAGCTGTAGTGACATTCGATGAATCAAGTGCAGAAGTTTCCAAGAAGAACAAACCCTGAGCTTCAGCTAGTGTCTTGCCTTCATCTGTGCTGACCTCTCTGCCATCCTTGAGATCGGTTTTGTTGCCTATCAGTATAGTGACTACATTCATGTCGGAATGAACTGATCAACAAAGAAACCCAGAAGCAAACATGTAATTAGACTTTGAGTTTGAGGCTTTGAGCCACCATAATAAGAACAAAAAGCAATCACCCTGTGTACATTTATGCACTGAGTTCTTGTTAAGCATAACCTACCTACCAACAATCATTTCATTTCACTTGCCTTGTTTTTTTTTTTTTGACTCTTGATAAATATACTGGAAATAGATGGTCAGCAAAAGTTATTGGCAATGATAAATTTAAGTTTCCATCGGCCAGATGGTTGGGATCATTCACCCAGTCCAGTTTGTGTTGGTTATAAGTCGTAACCTCCAAGAAATATGAGATGGCTCAAATCAATAAGCATGAACATCAAATGGACAGTACAGATGGTTCATATAACAAGTATCAGTTTATAACTAATACAAGATCATTGTCTTATGACTAATGCATGATCGTTGCTTTCAAGTTTCAACTGAGCAAAAGAGAACATGCTTTTTTTTTTTTTTTTTAAATAGCAAAAGTGCTTACTCTGAAGCTCATTAAGCCATCTGCCGACACTATCGAAAGTCCGTCGCCTGCTGACATCATACACAATAAGAGCCCCAACAGCACCTCGGTAATATGCAGATGTCACGGCCCTAAAACGCTCCTGGCCTGCTGTGTCCCAGATCTGTGCTTTAATTTCCTTCCCATCAATTTCAATCCTCTGGGTTTGGAACTCTACTCCTATAGTAGATTTGGAGTTGGGGAAAAACTCATTCCTTGCAAATCTTGAAAGCAAATTCGATTTCCCGACAGCAGAGTCACCTATCAGAACAATTTTGAAAAGGTAATCTTCCGTTTGTTCCTCTTCAGTATAAGCTGCCATCACAGTTGTCCCTTCTGGTTTGATATTTGATACTCACTAGATAACCATCATTAACACAACCATTCGTTCATGGGCCTCCAGGGCCTACAATTTTTGTATGAGACTGCAAAATTTATCGCTCAAAAGTTTCAGAAGATATGAAAAGAAAGAAAGACACCCAAATCAAAATAACAAACTTCTCATTGCTAAGTCAGACTGTAGGATGGATCAGAAATTCAGAATATATAGCACCCCACTATAGGGGGGGGGGGGGGGGCGGGGGTACATTTTGGTGTACCCCAAATTGCCATCAAATTTGAATTGGGCTAGTGTTCGTTTGTACCATTGTGTGCTCAGGAAGAATGGAAATCTGAGATCACATTATGCAGGACTGCTGTTTTTCAACTTCACCACATTACAAGAGCTAGTGATGACTTTGCATAAGAAAGAAAAACAATATCCAACCTAAAGCTGCTTCTGATTGCATGGCACCCAAAAAAACAGTGCAAAATTGAAAATTGTCTGCCAAAATATTCAGACCATTTCAATTTGAAGATATCTACCCTCAACAAGTACTACAATGCATAGAAAAGAAAATCGAAAATACATAATACAATAGAGGTTAAAAATGGTTACGATTTCAGTCAGATTTGTCTTTTAAGTATCCAATCTGGATCTTGGAAGGGGCACAAAGGCTTGGATGAATTTGGCTCTAGACAAGTGAAGAGAATCAAAACCTTAAAAACTACAGATTTTGGTGTCAATTCGTTGTATCCTTTTGTTAATAGTTTCAATTTATCGCATCCTAAAAGCTTGTGAATTGTGTTGTTTGGAGCTTTCTTTCCACTTACTTTTTATGTGTGTATGTGAAAGAGGGACCCTATCTCAAATAAAAAATAATGATAACAGGAAAAGAAATTAACATTAACATTAATAATAATAATAATACCCAATGTTTCATATTTCACAAGGGCAAAAATAATGGTTAGAATCATCTGATGGAAGAGGTTTCTGGGGTACCTCCTATATATGACAGGCCATCAAATGAAATGTTTGGATCAGTAAAGATGGACCCCACATCTATGGTTTGCAGCATTCTAAAAACTGTTTAAATGAGAATTGTACTCTAAAAAAATAAAAACAGCATTAACAGATCCAAAATATAAAAGAGAATAACTAAATGCTTATATTCTGAAAAAACTCAAGTGAGCTGTCAAGCCTGTACAAATGAGTCAAAGAGAAACCAATTTTAAGAGGTATAAACACCGAACGTTTCAAGCTCCTCTTAGATTGTACCTTATAAAGAGAAAATTCAAATTCTAAAATTTATAAAGGCATCACTTCATTTTTTTTTTTAATACCCAAGAACCAAAAGTGCGGGAATTTGTTCACTAAAATCTTTTGAACAATAATTCTCTCAGCAAGAAGAGCTATCAACTTACTAGTCAATACAGTGTCTGACAAGTACTACTTGGACAACAATCCCTTCACTAAGATCTCAATTGTCAACATGACAAATTAGAATCTGCTTGTACCAAAAGAGAAAAAAAAAAAAAAGGATTTCTCATAAATCTGAAGTCATGAATTTAGAAACTTCAAATATAAATTACATATGCTCACACTCACAGAATAAAAAACAATGAGATGCATAGACACAAATCTAAATACTATATAGCCCATCCATTCAAAACCTATATATTTGATGATGTGCATATAAATATTTATAAAACCAACAATGATAGAAATCTTTACAACTACAAGCCATACTAAGTAGAATTTTCAAAAGGTGGGACTGTAGTTCAACAAAAACTTCCCAACAGACATTACCCAAAACAATAACAATAGCATCAGAGTCAGAAAGTAATTCAATTCAAGCATTCTTCTTCCAATCACACATGCCATAATTAAAAAATTAAAAAATAAAAAAAACATCTTCCAAAAGGAGAAATAGAAAGAATTCAATTACATTCAGTCAGTTTACTTTCTAGATATGGAAACCAATTCCACAGAAGTTGTAGTCATCATTGATAACTATCAGAGAAAGAAAATGAGAGAGATTACCGATCTTTTCTTCAGGCGAATTTCTGTTTGGTTTGATGAAGAGATTTTGAGATAAGAAAAGGGAATGGAGGAGTAAGGGTTTTATATGGGATGGGGAATTTGGGGAAGAAACCCCAACGGAAGGAAAGAATCATGGAATATACAAAGGAGATGGAACCAAGGAACAGAGAGAGAGAGAGAGAGAGAGAGAGAGAGAGATGTTTTTGAAACGTAAGGAATGAGATTCACCACCTTTTCTGTTTCTGTTTCTTGTATTCTTCCGTTTCTTCGTCTATTGCTCTCACGAGTCACGAGTCTCGACAGGGGTTGTGTGTGCAAGGGTCCAAAGACTCGAATCTTGTCAAATGAAGGCCCATTTTGAGTCAAGATTGGTAAACTTGTGAGTCAGATTCAACTCAGTCCAATGCTAAAAAAGAGATTCAAATAGAGTCAACATGGAGAAGTCCAATGCTAAAAAAGAGATTCAAATAGAGTCAACATGGAGACCTGGAAGCGAAGTATTTTTCTTAATAATCTCAATATGTCATGAGTGGGGATATCGCCGCTCACCCGGGATTGTCCCCGCTCTTATTTCTTCTTCCTCCTCCACTTCTTTTCTCCACTCATTTTTCATCTTCTTCCTTCCTTGGCTGCTTGTTTTTTATCTTCCTCCTCCTTCCTCCAACTTCATCTCAAACTCAAACCTCATATATTAAACGTGGTTTCATGTTCTACACTCATTTATCTCCGACGAGTTGTAGGTCACGAAGATGAAAAATACAATTAGGATCTTTGCGTGCTTGCTAGAAGGTGAAAGCATTGGAATCGATGAGCAACGCCTGTGATCAGTTGAGTTTAAATCGATGGAGGAGGTGAGGGAAAGGAGGAAGATGAACAATGGGGAAAATGGGTTTTGATCAACTCTAAAAGGGCAAGATGAGCGACGATATCCCCTCTCAGGAAAAATTGAAAAAAATTATACCAAATCAGGCCTGTAGGATCACTGCAGTGCATGGAGACTTTCTAAGCCCCTTTTGATCTTCAATGAGTCTAAGGGGATTTTTTAGGTAAAATCCTCAATAATATATATATATATATGCAAAAAAGTCCTATAATAAGGAAAATGAAGAAAAATGAATATTGCATATTATATAATTTATCGGTACAAATATCGAATGTAAAAAATCAAATATAAATTTCAAATTATATTCTAACTCTAGATGTTGCATAATTATTTAAAAATATATATATATTAATTATTTAAAATCGGATGTACCTATAAAATAATTAAGAATGTATACAACTTATTAAAATGAGGTAATTGGGTCTTTTTTTCATTTGACTCAATCCTTGGATAAAAATAGATTAACATGGAGAGTCAAGTTCTGAATGCATTTTGTCTTATCTTGATCGCTGACAACAAGGGTACTAGATCACTACATTGGGACTGGAGCATTTCCTGTAGTATGTTTTATGTCATGCTTTTTGTAGAATCATGCGACAGTGTGTTCATGCAGAGAAAAAGAAATGAAGATGCAGCAATGTATGTTATCATGCAGAGAAAAATGAAGTAATTTTCCTTAACCATGGAACCATACCCAACCTGACCTATTTACAATCCTTACTGTGATTGTGTATTGTGAGATTTGTGGTCTGGATTCTTCCAAAAAAAAAGAAGCCAATGCTGAGGTCCCACAATTTGCAAGTACTCGCACCATTGGACATGTACTGAAATTTCAAGGGTCGCACCATTTCTAATATTGGCCTGCATATGATGTGGACCAATCTTGGGGAGCAGTCATGGGAAGCCTTGAACTGAATGGTTTACATTTATGAAATGTGGGCCCCACCTTAACAAAATTGAGAGAAGGAATCACTGAAAAACGGTTGGACGGGGTCTAAAAATATAAGGCATTTTTGGCATCGTTCTCGTATTGTTCCAATGTCTTGATTCTTCATAGATTTTTTATGTATCTTCGTGATTTTTATTTGCCAAAAATTATTATGAAAATATCTTGCAGGCCAACCAGCAAGCAGCAGGTCTTCAGCATGCGTCATAATCTGAAATCTGTAACAGTGGTTAGAAAGTCCAATCTTTTTTGTGTGTTTACTAGCTATTGGATTTCAATAAACCCCGAGGGGTAGCTCAGTTGGCCTAGGACTACGGTTTGCACCCGGAGGTTGTCGGTTCGAAACTGCTCTACCACACTGGGGCCACAGGGGAATTTTACCCGGCTTTCTCTCCTGGGCCCGTAGGGATTATTCTGGCCCAAAGGGCTGGGAACCCTACGTTATAAAAAAAAAAAAAGGATTTCAATAAATTTTCAAAAGGATCTCCACTAGCTAACGGTAAATGATTAAACACCTATGCAGATTGATGAGATGTAACTATTATGTTCTGCCAAATTAAATTCTAAGAAACAAGGGGTTATTATAGGTTAATGGGTTTATTTATAATTATGATAATAAATTTGTCTTAAACTAGGAATAGGTTTTTGAGTCTTGTTAATAGAATATTGTGATTAGTGCTTTCTATAAAGATTTTCATTTGAAGGGGGCAGTCCCAAACAGGAAGTTGGGTTTTGGATGCAATCCCAGGATTTTCACATGGGTTTGAAGACGAACCCAAGATTTTCATGTGAGTTTTTTCAAGCGAGCCAAGTTTTCCTATGGGGTTGTGAAAGTGAATCTAGTTCTGACAAGGGCATCTGATCTGCCCCCAAAACTATATACTTGGGTCTCCCCCTTACTATGGGATTAGGCTTACTAATATAAATATGAATGGTTGTTATTAGGTTTCAAATTTTAAGTGGATATATTTAGTTGTACTTTATAAATAGCTATTGGCTATTGACAATAATGTAGGACCTAAGTTTCAACTCTCATTTACCGTCTAAAATTGGATCTAACTTCGACTAATGTGTTCATACTAACATACCATTCCATATATAGATACTTCTATTAATTTTATTCTAATCCTGGTGTCATGTGCCATTGGATTAATAATGCTTAAAATATATAATTATAGGGCAATTCTCCGAAATGCCCCTTCATTGGCATCTCCTTTGTTTTCTTCTTCTTCTTCTTTGGCTTTTGGGTAAGGGCTTGATTGTGATCAATTAAATTAGTTTCGCAAACACCAACCTCTAATTGGATTCAGTTACAATTTAACCTTGTTCCAAACATAGATAATAGCCGTTTTTATCATAATAAAGTTGCATGATGTATATTCATTAAACTTTAGAAACCTAAAGCAGAGGTTAGAAACTTTAGAATCTTTTTTTTTTTTCCTAAATGGAGTATTCAAACCCCCTATAATTCTCCCACTCACATCCATCTTTATAACCAGCTGAATTGAATAAAAAATTGCCTGACTTTTCAAATCCATGATCCAACCTATCGATTTTCTTGCCTTTCTTAATTGTCATCCTATCTAAGCAAGCCCAAGGTGGGCATCTTTACCTTTTTAAAAGCATGCTGTAGCTTTTCCACCAAATTATGTTTTTACACAATTTTGATTGTAACTGAAGTTAGGGTGAATTTGTACAAAAATAAAGGCCAGTCCAGCTCAGAGGCTCAACCAAATGGTTTAGCTGTAGCTGCGGCCAGCACCGTACTGACAGGAGGAGGAGCAGGAATCAACGGTCTCAATTATATTCTTCTGGGACACAAGCATGTGTTTCTGGCTCCCATCCACATGGCCCACATCATTTGCCAGAGTTTCTGGCTCCCATCCACATGGCCCACATCATTTGCCAGAGGGACAGCGTGAGAGAATCGCAGGTCGATGAAATGGCAGGCACATGCGAGAGAGAGAGAGCTGAGCTCGAACGTGTTTGTACTGGCCATGGGAATCAGAGAGATGTGGGTCCTTAACATCATGGCCCACCCTTGACAGTTTGGGCAAACATGGATTTAGTAAAAGTAGGTCAGTTAAATGAGCCCATGGGGCCCGTAGTGTATTATCAAGTCGAGCCAGGGTCATTTTCTTAACCTCACTGGAGTCGCACCAATTTATTCTCAACTTGCCCCAAAAAGTCGACAATCAGATGAGTTTTAAAACTCTAATAAATCGAACTTTTACTTCATGTCTGATTTTACAACACTAGTAGTCTACGGCTGCTACTCTCAAACTCCCTGAATGTAAAAGATCATCACTGCGATCTAAGAAAAATCAAACATATGGTCGCGCACTGACTTCATTCAATTTCTAACATTTTTGCACAACAAACTCATGGTGGAGCTATCAATCAACCCCTTGTAACGCTCAAACAGTCATAGGCTTGAATTTGTGGAATTGCCCCTCTTAAGATTTTACAATGATGTTCTAAACGCATGAGAGATCCAACTTTATAAATCGCCATAGTCCAAGTGAAGTTTAGGTCAGTGGTTATACGTGAATAGTGTCCATGTGAGAGGCTAGAACTAATCTTTCCTCTAATTTATAAAACAGACTATGATCCATGTCTTCAACACAAGATACCCCGTTGTACTTAAAGAGGATTACACTTTTTGTCTCTGACAGAGATCTTGAGGAAGACCGCTGTGGATGCAAGATTTTCAGCTCCGATCGTCCACAAAAGCAAAGACCCAGTAATTTCAAGAGGCTCACTGAGAATCATGCATGGTGATGGTGATGGCAGCCGTATAAAATTCTTTAGATTTGGGATCCTCCTAGACCAATTCCTACCCACGGAAAAATTAAAAAAGAAGAAAAAAAAAAAAAGACTCACATTTGTCAACACACTCATAGTTGAGTGGTGTCAGCACCTTACTAACACATATATCCTGAAATTGATTCTGTATTTTCAAGTTTAAACTATCACACCC
Organism: Cinnamomum chago; assembly: GCA_038049695.1. Classification (NCBI taxonomy): domain Eukaryota; kingdom Viridiplantae; phylum Streptophyta; class Magnoliopsida; order Laurales; family Lauraceae; genus Cinnamomum; species Cinnamomum chago. Next base: position 85,222,363 of record CP142452.1, on the reverse strand, counting down.
AACCAATAGTCCAAAAACATTAAAAAAAAAAAAAAAAATTGAAACTCACATTTTTTTTACTTCTATGGCAGGAGGCTTTTGATCACACTATATTAAACTGGCTATCAAAATCAAGAAAAGAATATCCAACTAAACTCCTTTGCTTTTACTCCCAGTGATTCTAATTTACCACCTCTAGGATCTAAGAATAAATTGAGTTCAAAGATTTGAAATAATAACTAAAAAAAGTATACCTCTCCTTCTAAATTCACATTCAATTGTCAAAGTAGTTCTTAAAATGCCATGTCCAGTTGGAAATGACCCCTAAGATGAGCCTAAGAGCACAAAGAAGAATCTAGAAGAGGAAAAACAAAAGTTGTGGATGAAAATACAATATCGGACCAACAGTCCAACAAACTAAAAAAATTCCTGAAAGAGTAAAATTGCAATGCTTAAAGATTATATACATATCAAGAGTACTTTTGAGAGTTCCTTATTTTTCATCATCGTGCCATGAAGCGAAAGGAGGGATACCACAGTTTTGCTAAAAAACCATTACCAAAGTTGTATCATTTTTACATGGCAATGTCTACATCCTCACCAAGATAAATACCAGCCTTTTACATTCCAATCAAGAAAGCTACATAATTATACCCCATACAGTAGCATTACAGCAAGTCCACAGTCATCAAACCATTCATGCAATGCATTCTAATAATTTCACGCACTCTTTTATTAAAACCTACAAAAATCCAAAGATGAATCAGAAAGAGGTCTGAAGGAAAAGAAAATGGAGGAAGGAGGAGGGCACACCACCTCTAGGTGACATGAAACTCCCCACTTGCATGCACTTCCTTGACTCTCTTATCATACTCGTCTTCTTCATCCTCTGGCTCTACATCCTCATCCTTCTCATCCTCATCTTCTTCCCCGCCCCAACCAAAGCCCCCAACAGACCTTGAGGCAGGTGGAGGGTTCCTCGCTTCCCCTACAATTTTCATGATGTCTTCAACACTCTGGAGAGAAAAGCTTGGGCTGTTTGGGTTCTCTCTCTGGTAGTAGATTGCCTGAGCTGACTCTGTCAGCTCCCTTGGCAAGTTCTTCAAGAACCAAGGGTGGTTCTTGATTTCTTTAATTGTAATTCTCTGCAATTATTCCAGAAAAAAATAAATAATAAATAAAATTTAAAGACCACTACATCAAAAAACATCAATTTTCTTAATGCGGTATCTACTGCATTTACAAGGATAGCATGTTCAAGTTTCACATTGCAGACATGCACTGAATGGGACATGCTCAACGGCTTCTTCAGGTTTTTCTTTTTTCTTTTTCTTTTTTTTTGGGTAAGTATTCTTCAGCTTCTTCTCGATGTTCATACTTTCATGCACACATCAACCTACTTTAGCATGTCAAATCATTTCATGCAGTATGAATGAGAGATGTACATGCTTCACAGAGTAATAATAAGTAAACGAACTTGAAACAATCCAATCATCTATCAGAACCATCCATGTGAGCCTCATTATGTGGGAAGAGGAGCCACAATGCCCTCTGTAGAGCATGGTAATGAAAGAGCATTGCAATTAAATTCAGTGCACTTTCCATGCCATTTTGTTAGTCAAGCAACCAATTGGGTGCAAAAGAACTTAGAGATTGATCAGTGGCACTATGACCCACCGACATTGGCATCCTCGGGAACCATCTCAGATGTTTACATGAATGCCACATGTATGGTGTTAAATGATATCCTTAAGGGTTTGTTTGCCACCTAGACTTTCTAGAAGAAGAGCTTTGATCAAATGAGTGAAGAAACAGAGCTGAGTTCTACAATGAGATCATTACATGTCCTCTCTCTCTCTCTCTCTCTCTCTCTCTCTCTCTCATTGTTATTGAATAGAAAATGACAGGATCATCTGAACAAGGCATGGAGGTCACGAGGCATGGCCAATCCAAGTAGTAGATTGTCATGTGAACCACTAGGTAGATAGACAATTTTATTCAGAGCTTAAATAGGCCACTAAGTTTTGGCATGCATTTTAACAACGGTTTGACTCACTGAATATTTAATGTATAACTGGATCCTTCACATATTTCAACAGAATAGAATTGAATGAGAAAAATCAAGTCGACATTATGCACCAGTTTTCCATGTATTTCTTGCATCCAAATTTATGAATCTTTCAAGCATATCAAATTTGCTATACTTACCAAAAGACTTGTTAGTAACTTGAAATTTAGCATACCTTAGATGGATGTGCAACAAAAATTCGAGAGAGGAGATGCCGACAATCTTGAGATATGTGAACATATTCAGGGAATTTGTATTGAACAGCCATAATTCGCTGCAACAAAAAAGTTACTCAATAGGATTCCAATTTCCAAAACATTACATTCATTGTGTGCACGCGCGCGCGCGCGTGTGTGTGTGTGTGAGAGAGAGAGAGAGAGAGAGAGAGAGAGAGAGAGAGAGAGAGAGAGAGAGAGAGAGAGAGAGATCCCTACTGTAATGGTCTTTCTGAAATTCTTGGGGTCTTCTTGGTCTTCAAAAGGGTAAGCTCCCACCAGCATAACATAAAGAGTAACTCCACATGACCATACATCTGCCAACTGCAGGAATAACAAAATATACAAAATTGAACACCAATGACCCCAAAAAAAAAAAGTAGAATAATAAAAATAAAGATGCCAAAGTTCTCATCAGACTGCTGGCTATAACTAAATGAACTTTCACTGAAAAGGGCAGTTAATGATGTTCCCAGAAGACAATTGAAAGTTTTATCATTAGTACACATGGCATGGACGTAAACACATGTTTGGCCTCACAGATAACAAAATGATACCACCAGCTATTGTGGGGGGACAGTCCATATATATTACCACTAATTGTCAATTGTGTCTTAAAACAGCCTGAATGGCCATGTTATTACAATAGGTTATGGCCACTAAATGATGTAAAGCAACTAAAAAGTGGCAATCAGATTAGCAATGAAAGGGAAAACAAACAACTTTATAAGTAATGCTAACCACATAATCCAACCACCAGCACCAAAAAACAAGTTGATGATCCCGCATAACAAAGATTTCCATTGCCCACCTAAATGGATCCTACTCATTTATGGGACTCTAATCGCAGGACTTCAAATGGACAAGAATCATCATTGGTTCATATTCATTGCAATGAGGTTCACTGAGTGAAGTTTAGGACTGTCCAACCAAGCAAGTTTTGGTGGCTGATGAGAGGTGGAGCCTAAAGGATACTCGTTCATGTATTCCAACAGTGGCAATGGATCCACCACAAATTTCAGAATTCACAATGACAATTATTATTTTAAGCCAGAGGGTTCCATTTGGGGTCGTCAGTCAAACAAGCTACCAAAAACAGGGTTGCAGGAAATTGGCTAGGCCTGGGCAGCTTATTGGGCAGTAAAGGTTGGAGTTTGGACAGCTACAGAAAAATCTGGTAAGTAACAGATTCCTACTGATAACCAGCCCAAGCACACATAGTTGATGATGATGTTGATACCCCAGCACAAGCACGAGTGGAAGCTCAAAAATAAATGTCATGGCTAGTTCTATAAAGAATAAACCCACCACACAATCTTCAGGGGGAATTATTTGTCAGTATACTTGTACTTTTTCATATATTTTTGCAATTTTCCTGCCATTTTAAGGGTATTTCTTTCATTTATGGTTTATGATCTTTTTTTAAGCCAACCCAGGATTGCCTGGCAAAGACTATGACAACAAGGGTTTTTAATCTTTTTTAATAAAGTTTGGAGTCTGGTGCATCAGTTAAGTGAACATGCAATACCCTTCCTATCTTTTCATGTTATTTTTCACCTTCTTCCTCCACCTCCCTTTTCCCTTTTATTTATTTATTTATTTTTTGTTCAAATCTCCCCCACCAATACAAATCCAACTTTATTCCCATCCCAATATGGGCAAGTTAAGGATCTTTATAACTTCCCACAACTGAGATCTTCTCCAATCCGTGCCCTAAAGTGGCAGGTAGCATGAGCAAAAATGAATTAGGCAAATCCCAATCTAGAAAATAGCCTCAAAATGATAGTCAGGAACTAAGAAATTTACAGCTAATAAAAATTTTCAGTTTACCAAATCAGTCAGTTTCTTCACCTTTGACCACCCACAACCATGTTTTCATGAAATTTGAGCCCTCTAGGTAGCCATGGATCCATCAGTGCTCCAATATGTAGAAGGCACTGGTCTCACAAAAGTAACAGATGAAAACATAGACTACAAAGAAAACCAGTGATTAGAACTGAAAAGGTTGTCACAACCTCTTCATGATTCGAATCAAACCTACATGTGCCAAAACTACAGGATTTAGGGGTTCCCTAGCATATGTTCTAGACACTTCTTACTAGCCCTCTTAAAGGTAGGATGAAAGGACCACAGCCTGAACTAGCTACATAAGATTCACAAGTCGCATGCCACTTCTCAATTGGATCCCATACCTTCTTCACTTGGCAAAGGGAGGACTATAATCCCTCGGACTGACAAACAGAAGGTTCCAATGGAAAAAAATAAAAGAGGAATCTCTAATGCTCTGAAGCAAGCTCTTAAGGAAAAATGATCTCCAAAATTCAGCTACATTACGCAGTGTGTATTGGTAGTCCCAAAACCTAAAATTATACACATTCTGGTGTATGACACACTAGAATCACAATCTTTAAAAGCTTGAATAAAATTTTTAAAATAATTCTAATTATCATTTAATACAGTTGAAAGAGTTTTAACCACAACATTCTAAATTGAATAATTATGGGAAATTCATTGGGATCTAATTCAAAGTTTGGTCATATACAAATCCAAAATATCCATATTTTACTGCAGGGCTGGTATTAATTTGTTCGGTCATGGGTGTCAAGATGTGGACCAGCTGGCCTACCTGTTTCTAAGATAGGTGTGGACATAACTTTGTGGGTCTTGAGTTGATTTTAGTTTTACAATTAGTGCCTTTTACTTTTCAAAAGAGTTGGGCCGTATTCTGGCATGCCGTACTTTTTTTGGCTCTCCATTGAACTAGCATCAGACCAGGACCTGGACCTGACCTACTGTGAGTAAAACTTAAGCCTGAGATTGGTATTTTCGAGCTGGCTGCAGTTCAGTCTTGTTCTTGGTAACAAATAAAACATCATTTTCTTTTGCCGAAAGAAATATAACTTCTCTTCTAGGGACACAACTACAACACAGAAAGTAATCGGTCAGGCCATTATGTCTCTATAGGAAATGGTATTGATTGGTGATTTCAAAGTTTCTTATTTTCATTTAAGTATAGGATTCATTATCTGATCTTGACCAGAATTATGCAAGGAAATTTTCTGTTACTTAACTTGATTTTTCTAATGTAATACATCAAAAGTTTTATCCATATCAGACAGGGAGTCTAATAAATTTTATGGTTGAATGAAAAAAGCTAGACTAGATGAAACAGTTATCTAAAAATACATCTTGTTCATCAAACTGTTATTGTCCTATGCAAGTCTTGTGTTGTTATGAATAGATTTACCGATAGAATTAAGGCCTTGTCACTCCTGGAAAGTAGATAAGTGAATAGTGATAATTGCTCATTTTTCCACTAAGATTGATTGATTATTTTGTCAAGTTAGGTTTTTTAGTATAAAAAAAGAGGTCCAAATCCTCTGTTTTAGCGGCCGTGATCTAGACCTGTCTTCTATTCATATCCATATGTAGGATTACCGTGGCCTCTATACTTGGGGTGTTATAAGTGTGACACCATGACATAAAATCACCACACAAAAATACTTGTATCAGATTGTTTCGTGTTTATTGATTTTATTTGTGGGTTAAATATTATGGGGTATTTCTTATTTTTAATGAGAATTTCACATTAGTCTGAACACTCACTTAAGTATGTAATGGTTTATAGTCATTCAACATCTTCACTCAAAAAACTACCAAAACTAAATGGGTCATAATTTGACATCAAGCAAACTCTTCCTCCCTTCTCTTTGTTGTCTTTTTTCTGTTTACCAGTTCGATAGAATATGAAAAAAAAAATTACAATTCCACGTGATTCTTTCAAACAAAACATATCTTTCCTTGACTATAGCTTATGTAATCCATATCTTTTACAAAACGTGAGATTGCATCATCAGTTAAGACAGGCCGAAACCAACACAGCCCTTACGGATGTCACAATTCCAAAACCTTTCCTCCAGAGGGAGAACATCTTTGCCATCAAGTCACAAGGTTGGCAGTGGAAATACATTTCAAAACTCTTCATTTCAATGCTTCTATTCCCATCAATGTAGAACACAGGGCAAGAAGAAGCATTTCCCTAGTATGAATGAACAAAGATTCTCATCCGGATTTGAAGAACCACATACACAATCATCTCTTTCAAGTACCAAAAATGAAACCATTTGTTTTGATTCTATAACCTGAAATCCATGTTCTCATATCTAGGATACCCAATTACCTTCCCAACACAGCAAATAGAAAGGAAATAAATAAATTCTGCTAAACCCAATATGCTTGCAAGTTCGTTTACCTTTCCATCATACTCTCGCCTAGAAAGAACCTCCGGCGCAATATAAGCAGGAGTTCCAACTGTTGATTTCGGTCTTGAATGAAGCACAGAAGACTGAGAATGAATTCAGTTTCAGTTACTCTCCCACAAGACTTAACGAAATTTCAAATTATAGCGCAACATAAGTTTCATCAAAATAATATATATATATATATATGGCATACCTTAGAATAGCCAAAATCACATATTTTTAAGCGAGGTGCAGGGCTTCCATCTAACAGTGTATTTTCGAGCTTCAGATCTCGATGACAGATTTGCTTCATATAAATTACAAAATTAGGAAATGATAAATTTATACTATGTTGATTTTAGGTTTTAAATATAAAGAAATAAAATTTTATATTTACCATGAAATGACAATAATCGACGCCTGAGATGAGCTGCTGGAAGAAATATCTAGCCTGCAAAGAAAGATTAGAAAAGAAGAACTTGAGAATTTCAGCAATCAAAAGGAAAAGAAGAAGAAGAAAATTACAGAAAGCAGAGGGAAACTTCAAGCACCTCGTCTTCGCTGAATCTTCCGGCATTGCAGATTCGCTCGAAAAGCTCCCCACCAGCAGCGAACTCCATTACAATAGCCAGATGAGTTGGCGTCAGAACCACCTGCAAAATATGTAAAAAAAAAAAAAATGAGACTAGAAAGCCTAAGAACACCATGCAAGCCAAAGTAAAAAAAAGCTCCAGTTTGAAGCAGACTCGAAGAATCGTTCAAAAATGAAAAACTCACCTCCTTGAATCGAATTATGTTCGGATGACGAAGCGATCTGTGGTTTATGATCTCTCTCGCGACGTTCTCATCAATCTGCAACAGTAACACGAAATCAAAATCTCCGATCTCAAAACACAAATCAAAAGAAGAAGAAGAGAGTGAGATGAGATTCTACGAACGAACCTTGTATCCTCTTTCGATGCATTTCATGGCGACGAGCTCTTTCGTCTCTTTGTTCCTCATAAGCCGCGCCACACCGAAATTTCCAGATCCGATATCCCTCACCAGCTCGTATTTCTCCATTTCCCTCCTCTCTTTTTTCCAACGCTCAAAGATCGAAAATTCCCAAATCCTCCGAAAATCTCAGCTTCTCTTCACATTCCCTAAACCAAAAAAAAAGGCTTCGATCAACAACAAAAACAAGAAATCAGAGCTCAGATCTCCAAAAACCCTACCACTTCCAGATCTCGGAAGCGTTTCGAATGTTCATTCGCTTCAGAGCGAGAAAACGAAGTCGATTTAAGAAGAATCTTAGAAAAGACAATCGAAATAGAAAGAGAAAGAGATTAGAAATGGACCTTTGGGATATTTTAATCGGAATCACGTGGAGGAGAGATGGATTCCATGCTTGGCGTTGATGGAATGGTATTTAATGCATTTTCCTCACCTGCTTCAATCTCCGAAATCGCCGGTTCCTGAGGAGGTGAAAAAACGCGTCTTTTGACCTTTCTGATATGCTTTTCCAATAAGAAAAAGGGAGAGGGTTTGTGAAGGAGCTGAGCAGATTTGGGGGAGAAAGCTGCGAGTTTGGGAGATATGGAATGGAAGAAAGAGAAGGAAATGATGTGGACTGTGAAGCAAGAAAGAAAGGTTAAGAAAGAATCTATCGTCCTCCCTTTTATACGAAAGAAAGAGAGAGACTGAATGAATGTGCATTTTTTTCTCTTTTCTTTTGCTTTGATTTGACAGCGGGTATCCGTGCGGCACGGTAACTATATCGGTCACAAAGATATAGTTACCGTATCTGGTTACGCACGCGTGAACCTGGCTCGTGAAAATTCGAGTCGCTGAAAATGAAACGAAGATTACATATAAGTTAAAAAAGAGGATTTTATCAAAAGATACATCGTATTTGATAGTTGCACAAAATAATAAAATTTATTTTTTTACTATACTATTATAGTCCATTAGATATGTTTTTTGTTTTTTATTTTTTTTTATTTTGGGACCAACGATACTAACATTGTTTAAGTTAAAATAAAGCGACGTTAGATTCCATAGAGTATTTTGAGCGTAGTGTAGAGAAAGAGAGAGAGAGAGAGAGAGATAGAGAGCCGCGAAGAAGATTGAGATTTGAACGTGGAAGAATTCGACAATCTTGAGAAAGACGCTCTCATGAAGATTGCAGAAAGGAAGTCTTCTTCTGCGGCTGCCTCTGCCAACTCTCCTACTACATCCCTAAATCCTTACTTGAAGCCCTCTTCCTCCAAAACCGCCACAAACTATTCATCACACAAAAAGGTAAAGCTCCACTTAACCGTTATGTGCTCTCTTTCTCCATCTCTCTTTCTCTATCTATGCATCATAGAAGGTTCTTTGTTTTATTCATGTCATAGGGAGTTGATAGAATCTTGGCATCGACTTTAAATTCTAAACAATTTTCAACCCTTTTTCCAAAATAGCATTGAATCTTGTGATTGGTAAAATCTAGTGGTAATAGGCAGTCCAATGTGGCCAACCAAATGTCAATAGAGAATTTAACTCTAGGGTCACTCCATTATTCAATCCTTAATTGTTCATATTACATGCATCCATGTTTATGAAAGTCTACTAAGTTTTACTTTAATTGCAGTAATATTTTATTGCCCTGTGGTGGAGTAGCTAGAAGTAAAGAAGAATGTCCGAAAAGGGATGACGGGAAACGGTTGAGGAAAAGTTAGATTTAGGGCAGGGAATATATAGCGAAGAGTGACGCTAACGTCGCCCATGTTTATTTTGGGCGATGTTATCTTCTCTTGTAAAAAAAAAATTTTAAAAAAAAGAAGAAAATGTGGCAGGATGAACGATCTCGTGCAGCGGAAAATACTTTTCATTATTTCGTGCAACGGCCAAATATAGTTCATTTTCCGATAAAATCCTCTAACTTCAAATTTTAATCAAATAATATATAGTTTTATAATAGATAATATTGTAGTAACTACCTTATTAATTGTAAGTACAATCAACCTGGTAGGGATTTGAGTGGCTCATATTTCTTTCATAGGTGGACTTGTTATATATGGAGGACTCAGGATCCTCTCAGGGTCTACCACCGTAATGACGTGGCGAATCGTGAATGGTCAATTTGCAATCACCGTAGAGTTTTCCTCACCAAATTTGAACTCGCCATAGAGATGTATTTCTTCCATTTGGAGAAATCGTCACCTTGCAATCACCGTAGAGTTTTCCTCACCAAATCCGAACTCGCTATAGAGATGTATTTCTTCCATTTGGAGAAATCGTCACCAAGAGATTACAACTTTCATTACATACGTATCTTCTTGATCGTCATCAATCTCAATTTGGCACTGATAATATTGTTAACCACTGTAATCTCCATTATCCGGAACGCCCAATCTCATTTGTTCATTGGGGCTCCTTGGATTTCATTTTTATGTTCAGCCTTGTTTGAAGTTACACTACTTAAATTATGATGTCGTCCTCTATATAGAGTTTCTTGTATTTAAAAGGAAAAATCACAAGATCTTTAAACTTAAAGCAATAAAGATAATGTAGAAAATTGTTTAAATATGTATAACTCGGAAAAGCAAGTCAAGTCCTGTCCAGGTAGATAAGGGCAAGTCAAGTCCTCTCCAGGTAGATAAGGACGTATCAAATGTGGCATCTGGCAAAAGCGTTTAAGTTATAGATTATTGTAATCATAGAGTTTTATAGGATAGGAAAAACACTAATTTAGAGTACGAGCCTACGAGGTGTATGGGGCTCATTTGATGAACACCAACCATTACAAAAGGACAAAAAGATTATCTGAGATAAGCCAAAAATCATTATTGCCGTAGCCATAATTTTAGAGGTTCTAATGAGGATTTGCAAGCCCAAAAGTTAGTAGAGTGGTTAGGATCACGGTTACTCCCTCTTTCAGAGTTAGAAATTATAAAATCGATTCTATATTTTACTTATTAAATAATCGAATGTTAAGTCCACTAGTGCTACTATTTGAGGGGCACATAGAGTTTTATAGGATAGGAAAAACACTAATTTAGAGTACGAGCCTACGAGGTATGGGGCTCATTTGATGAACACCAACCATTACAAAAGGACAAAAAGATTATCTGAGATGAGCCAAAAATCATTATTGCCGTAGCCATAATTTTAGATGTTCTAATGACTAGTCAAGCCCAAAAGGTTAGTGGAGCGATTAGGGTCACGGTTACTCCTGAGCTAGAGGTCATAAAATCGATTCTCGATTTTACTTATTCAATAATCAAAGGTTGAGTCCACTAGTGCTACTATCCGAGGGGCACATGAGTTTTACCCAACTTCTCTCTATGCCCGGAATGATTGGTCCAGCCCAAATGGTTGAGAACCATCCGTTAGAAAAAGAAAAAAAAAATTGACGATTTGTAAAAATGTAGGGTTGTGTTGAATCCAACGGTGATAAGGCCATTGTAGCTTGTGGCCTAAGAAGCTTATCATCCTATGTACTTTTAAAAACTAATCTAGTTTTATTTTTGGTAGAAAGATTAGATGTGTTTTAGATCGCCCCATCTTAGAACTTGAATTTTCAGTTGGAGACAGTCTAGAAACAAAAAATTAGAATCAAACCTCATGTTTTGTAATCCTATTTCTCTTGACAGTTGACCCGACCATGATTAATCAATAACATCAAATGACCCATGGTCTTTTGGGTTTTTGCTCACCTTAGACAATCATCCAACTACTATCCAGTTTTTCATCAAAATATAAAAGCTTTATACTAAAAAAAAATAATCATTTAAGCCCTAATAACAAATATTAAATCCATCATCATCCGTCTAACATGATGATGGGGAGATGCACGGGCTAAGGGTTGTACTAACGTGACAATAATAGATGATACAGTATAAATAAGAGGTTACTTGGTAACCCCACATGTCATCCGGGTGTCTAAGGATCAATACGTGGGTAGGCCACTCTATTCACTTGTGTGGAAAAGACATTTTGTAGGCTCCCTCCTCCCACTTGTATAGGCTTTTCTTCCCTAGACGTGGGCTATCCAAGAAAAAGAAATACATAATACAATATAAGATAACATGACATGGGATGTTTGAACTCCATCCAAATAAAAAAATGAGACTATTAAATTGGCTGTGTATGTAAGAAAAATATGTCATGTCAAATATCATTATCCGCATAATAATAATGATAGTATATAAATAATAATAGTATATATTAAATATTAGGGGATTTTACACAAAAATATAGTCAAAACGTGAAATTATAACAGAAAGATTGTCCTTAGGGCCAGGGGCAGACCCAGGTACAACTTCCTAGGGGTTGAAGCCCCACCCATATATGTAGAAAGTTAAATAATCTAAAACTTCCTTTACAAATTCTAAGAATTAATATATTTTTCCATTACTCTTCCGTCAATGCTTCTTCCACATGAAGACCCCCAGGTTGAATTTCCTGGGTCCGCCCTTGCTTAGGGCTGCAAATGGTTTTTCATTATTTGATTATCTAAAGTCTTTGGTTCCAAATAAAAAAAGTACAGAACCTATTTTGGGATCTAAGAGACATCGGTTCCAGATTCATATCAATGTGTATAAAACCATATTATTCAGTGGCGGAGGGAAGGGAGGTTCTCTTCACATGGAACGAAGAAGTGAGATTTGAGGGATTTTTATGGACATTTTAATTTTATACCCTTTTTCCCTTCCTTAGTTTTTCTTTTTTCCAAAGAAAAGAGAATTTTAACAAGCAATAAGGGTATTCTTGTCTTTTGCATTCTTATGAAAGATGTGGAAAGAATAGACTTATCACATCATGTTTCCTTTTGAGGAAGTTTATTTCTTATTCTCCCTTATCCTAAAAAGTAGAGATTTCACGTAAACTTCGCACGATTAGAGTTATATGATATTGAAAGGGGGCCACTTAAGAAAAATGAAAATAGACCCGAAAGGCAGATCCTCAAGTACTGATCTCCCGAGTGAAACCCATTTAAAGGAGTCTAAAGCTTACAAAAGAAATGCCTTATTCTATAGGAAGATTTTGACTCAATATGGTTTGAGTCCAACATCAAATTGATTTGAATTATTTAAAATATATTATTTGAGTGTTTTATAAAATATATCATCTGAAGGTGGGTCATTTGAGTGAAACTTGATAGGGGCCATACACTAAATGGGAAGCCGTTTTATCAATAATTTAGATGTTTCATAAGTGTCCCCAACTATTGTGAAACTCTTCTTTAATTCATTGGTTTTTCTCTTTTTTTTCTTATTTCTCTATTATGTTGATAGTATTGGGGCCCTTGAAATTATTATTGGGCCACGAAAAAGTTGCTTCTTATTCAGTGAGAAGTTCACTCTAATACGATTTAGACCTACTACCAAATCAATCTCCGCATAATATTTAGACATATATTATATTGTATCTAAGTGGGTTTTGACCCAAATCCAACACCTTTTTTGGGGGGTGGGGGTGGGGGTGGGGGGTGGGTGACCCAACACATTTACATCCTAAATTCTAATGGCACGTTTGATAAATGTAGAAGAAACCTCTATTTAGAGGATTTACTCCATCTCCAAAGAAGGTCACAATCCTCAAGTAGGATTTCCAAAGAGAGTTTCATGTTTGGATGGAGGGAGGATTCTTACAAATTATAGAATGTATGGTCCAATGGTTATATATATGTTTTATAAACTAGTGGAGCCCTGCACGTACACAGTACACACAGTTTTACTAAGAAAATTAAAAAAAAAATAAAGTTCTTAAAAAATTCAGTGGAAGCTTCAATACATTTAAAAATAAAATTAAAAATAAAATTTCAACAAAAAATGAGTGATTGTAAATTACAAGGCCCGTGCAATGTCCAAAAGTAGTGTCAGCATAAAACATGCTGACACTACTTTTTTCATATACATTTGAAAATAATAAAACAATGATATAGTGAGAAAAATGAGATATCAAAAGACAATCGATATGGAATTTATATAACTTTTTGAGGCTATAAATCACATATTTCTAAATATTTTATCACGAATGTGTATAAAGAAATTTAAATTTACTTTATTTAACTTGTCAAGTCGACTTATCAGTTTCTTGGTAGACTTAATATGCTAAAATTGGAGTCTAGTCGAAAGCATAGTCAAATTAATAACCTGCAGTTTTATAAAATAAAAAAAAACTAATAACTAAAAACCAAATGAGCTTACTGTTCTAACCAATTACCATGCACATTATATGTTCACTACAAAATCAGATTTTATAAAGGAAAAAAATTAAGTATATCTTACCTAAGGACATCAGAATAACAAAATTGAGATGGTTGTTTTAGTTTTAACTTACAAAGAAGAATAACATCTCACATCGACCGTCAAAAATAATGAAGTAATCCGGCTTGTCCTCAAGCAGCAGGGATCAATAATGGTAGAACTATGATATGAATTCTGACGGGTAAGATTTGCAGAGCACTTGTTGATCAATATTAGTATTTAACATGTGCTTTGTTTTATTTTATAAGACGGACCACTATCAGGTAAAAAGAGGCAATACATCTCCAAGAGTCAGCATCTTCTTTTGCTTGATACAAAGTGTAGTATTTTATACCCTTTAAGAAAAGGATAATACAAAGTGATCATAGAAGTTCAGTTAAATGGAAGCTCATAAATAAAGATTTCTTTAGGGAAAAAATACCAAAAAATAAAAAATTATAAATACAAATCTGTCAAAAGAATTGGACATTCATCTTAAGAAATACATAAGAATGTAACCCAGATATTTTAGATCAAGTCTTCTGGTCTATTCTGTATAGGGGACGGAGCCATCTGATGTTCTTAACTCTCAAATTTCAAATACAAATACCACTCAAATATCTTTAGTTCTACCAAAAAATAAAAATAAAAAAAATAAATAAATAGAAACTATTTGCACAATTAGCATTGTTTCAGGAAAAAAAAAAGAGAATGTTAATTCTGTCGTGTGTAGTTAATTTGGTATTTGAATTATAACACAACCGCCAATTGGCCCCAGCAACAATAACAAAAGTAGCAAGTTACCTAATACAGTTTGTCATGACCTTTAAACTAATTTTTAAGCTAATGGCGACTTATTTAAAATGCCCACAAAATTGTAAGTATTGAACACCAAAAGGTAGTAAGTAAAATACACTTGATTCATTTTCTTTTGATCCATTATAAAATACACTATTCATTTTCTTTTTTGTTTTCATCTCGTCTTAGTTCAAGGTTTATTATTGAAAAATCACATGGCATTTAAGTTTTCAGAGTTAAAGGGTAGAAGAAATTTCCAAAATTCATGAAAAATCAAGACCTCAACTTTCACCTCAAAGTTGTTTGTAGTCATCTAGAAAATCTGAACGGTTCAAATCGCGCAAAAGGGGCCCACGGGAATAAGAAATCAATATTTTAGTACCTGGATTTTTTTGCAAATATCTCAAGATATGATAAGGATCAACGGTTGAAATTTGGTCGTGATAAGGATCAACAACTGAAATTTGTTCAACTAGCCATATTTGACCTTCTTGAAATAACTACCGGTTCAGATTATGATATTGGGGCCCACATGAACCAAAAAATTGGAAAGAAATGACTGATTTTAATCTCCTTTTTGGCCCACGGAATTTCAAAATTTTCAATCTAAAGGTTTAGACTTGCAAATATCTCAAGATCTAAGATGAATCAATGGCTGAAATTTGGTGAGATGACCGTTTTGGATTGTTTAAATATTATTAATGGTTTGAACCTTGATCGTGGGACCCAAAAGATACATTAAAAAAGCAAAAAAGATGCATGCTGCGCATTACCATCTAGAATCACTGTAGCTCCGCTTTTCCACTTATGAGTGGATTCTCTAGGTCTGATTTGTGGGGGTGTCTAATTTTGCAAATAATCCCATTAGGGGAAAACTCATGTCATTCCTACCAAAATTCTCTCCCAACCAAATGTGGAAAATCCTCGAAAACATGGATAATGGTGATGATTCCTTAGCCATGCTCTTTGCCAAACGTGCTATAAGAGTTTTCACTAGGGAGACTTGAATAAGTGGACATCATCAAATCTGAGCAAACTATTGTAATTCCTACCTGTGTGCTCTCTTGTCCACCTTCAGCTTGACACAATATCGTAGCAATATGGTAAGGTCGAAATTAGTGCTCAGATGGAGTGCCCAAACACGTAGCTAGGGGTGATTTCGGCCGATCATTCAATTAATCAAACCAGATCCAAATTCAAGGATGTGAAGTCAAATCATTGAGGAAATGAAAGAGAGATGGGAGGGAAGATGTGTATAGAGAAATTAGATGAGTCATAAAAGTGTTTCTCATATCCATTTTTGCAAAGTCACTGATAAATATACTTGACTTAAAAAAATTGGATGTGTGAGGGGAAATGAGAGATATGGCAATAGCAGCTTCCGTTTTAAATAAAATGAGCCAAGCCCAAGCAACGAATGCACAACCGTAAAAGGTGAGATTGGGCTCGACATTACTTCTGGGGAAACGGATCCCCTGTTTGGACCAAATTATTTTTTGTAGGAGATGAGATGTCATCTGATTTGACATCTTCTCCCATGTGGCACCCCCTGATTAGTACAAACAGGGGATCCTGATCAGTCCCCAAACAGGGGATCCTGATCCTACATCTGGCGGTTCTAATCCAAGCATTGAGCTCGTTCCAATTGGTCAGATGAGTTAACCTTCCACATCAATCTTATGCATTTTCATTGAAACCTCTTTTTTTTTTAATCAAACCATCAATTTCACCATGCAACCAACTTTTATAACTGTAAAATTTAATTTGAGAGGCTCGAATTTTAAATAGATAGGCCTCAATGTGGAATTCAACTACTACATGTTAGGATTTAGGGAATTTGCCTGCACAACTGCTTTAAGATTTGCTTCATAATGATTGAAGTTTAATTAATAAGTTTCTACTGAGTTCTTCCTACGATATCACATATTTAATATTATATAATATTTTAGGATTGTGCAATATCATACAATATAATAAGATCCATAGTATATTACCTTTTTATTGCAGTAAGAGGTCTGAAACTGACTATGGTTGAAGAAAATGTGTGGTGGAGGAGAAAAGAGGAGAAAGAGGGGTAGTCGAATTCTAGGGTTTTGGATGCCATCGATTTTCCAGGATTTCGTCGCGAGAGAGATGGAGACAGAGATGGTGATAGCAATCGCTTGAGTATTTATTTTCAACTGATTCGCTGAAGCAGGAAGAATTGAGAAGGGGAAGCAAGCATGTGCGTGTGTGTGGCCAGTGGAAGAGGCCTTGAATTGAGCCCTTAACAAAACAGCTAGCATTAAATGAGCTCCACAGGTGTGGAGAGAAATTCGTCCAAGCAAGCAGGCACGACATTATCTTGACTTTTAGTTAGGGGTATAGATTTCAACCAAAAAGATATTTAAATTTCAAGGGTTTAGAAGCAAATGTGTCACGTCCAAGAGACGTGGGTAGGGTTAAAATCCCCACAATTCATCTAAAGTTCGTCCAAACGGGAAATCAAGGGGCAAGACGCAACCCTCTCCACCCCTCTCCGTTTCCAATTGACAACCGACCGGTCGTTAGGATAAGAAAATGGCATAATAGGGCTGTAGGGCCCACTAGCACCACTGATGCTGTGCTGTGCCTAAAAGAAGTAGCCAAGTATTTGAAAAATACAGATACATATACAGACAGGTGGACTCTTGTCACATGGACCTCCTCCCATTATATCCTGCGTCACCTGCAGTTACTAGTTGGTCAATTCATTCTCAATAGTCAATTCCATTCATTCATTGTATGGGCCACCTTTGTACTTCCCAACCAAAGACGAAGCTTCTTCTGCCTTTCCAAAAGTATTATCATTATTTTATATTTGTCTGGAGGCTTCCAATTTTTGGACCCAAAAAAAGTCGGATAAACACCCATATGGTGGGGAATTAGACGTCAAGACCACGAAGGAGGGTTGGAGATCTGCTTCTTTCAGTCACTTTACATGTTTTTGAAGACATAAGATAATAGCAGTGAAATGATCAATGTCATTGCATTCGCCTTTTTCTTTTTTTTTCCCTATCCCTTCTTGACCACTTTCTTGTTAGACGACCGTGTTAATAACGGTCCATGTATTATTGACTCAGGGCTTGTTTGGCAAATCTTATCTTCACGAAACAGATCTGTATGATATAGATCTATTTCAAATGGAGCGGTTTGAAATTGATGTTTTACAAATAGACTGTTTGGTAAGACATAGATATTTTAAAAATAGACTGTTTGGTAAGATACATGTAAAAATAGATCTAATGGTTTGGGCATTTTGCAAATATATCAAGATCTGTGATCATACAACAATTGAAATTTTATCTCAAACACGTGTTCCACATTTTAATTACTATAGGCGGTTTGGATCTTCATTTTGGTTTGGATCTTGCATTTAGGGGCCATGATTTAAAAAAAATTATATATAAATGTCTGTCGTTTTTTATAAATATCTCAAAATCTATGATGATCCAATGGCTAAAATTTGGACCATTGGTCGTGAATGATCTTTTGAATATATCCAATAGTTTGGATCATGATTTATGATGCCTGAATTTAAAAAAAAAAAAAAATACCACACTGCTGTGTACAACTTCAAGACTCAATCACTAAGGCATGGGACATCAATGGTCAAAAACGTTTTTGTAAATATCTCAAGATCCACTTTGAATTAGAGGCTCAATTTTGGGCCCATAGCCGTTTTTGGCCCTCCAAAGAGAACCAACGGATCGGATCTTGAATGTGGGGCCCACAATGTCCGGAATATTACATCAAATGGCTCACGTTTTTTTGCAAATATCTCGAGATTCGAGAAAGATCAACGGCTGAAATTTGGACACGTGGCCGTGTTGGGCCTTCTTCACATTTCTAACGGCTTGGATCATGATTGTAGGTCCCATAAATTAAAAAAAAAATCAAAAACCGGACTGCCCCATGACACCGTCCAAGTCACTGTAGCCTAATAGTCTATCCGCTTCAGACCAAAAGCACTGATTCAATTCTGGTTCATTTGCTGGCTTCTTGAAATGGGGCCAAATCATCTAAAGTCCATTTCAAATGGGCTTTGCAACTTGGCTTACCAAACAAACTTAAAACTGTTACACACAGTTTTAAGACAAGTAGAGGCAATAATAAGAGTTGCCAAACACCACCTCAAATTCTTCCTACTCTTCCCCAAAAAGAAATATGGAGGGCAGTACATATGACCGAAATCTGTTTACCCAAGACCGTGATCCACGCTTCAGTGCTCCACATTGTGGGACCCACTTAGAACTACCACTATTTCATTAGATTCTAATGTGAGGTACTACTGTACTGTACTGCACAGTTGATTGTTTTGGATGTGCAAACTTCTACATACTCTTTTCTTTCAAAGGATATAAATTTGTTGAAATTGTAGATCGGCTTGGATTCTGTGTCACAGCTATTATATGGAATTTTATGTAATACATGTTTGGAACTCCATCGTGGGGCTTGTATAAAAATATTTTGGTCCGCATCATGGGGCCCACCTTTATTTTGAAGTACACCCAATGACCTTCTGGGCATCAATATGTTCTAGATGCACGAAAGGTAAATTTCACATAATAAAGACATTTATACAAAATTAAGGTTGGTACATGGGTTGATTTTGGGTGTTTTGACCCAAATTCTAACATGAGTGTGTTTGGATGTATGGTGAATTGAAGTATGGTGAGGTAAAGCATCAAATCAAGAGAGAATAAAATATAAGGAGTTATGATGGTGTTTTGTTTTTAGTTGTTTGGTATTGAATCTTGTTGATTTTTTTTAATAGAAAATTGAAGTTTTTTTGTCTTTTAGTGGAGAAATAAGGTTGTTTTTTTTTTTACTTTTTTTTCGAAAAATTCAGAGGAGATTTTAAAATCATATACTTTTGATATTACCCCTTATCATTTATTATATGAATTTACTTTACTTTTACTTAATTAGTTAATTGTCAAAATTTGATACCCAAGCAAAGGGGCTTGGGCCATAAGCCGAGTTGCAAGACATGAGTTCTAGACAAGTAACTTAAACAATGGGCTAGACAAGTGGTTTTAAAAGGTAGAGTTCCAAGAAAGTATATATATATATATAAATGGGCATCTCAATTATGTTTGTAACCGTTTCACCCCCATCATTTTTTGTGGGAAGAAAGAAAATGCTACAACGAGATACAATACAAACCAATCATGCATCTATTTCTAAAGGCATTTTAGTGGGCAGCATGTTCTGTAGTGTTCTATTTTCACAATGATTTCATGCTCCACAAAGTTAGAAATTGAAGATCTATTTTACACGGTTCTGGTGTTTGGTGTGGCAAAATATTTTTGGATGAAATTTGTTTTCTATCTTTTGTGTAAAACTACAAAAACTGTTTTCCACTTTTATGGATCTGAATCAGCTTTCTACAAAAATCCTTAAAAGGCCTTTTCTTCCATAAATAAAAACATTTATGAAAGCTTTTTCTAGGGCTCTACTGTGTAGTGTGGACCTTTGGGACCATTGAAATTAAAACAATATCCATTGAGGAACCAATCTTGATTCTCAATGGTGAGTCCTTCGACTAATCAGGCTGCCATTAACATCTTTATTCACCAATAATTTATATAGGTGAGGAATTTTCTCTAAGAAGTTATGCCAGATTTTGGGTGAATGTATTTATTTTAGGGGTCTCACTTTATAGATGATATATATTGAAAATCATATACCACTATGTAGCGTTCTTTGTGATGAAAATCTCATAAATTATATATATATTTTTTTCATAGGAGTTTTCTAAGGCTGTATTTGTGCTACTCTCTAGGACTTTTTGGACCATTGTAAAGCAAAGTTAACAGCTTGTACAAATCATGAAAGATTTTGCCGGAGGGCATCAGTTGGAAGCTCAATCCTTTCTCACAAAACATGCACACATGTCGTCTCAACACAAGCTTAGAGCCGTTTGTCAGGGGGGCTAATCAATGACATGCATTTGTCTTGATTTCCCATTGGAAAGAGAAGTATGAATAAAAACAAAAAATTCATTGTGGAGTCGTTTGGACGTGGAAAGGAGAGGGCAAAAATAATTACGTCGAAGATATTCAAGCAGCAGCAGCATTATTTTCTCTCATTTCTCCAATCCAAATGCTCCCCGTGCATTTCAGACAACGACAGCTGCTCCCACTTTCCTGCTCTCATTTTCCACAAAATTGTTGTGGTGGCTTTGGATCCACAAGCATCATCATCTAGAACGCATAATTTTCTCTCACCATGTTTTATTTATTTTTAAAGTAAGGTAAAGTAAATGTAAATTCATTGGAAAAAGTGTGCATGTTTGTTTTATTTATCAGTAAAATAAAACAAATATCAAATCAGTGAAAAAAGTAAGGTTAAATAAGGTGAAGTATATGTTTTTTTAGGATGAGCCACAAATTAGGATCCTCTTATGCAGGCAGCTATTACACACTTTTCATGCAACCAAGTCTCAACAAAACTCCGCCATGGAGCCCATGTAATGATAATTCGGACGGTCCAAGATGAATATCATCCCTTCTAATAATATATCATCAAGCATCCGTTTAATAAGAATGGGACCCGCCGTCCGATTGACTGCATGACTAAAACATGATTAATGTCACATTAGCAACGCAGTCATGCCAGCACCCAATCGTGTTTTCAATCACTTGCTCAATCCTACAGTGGGCCCACTCCTTTGAATTGAGATTTGTCATGTGTCCAATCTTACGATGGGACCCATCCTATAAAACTGAAATATGAGGATATATCACAAGAGGGGAGGATATTCATATTCATCTTTTAACAGTCCAGATTATCATCATGTCAGCCCCACAATGGAGTTCCAGGTATCATTTCTAAAATGGTTTGCGCGCTTTCAGGTGGGCCCTACAGCCCAGGCAACTAATTGCTAATAATGTCCCTGCTCAATACATGTGAAGACAACGTAATTCAATCGGAATCAGGATCCTCTGAGGTAAAGCCCGAAGGTGACTGTGGGTGGACCAAGTTAGTCTTGGATCAGGCTAACTGAATTCTAATAAAAGTTACATTAGTCTTGGGTAAGGATGGGCCCCACTTCTACCTTTCTATCACTTTATCCAAGCCAACTCAAATATTAGACAGGCCCAGATTATAGATTCACGCCCGACCCAAGTACTAATACCAAAGGCCCAAAGTCGGCTGGGCTCGGGTCGGGACCAGGCGGCCTGACTATGACTTTAGGGGCTGCAAGACTTTCCAGGTGAAATAAGAATATTGTCATGGGTGCTATTTGTTAGATCAGAATTTTGTTTCTTTGTAAAGGGTCTATATGTAAGGAAATTATTTTAGGCCCATTACTTGGACCACAAGTCCTTTCCTTTCTAGAAGTGTGGTCATAATAGGAATTCCGATTTCATAGGATACATATGCTATAATTACTCAAAAAGGTTTCCTAATGAGATAGTTTCCTTAATATTCTCTACCTTGATGGACGGTTGAGATTAAATCTAAAGTAAACCTAATTGGAAATTTGGTCCTCTCTCCACCTATAAATAAAGTCTTTGGTCCATCACAAAGGCTACACACAAAATCAACACATTAAGGTTTATAGGCAAGGAGAGGGAAACCGAAACCATTTACCCAGCCTCTTCTTCGACGGATCTCAACAACAGCGCCAGAAAGCAAGATCGGAAAGCTCTCTGCATTAGGATGTCTGGAGGTATTCTTTAACTTATTTAAGATTAAATCTTGCATGTGACTATCATGTTGTTCACGATCTTAGGGTTCATGTTAATAATGATATAACATGTGGTATCAGAGCATGGTTTTAGAACACATGATCGTCCATTAATTAGGGTAACTTTTGCAATAATTATCGATCAAATTATTATAGCCTGCATGAATGGTTTAAATTTATGTCATTCCGTAATTTCAATTTGACCACGACTGTTTGATCGTGATTTATTTAAAGTTTTGATTTTTTTATTATGATGCATAAAATTCCTGCGTAAGTTGAGAGAGAAAAAAAAAAAAAAAAAAAAAGAGGTTGCGGGTAATTTCAAAACCCATCATCTTCTCGCACCTTCAGATGATGAAACGTGTTCGGGTTTAGTAGTTGACTTGTCAACTAGCAACGGTTTTTTTTCCGTTTTCCATCAGGAGATTGAATTGGAGACGAAATTTATTGCTATCAACAACTTTTGGGAGAGACAGTCTGACACGTATAGGCATTAGTACACAACTATTGAAACCTATTCTACTACGTATGATAGAATACAAATTGCAAACGTCACATGTGCCCAGAGCCATGCATACACAATCGGAATGGGCCCGCTTTACCAGGTTATCTGAAGGACCCAGATCGAGAATATTATGTACAATCAAGTCCTGATTTTGGGCCCCCTTGACAATTGATCAGTCCACATTCAAATTCATACTCTATTGTGTACCTGCTGGGTAATTTAGTTGTGTTTGGGCCTGACTATTAAATTCCATGGAGGCTCATTGGATGATTGTAACCATACAATTGGTGGACCATTTGCCAACAGATCTGCACCCCATATTCCTCTTTATTATTGCTTTCCAATCACTAATTAGCTAAAAAGAGATCATGTATAAGAGTTTTGAGCCTTGATGATGGCCACTAACAATACCATCATGATGTTTACATTACATATTGTTCAAGCGCATGAAACATTCAATCCCCCACAGGCGGATTATATTCATACGTTTGAACAATAATTAAGGAGTGTTTGTTCATAATTAAGAATAACATCACTCATTAGCACCACCTTGAATATGACGACCTTAGATGGTATAATGTGTAGAAATTATGGTGACTACCCACAGGAGCACCTAAATTTTATATCGTATATATTCTTATCTTATGCATGTGTTGTCTTAATTTTAATTGGAGCCTTATTGTTGTTTCTCTATTACAGTTATTGTACCTACTAATCTGAATTCGCATGCTACCTCTGTCACTCAGCTCAATGGAACTAACTTCTCAGAATGGAAAGAACAAGTTGAGTTCACATTGGAGGTACTTGAACTGGATATGGCTCTTCTTAAAGATAAGTCAGCTGCACTCATTGAAACAAGTACCCCTGAGGAAAAAGCACTCTTCAATGCTTGGGAGAGGTCTGACAGACTAAGCACCATGTTTTTGCGAATGACTATTGCCAACAACATCAAAACATCCCTTCCTAAAACTGAGAATGCTAAGGACTACATGAAGGCCATTGAAGATAGGTTTAAGACTGAAGACAAATCCCTTGCTGGGACACTAATGGCAGATCTTACAACCATGAAGTTTGATGGCACTCGCTAAATGCACGAGCATGTCATTGAGATGACCAACCTTGCTGCTAAACTTAAGAATTTGGGATTATCAGTGGATGAGGCTTTTCTCGTCCAATTTATCCTAAATAGTTTACCTCCTCAGTACGGTTTTTTTCAAATTCACTACAACACTATTACGGACAAGTGGACAGTGAATGAATTGGCTAACAAACTGGTTCAAGAGGAGGCCAGGCTGAATCAACAAGGTATTAAAGTAGCTCATCTCGTTCAAGGAGCTGGACATAAAGCTGGGAAAAAGAATAATTCAGGCCAGAAAAGGGCACCACCCAGATCTAATGAGGCTAGTCAGAACCCCAAGAAGAAAAAGAAGGAAGACATATGCAGATTTTGCAAAAAACCTGGACATTTTCAGGCAAACTGCACTAAACGTAAAGAATGGTTCGAAAAGAAAGGTAACCCTATGGGTTTCGTAAGTTATTTCGAATCAAATCTTACTTATGTTTCTTCTGATACTTGGTGGATTGACACTGTTGCTAATGTTCATGTTTCCAATTCAATGCAGGGATTCCTTACGATCCAAACCATAAACCCAAGTGAGAACTTTCTTTTTATGGGGAACAAAGACAAAGCTCCAGTTGAAGCTATTGACACTTTTCGTCTTGTTTTAGATAGCGGTTATCAGTTAGATTTATGTCAAACTCTTTATGTTCCGTCTATTTCTCGTAATTTGGTTTCTGTAAGTGCACTTGATAAAGTTGGTTATTCGTTTGAGGTAGGAAATGGTAATTTCAGTTTATTTAAAGATTTTAGTCGCATTGGTTCTGGAATATTGATTGACGGGCTATACAAGTTTCATCTTAATAGTCCATTTACTGAAACCCATCTTACCCTGCATTCTAAGGAAACAAAACGAAAGTCATCTAAAAATGACTCTTATTTCTTGTGGCATAAAAGACTGGGTCACATATCCAGTGAAAGAATAAAATGATTAGTAAAAGATGGTGTCCTTCCGGATCTAGATTTTACTAATATTACAGTGTGTGTGGATTGTATTAAAGGCAAAACAACAAAACACACAAAGAAAGGAGCCACAAGAAGTACCCAGCTTCTTGAAATAATTCATACAGACATTTGCGGACCCTTTGATGTTCCAACCTTTGGGGGAGAAAAGTACTTCATTACCTTTATTGATGATTACTCACGTTACTGTTACCTATACTTGTTGCATGACAAATATCAGTCTGTGAATGCTGTACAAGTGTTCATTACTGAAGTCGAAAGGCAACTAGATAGAAAAGTGAAAATCATAAGGTCAGATAGAGGTGGTGAGTTTTATGGTAGGTATGATGAAACAGGACAACATCCTGGACCTTTTGCAAAACTCCTCCAAAAGCTTGGAATTGTTGCCCAATACACAACGCCTGGTTCTCCATGGCAGAATGGTGTAGCTGAAAGGCGAAATCGTACATACATGGAAATGGTTAGATCCATGATGAGTCATGCCAACTTACCTATATCCTTGTGGATGGATGCTCAACGCACAGCTGTTTATATCTTGAATAGGGTTCCCAGTAAGGCAGTTCCAAAGACACCTTTTGAACTGTGGAAAGGGTGGAAACCTAGTTTAAGACATCTCCAAATTTGGGGTTGCCCAACTGAGGCTAGAGTCTACAACCCACATGAAAAGAAATTGGACCTTAAAACGATCAGTGGTTACTTTATAGGTTACCCAGAAAAGTCCAAAGGATTTAGGTTTTACTGCCCTAACCATAGTACAAGAATTGTTGAAACCGGTAATGCTAGATTCTTTGAAAATGGTGAAATCAGTGGGAGTAATAAAACTCAAGATGTGATCATTCAGGAAATCAAGGTACCTATCCCTTTACCCTCCATTCCGAAAGATGTTGAAAATCCTCCCGTTGTTGAACCCTTTAACAATGAGGAAAATCCAATAAATGATCAACAACTCCATAATGAGATTGTCACCAATGAACATATGGATGAAGCACCAGAGGGACCAGCATTAAGAAGGTCTCAAAGACAAAGGAGATCAGCTATTTCCGATGATTACATGCTTTACCAAGTAGAATATGAAGAAGGGACAATTAAAGACCCGGTTTCTTATTCACAGGCCATTAAGGATGTTAATTCTAGTAAATGGATTGATGCCATGAAGGAAGAATTGAAATCTATGGATGAAAATCAAGTATGGGAAGTTGTTCAATTGCCTCCAGGACACAAACCAGTTGGCTGTAAATGGGTCTTCAAGACCAAACGCGACTGCAAAGGCAATATTGAACGACATAAAGCCAGACTTGTTGCCAAATGTTTTAATCAGAAAGAAGGCATTGATTATACTGAGACTTTTTCCCCTGTGTCCAAGAAGGATTCTCTTAGAATTATCATGGCATTAGTAGCTCACTATGACCTCGAGTTACATCAAATGGATGTGAAAACTGTCTTTCTTAATGGAGACTTGGAAGAAGAAGTCTACATGCGTCAACCTGAAGGCTTCATAATTGAAGGTCAGGAAGACATGGTCTGCAAACTTAAGAAATCAATATATGGACTGAAGCAAGCTTCGAGGCAATGGTATCTCAAGTTTCATGAAATCATTACTGCCTTCGATTTCAAAGAAAACATAGTTGACCCTTGCATATATCTCAAGATCAGTGGGAGTAAGTTCATATTTTTGGTTCTGTATGTTGATGACATATTACTGGCTAGTAGCGACCTTGGTCTGTTACATGAGACAAAGGAATATCTCTTTAAGAACTTTGAAATGAAAAATATGGGTGAGGCTTCCTATGTGATAGGAATAGAAATATTCCGTGACAGGTCACTTGGTATTTTGGGATTGTCTCAGCAAGCATATATTGACAAAGTTCTAAAGAGATTTGGCATGATGACATGTTCTTCTAGTCCTGTTCCACTGCATAAAGGAGACAAGCTTGATCTTACGCAGTGTCCACAGAACGAATTGGAACGTAAAGAAATCGAAAAATATCCTTATGCTTCTCTTGTAGGAAGTTTGATGTATGCACAGGTCTGTACAAGACCTGACATTAGTCATGCTGTTGGCATGCTGGGTAGATTTCAAAGTAACCCAGGAATCGCTCATTGGAAAGCTGCAAAGAAAGTACTGAGATACCTCAAGGGAACAAGGAAGTATATGCTCACATACAGAAAATCAAGTCACCTACAGGTGATTGGTTATTCCGATTCAGATTTTGCTGGATGTCCTGACACCAGACTCTGCACTCTTGGCTATGTGTATCTCTTATGTGGAGGAGCAATATCATGGAAAAGCCAGAAATCAGAGTTGCTTTACACATCCACCATGATGGCTGAATATGTGGCATGTTATGAGGTTGCAATTCAAGGAACATGGTTGCGTAATTTTATCACTCAGTTTGGAGCCTTGAGTTTCATCTCTAAGCCATTAACTATTTACTGTGATAATGAAGTTGCAACCTTCTTCTCTAAGCATGACAGGATATCTAAGGGATCCAAACACATGGACCTTAAATATCTATCACTGAAGCAAGATGTTAGACTACAAAAATTTGTCATTGAGTCTATACGTACAGATTTCATGGTCGCAGACATATTCACGAAAGGACTACCTCCAAAGACCTTTCAAGGACATACTGAAAGCATGGGTCTTCAAGATAGTTCTTAATTATCATTTTCTGCTTATTTATTTCTGTACTTGTATTTGACATTTATTGAGCTCTTAATGCAACTCTACATCTACTATTTCTGTTTTTCTATTGTGTACATAATTATGTTTGGATAAATGATAAACAGAAACAGTCTTTAAACAAAGACATTATGGGACCATTATGTAAATCTCATCTTATGGTCTAGTTATGACAGTTGTAAATGACGTGGTACATGGAAGTAAACATGTTGCAAAATAATATGTGCACGCCATGACTCCCATTAACAACCGAATTAGCCAAGACACCTATGATAACCGACTAAAGCAGTGTTTAGCATATAATGCGCGCCTTATGATTCCTAATAATGAAAACATTAATGAAATTCCTATTGACCAAGTGGGAGACTGTAAGGAAATTATTTTAGGCCCATTACTTGGACCACAAGTCCTTTCCTTTCTAGAAGTGTGGTCATAATAGGAATTCCGATTTCATAGGATACATATGCTATAATTACTCAAAAAGGTTTCCTAATGAGATAGTTTCCTTAATATTCTCTACCTTGATGGACGGTTGAGATTAAATCTAAAGTAAACCTAATTGGAAATTTGGTCCTCTCTCCACCTATAAATAAAGTCTTTGGTCCATCACAAAGGCTACACACAAAATCAACACATTAAGGTTTATAGGCAATGAGAGGGAAACCGAAACCATTTACCCAGCCTCTTCTTCGACGGATCTCAACAACAGCGCCAGAAAGCAGGATCGGAAAGCTCTCTGCATTAGGATGTCTGGAGGTATTCTTTAACTTATTTAAGATTAAATCTTGCATGTGACTATCATGTTGTTCACGATCTTAGGGTTCATGTTAATAATGATATAACACTATAATATTAATGGGGTTGCATTTTTAGTGTTCTATTTGTTTTTCGTTATTTATTCAGTAAATCTATTTTACTTCTTTTTCTTTTTTTTTCTAAAAGGTTCATGTTTCATTGTCTTTGTTTCTCTATAGAAAATCTTGGACAACGGCAGCAGCCAAAGTCCTTTTAAGTTTAAATATATTATTAATCAACAATTCTTCTGAAATAATTTCTGAGTTTCTTGCCAATCCACTGGTAGCTCCGTGGGTGAGTCTCCTCCATTCCAAAGAAAGAACTAGGAATCAATTACTAGTTGTAGCGCTGATGGTGAAGGACTTAAGTGTGTGCGGGGCGGGTGTGTGAGTATTTATGAGAGTAAAATAAAATCCGGGTTTTGTCACAAAAGGCTTGCATTTTATGCAGCTTATCTATGTTGTGGTCAACAACACTTCAGACTGAATGAGATGCATTCACCCAAACATCATAACCACCGTTTCGAATTAGCATCTCTATTTCCTCTAAAACTTGAGGAATACAAATACAAGCTCCCTAAAATCATGAGTAACTGGAGAGCTTTTGGTATAAAAAAAACCTTATCACAAGAGGAGTCACACGGTAGATCACTGTATTACCTATGCCCAGAGAAGAACTTTCATGGCTGTGGTTGTGGTGAAATGTAAATATGACTAAGACCTCAACCACAATAACCAATGGTAAGTTGCATCTATCAATTGAAAAAACGCCGCAGCAACTTACAAACTAACCTAAGAAACAAGCTCAAATAACACCCTCACACAAAAGAGTTTGGTCCATTATCATATTCTTCATCATCTAGCCAAACCCACAAATTTTGACATATCCTAGTGGACAACGCAGAAAGCAGAAGCCCACCCAACGTGAATCCTGTTTCATACGTTGTCTCCTACTGCTACCCAAAAAATCAGGTCTGCTCAAACAATATACCCACGCAATTGTTGATTTGAGATTCAACCAATCATTCAAATGTACCCTGAACAAAGAACTGCAGCCACAAAATGCAACCTCTCAAACAACATATACGCACCATTACACAAGGGCACTAATTTCAACCCAACCAAGGTTTTAATTCAACATTGTTG
Source organism: Cinnamomum chago (assembly GCA_038049695.1). NCBI lineage: Eukaryota > Viridiplantae > Streptophyta > Magnoliopsida > Laurales > Lauraceae > Cinnamomum > Cinnamomum chago. The sequence goes on along the minus strand of CP142452.1, from coordinate 85,192,923 downwards.
TCCTACAATCATAGTTCACAATTTGAAATAACTAAAGAAGACTATAAGTTGCATCCTCCATGGAAGTACCAATGCTTAAAAACTAACAACATCCAGAGATTGAGTCAGAGTCTTACCTCCATGCTTATTTCACCTCCATGCACAAGAGACGACTAAAGCTCTATTCATCCAACCAAGATACAAGACACCGTCCCTCTCTTCAAGCCTGTAGTTCTCACAGTAGTTCTCCAACAGGGTTTTGATGGTGGCGTTCACCAATGAGCACAATGGATATGGACTGAATCCCGCCATCATGAAGCGTGCCCTCCATTTACCAAGAAGCTCGTGACGTTCCACTCTTTCCGCACCCTCACATGCAATAATGTTGACAATGTCACGGGCCAGGCAGTGCTGCTCAACACTGATACGCTCCTTATTCTCCCTTGAAAGAGTCACATCTATTGACTCAAAGATGGCAGTATAGTAATCCAGCGTCTCCACGAACCTCATGAAGAAAGGGGCAGTGTTAGTATTAGATTCTTGCTCTACCAAAGTCACCACCTTTGGCGACAAGCTCTTAACCATCCTCAAGATCCTGTCCCGATGATTCTCTGTGCTCACACTTTCATCTGGCATATGATGCAACTGAAATGGGAAGTTCACAGCCAACGCTTCACCAGGCCGGATCCCAAGATGGGCCACATCAACATCACAACCTGACATGGGTGCAGCGTGGAACTCAAATGGCACATTGCATGACTCAGCAAGCCGTGATAATCTCTGCCCTACAAGGTGAAGCCCCCCACCTCGGGCATAGGCAGACATTGAATCGTCAATACCCGTAATGCGCATCCGTGGGGGCCCACCTGGCCTTGCAGCAAGAGCCTGGATCAGAGTGACCCACTGGCTACCCTGAGCAATCTGGAAGTCAACAATGTGGACTCGATCTTCGTCCTTCATGGCTTCAGCAATCGCACCGTTGGCAGACAAGTAACCAAACTTAAAGTATGGACAAACCTCGTAGAGGATGTGCATGTATGAGAGGAGCTCAGAGCTTGCAGGTTCTTTGCATCTCAGCGCTTTGTAGATAGCACTACCTGATGAAGCTAAGCGTGCAACAAGCCCTTCTACCATATAAGCACCCAAGCGTTGAATAGGGTCACCTGAAACTGAAACCATGTTCCTCAATTCACCTATAAGCCACTCTGCCACCTGTAGATCATTATCTTCAATGGCTCTTGCACAAGTGATCAGGATCTGTTTTAAGTCTCCTTGGCCGATCTCGAGCACTTGTCTCGGCTCGAACGAAGCCTGGCCCAGGAAAGAACTTTCATGGCTATCAGTGATATCTGAATCAGGCCCCAGCATCACAGTCTCCAATTCTCTTAGCTTGTTCCTTAGATCATTTACTTCGTTGGTGATGCAAGAGCTGCTTATGGGAGATCCGTAGTTGTAGTCAGGGGAATGACGATGCAGGTCCAATGGGTAAGATTGGCAATCTTGTTGGGATAATGGGCTTCCACTAGGTGAGAAACTAAGAGTAGATGGGGAGTTGTAAACAGCGTAGCTGCCACTTGTGGACGATGACTCAAGGGTGCAATACTGAGCTTTGGAAGTCTTAACAGAGTAGTTAGCTCCTTGGCATCCCTCATCAGATGAGAGGTGGTCTAAAGGTTGGCTGCAGGTCTGATGATAGGACTCAGCCTCTTGCACAGGGGTTGCATCATGCTGATGAAAGAGCCGCTTTGACCCACTACTTGAACTTACAGAGGTGGCAGAACTTTGCATTGATGGATGGCCTACAAGGTGATATGCACCAGAAACTAGCAAGTCAGATGGAGATAAATTATGGGGCTGGTCAGAGACGTGCTCGGAATTCTTCCCAGAAACAATTTGTTTTGAACCTAACTGAGAACTCATCTGAAGAGTAATAAGCTATGCTTGACTGGATAGTTTAACAACTACTCCTTCCTTTGGAGCCACAAAAATGTTTGCCATGTAGGTATCACTTCACGTACAATTGAAGTGTGCAGAGTCTCCTGAATCAACAGATTTGATTAGATTTTGCAGCCAAATACAGTAGCCCACCATTTCAATTTTATAATCTACCTATCATATCCCAGACTTTTCTGGGACAAAAGTAATTACAAGTTAATAAAAATCAATAACTACAGATAAGAGTAAATGAGACTAGGACATCAGTTGCTTAAGTTACAAACAATACTACAACTGCAGCAACTCAGAAAATTAAATGGATTCATATTCATCTTATGTCTGACAGTAAACTTAAAAAAAAAAAAATGCGAAAAAGAAAAGGTCAAATGCAGAAATTAAGGTGCAAGAACACGACCTTGCCAAATAAGCCGACATTGATACTTATTCACCACAAGAAACTACAATGATGTTGCACACACAATTATAATACTATTTCTACTTCTAAAGCTTATTCATATGGCATTCTAATATAAGGTCCATATGGTGCACAATCAAAATCCAATTCTCCTTTGGAAATATTGAAAGCTTCAAAAGAACAGTTCAAAGATGCGAAAATATAAAAGAAGTCATTGGTGAACTTTGAATGAACTCTATAATGCCTAAAATGATCAGATTCTCAACTTTGGCCCCTCTTCATCACAAAAACTAGACTACATGGCTACAGAAGCCCGAAATAACCATACACTATAAAGTTTTGACAAACCCTTAAAAACATAGGTGAGATACCTAATACCCAACCAAAACCTATTTCATATGCTATAAATTGACCAATCTACACTGATCAGTTCAGTACATACCTGTCTATAATATTAGTATTTTTTCCAATCATCCCAATGAGCCTACGATAAAAGCATAATATTCACTGAGCTATAATGAAGAACATGGGCCTTCTAATGTTGTTTGTACCAAAGGAAAGAAAATCCACATCAATCTACAAAGTCCATCTCAGATAAGCAGAAAATGAACATAATTGGATGAAACTTCATGATAGAACCCCATTCTCAACAACTTCCACAAGCTACAAAATTATTTGAAAGCCGAAATATACAACCCTCGAGTGAGTCATATCCACATTTTTCTCGAGTTTTAGTACAAGGCCAATGCACCAAAGATCTGCAAGAGAAAATCCTAGACCTTTAGTTGGTGGCCATCAAATAGTCTAATAAGAAAGATACTACAGCAACCATGCCCATCGAACAGTGAAAGAACAATATTACATAGCTACGACCTTCTAGTTAGGAGATTTCTGTACATATGGCATCTACATCATGTTGTTGGTTTGGATTGTTGAACCATGGGCCTCATGCATGCAATCTTAAATCCAACCAAACTGTTCAAAATCTCAGTGGAGCATTTTCTTTCTTAAGAGACACTTAACCCTAAACCTCAACATTAACTGTTGAACACACTGCTCAATCAACCCCAGAATCCTTTCATTAACAAATATCTTCAGCATGCAAATCAACAGTTCCTTTTGAGATTACCCACCAAACATTCCATAAATCAATTAAATATGCAAAATAAGAAATCATATCAGCTCTAAGGGTATGCTTGTGAAGATTGAAAAAATGATAATGGTTTACAAACGAGAATGATTTTCATTGATCAGTATTAAAATTTTCTGCTGTTTTCATTTTCTTAGGTGAAAGAAATTTCTTGAAAATTTCTTTGGGGCCCAACAATTGAAACTGTAGAAATAAAGATCCCAATTTTCATTTTTGTCTAAAAATGAAATCACTGTGAAAATAGAATGTACCCCAGAAGCATAAACATGATCTATGGCTCTGTTTTGCATCATTTCTCAGAAATGGAGAAAATCCTCATGGTGAATTGGTGATTGACTCTAACAGTAGAGGGCGAAAACATACAACACTGCCAACAGTAGAGAATTCCCTCTTCTCCCAAAAAGGAGATAACCCAACTGGAATCATGGTTTCAGCTCATATTTTTAAATCACCCAAAACAATCATCAACACCAAAGGGTGTGTTTTGACCTCCCCCGACCAACCCAACCGACAAGATTAAGAACTGGATCCAGTTTCCTGCTACTTTTGGGCAGTAGTGGAACCATCATCCATTACTTGTCATCACATGGTTTCATAATTTGCACACGCGATTCCAGTAACCCCAAACAAAACCAAATGTGAAAAAACAGTAGAATCCTAAAAAATCAGAAGCTACAGCAAACCATAATGTTCAGCTAGCAGTACCACACTCTCACAACAGCCATTTCCCACTCAAAAGAGAAAACCCTATTCCAGCCCAGATGCACACCCACGTCAATTTTTCTCACAAATCAGACACCAACCCATTAAAGCAAACAATCTAACCTGCATAGAAAGGGAAACCACATCTTTGGGTTTCGAGCAAAAACTGCAGAATTCACAACTAACCCATAAAGCAATTCAGACCAAGAAATGGCAGATCGCAGAGAATCTTTACCCAGCTACAAAACCCAGTTCCTAAATCATCAAAAGAAGGACTTTAGAGAAGTATAACATATAATTTTATATCAGGAGGTACCTGGTGGAGAGAGAGGGACAGAGAGGTAGATAGCCCATTTAAGGATTTCTGGAGTTCATGTCTGAGATGGGTTGTATTTCATTTTTGTCTGGATGCAGAGACACCTTGTCAACTGTATGGCCAATCTGTGACTGATGCCCCTAAAAACTCATCCATTTTCTGATCTCATGGCCTGTTTTTCAACTTTCAAGGAAGAAAATATTACCTTTCTATGTGTTTTTTTCAATATTTTAGTTACTTTCAGAAAAAAGAATGCTTTGAGTTTGAGTTTGTTGGGGGTAGAGCATTCTCTAATGATTTTACACTTTACCAATGAAATACCTCACCAAAGCCATCCTTACTGTGAAAACTATGACAAAAGCCATCATCATATGTGGAATCATCTGACATGACTAATATGGATTTTTTTTTATGTATTATGTTTGTGATTTATGGGTAGTTTTTCTTTAAATGGAACTAAATTCATAAAAATTTATGAGAAAATGAGTTGTCATGTAAATAAGACCTGATTTTCCAAGTACTTAATTTACTTGGCTTATGATAGGGTATTATTCATTTATCATCTTCCCTTCAATCATTTTTTCCATAACATCGAGATTGGTTGATGGTCATGTTTAGATATTTACCTACGGCTTGCTATTTTAATCACTAATAAAATATATGTATTTTAGAATTTTTAATAATTTAATCCCATTATCCCATACAAAAAAAATGTTCTCTGGAAGCCTTATTATTTGCATTAGAATATATAGGAATTCAAAGCATAAAAATGTTAGATCAAGTAAGTTCAAGTCAAATGATTAATCAATAAGTGAGGTGTGAATGATTTCAGATGAGAGTAAAGGGATATAAAGTAGTAATGTTGATGGGTATTCATTTTCCATATTTCCTTAATTTACTTTTATTACATGTGAGTCTATTTGATGGTTTTATTGTATAATTATTTTTTATTTTCATTTTTAACCACTTATAGCAATAACGTTTATATATTTAACACAAACAAACAAACCTAGTACTTCCATTAAACCTTATTCACCGTTGCATTTGCATTGCGCTAAAAGCAATTAACATATGAAAATCTATAATTTATTATTCTTTAATTTTTAACTAAAACAAGTGGACTGATACAAATCAATTGATTAACCGAGAAATAGCCACTAGAAAAAGGTTCCATCCTTAGCCAATTCATAGATCAAAGTCATTTGAGTCAGAATAAGGCATCCACACCCAAAGTTCCAAGATATTGATCTTAGCCCACAATAATAAATCTCCAAAATGGGATTCTTGGTGGAGAGTACATATTATTATTTATCACTCGTACATTTTACATGCTGCCCAATTAATCAACCATCTGTTGACCATGTGGGTATAAGTTATGTGCTCGACTTCTGAGCTAAGTACCCAAAAAGAGGAAAATCTTTAAAAAGGGAAAACACTTTTGACTGATTTTTGAATAAGTAAATGAAGATTTGGACATTTCAAAAAAAGTATAAAATCTTTTTATAATTCTTTTAATTAAGTCCTCTCCTCTCCATCAAGATTTTTAAGAAATGACAAAAATACATTTATATCATTTTTTAAAAATTTTATTTAATAAATCATTTAAGATAAATGATCAAGTCTAAACCCAATGACCTAGTGGGGCCCATTTCAACTACCTTTATGCATATTTGGTTAAAAATGGAGGATTCAAAATGACTAAAAAATTAACTTCATTAAATGGTCATGATCACCAAAATTAAACTCGTTAGTTTTAGGGAGGAAAGATGTTAATAAAAGATAAAAACCTTTCATAAGAGGAGTATTTTTGTTATTTCTCAAATATATATATATATATAGAGAGAGAGAGATGACTCGATTGAAAGAATTGTAAAAATCTTTCAAAGCTTTTATACTTTAAATTTTTTTTCCTAGTAATACGGTATAAGCACTACACACCGTTCATTTAGTTGTATATTAAAACAACACTACATATTATTAGTGCACTTCCCCTGCTAAACTTACCATCAAAAATTCCAAGTAGGTTACATGATTGTATTTTTTTTCAAAATAGTATGAGGATCATAGGCTGATTGATTACATGCTCATCATGAGATTAACTACATTAAGTTTCTCTCCTTTACAAGAAAAATGGAATGGAGTTTGTTCATAGTCAGTAAAATATATGTAATCAATCAATTGACTCAAAGATTTAAGTGAAAATGGGCGTTAAGATTTATTTATTTTGGGTTGTTTCAATGAAAAGATGAGGGCATTTTTGTAAGTGAAAAACGAGCCCCATTGAGACAAGATGACAAAGGACAAACAGGCCCACGCGCTCATTTTATCTTTTCCAACGCGTCATTGTCGTCATCATTACCGTCATCATAATCGTCATCGTCACCTAAAAGGCTAAAAGATTGCCTTTTTCATATGCAAATCACCCTGTTATCTTCCTCAACAATTATACCTCACCTTCCCTCCTACTGGTTTCTCAAAACCCTTGACCACATCCATAGTATATGCAGAGTTACAGGCTCAAAGATCAAAAAGTCACTTTTGGACAAAAAAAAAAAATTTAAAATTTTGTAATATTCAAGAAATATCATAGGAATTGTCTAAAATTTTGACAAAATAATTTATCTAGATAACACTACTGCTCAAAGATTGTTGTCAGAGGTGGAATATGTGAGAAATTGGCCCCAACAACATCCTTAACCACGAAGAGTATCATAACAACCATGGACTACTCCGCTCCGCTAGCCCGCATTGAAAATAACAAGCCAAAATCTTAGGCTTATAAGTCAAATTTAGTCTTAACAAACCATATAGCCCCCTGATAAAAACATTATATGAAAAGGGAATCATTAGATGCTGTGAAATGTCCTTTTTTTGTGTGTGTGTTTGTGTTAGCCCAATATCGAATTAGACGCACTGTCACAAATTTGCTCTTGGATATTATCTTCTCAGGAAAATGTCGGTATATTTTCAACCTCTGGAGCTTTCTAGATATTATCAAGAAATTGTTGAGAAGGTTAAGCTAATTTTAAATTGTTAAATATTAGATTAGAGAAGAAAAGCAAGTTGCTATTCAAAATCATTTTTTGTATATTTTTTACTGTTCTGTCAAAACCTTATCATTTTTTAATCGTGGCATTTTTTTTAATTTCTTTAGTATTCTAAACAAGAAAACGACGTGAAGAAAATATAGTTTAATGTCACAATAATATCGTGATGTCCGATAAGCTATGATGCCCAGATATAGGATGGATATGGTAGGGAGACACGGATTTTATATATAAAAAGTGAAGTATTTGATACGATATGACACGATACGTAGCTCATTTTAAAGTATCCATGCATCATAGTCGAAAAGTGCCTCACAACCCAGTGGCAAAGAGGCGTCTCACCTAACAAGCACTCGAGGATTGATCCATAGGTGGATATGTTTCATGGTAGTCTTTCCACCGTCTTTTTGGGACATTTGTGACACTAGTTATACCCATATAAAATGTTTATATGCATTAAATTATATAGGATTTGAATGCACATAAATTCATGGTAAAATAAACTCTACCAAATGATTATTAAAGAGGCAACGAGTGAAGGATATAAGATGGAGATATAAATATGAGAAATTCACTTTTTATTTGCATTTCTTGACCGCTAAGAATACAAATTTAATGTATTGAATTCCAATATATTCTAATGCAATCAAACAAGTCCTAAGTATTAAAAAATATTTACAAATTTACTGATTTAGTTTTAGTTGAGTTAAAATTATATGTAATTAGAATTACCAACTACTTGTACAAGGAGCAATAACTAGAGGTTGCCCAATTAGTTGGCTACCCCACCTCTCACTTAAAGCATTATCGATCATAACCCACTTATATTTTATTCTTTTTCCATCTCTCGTTTGCTTCTTGCACGAGCACTACCTAGCCTTCTTTTCCCATGGATAGGATAGGGTCTCTCTTGGGTCCTAGCGCCTAAGCTGAGTGCATAAAATAATAAAAACAGAAAACCAACTTGATCAAAGACAAACTGATTTCCAAATCCATACGAGAAAAAAGAGACAAAGATGTGTGCCACTATGTGTTGCAAATCCTAACCTGACCCACCAACTCAACTTGAACCCTGTCTAATAAGTTGGATTTGGGTTGACCCTATTAATGTGTCCCTCTATTCTAAACTCCATCTGAACCTAACTCAGACCAGACCCATTGAGCCTCTCTTTTGCCAATGTGAGGTTTGCCTGGTTAGGTTAGGTTGTTTTGGTAAGACCAGGGGAGACTTCATTTGAGCGAATCTCTTGTATAATCTTCCATCAACCACTCATATAAACAATAAATACCTTCTGGAATCATTTGGCGAGGGATGGGATTCCCTTGGTGAGGGATGGGAAAGGGGGAATCTTGCTGCTGCTTTCCAACTCCACAAAGTGAAGTGAGATTATCCCAGATCTACTTTTTTTCCTTCAAAGATTTTTTTTATAGGAAAGGGTTGCATAAAGAATAAAGAGCAACTTTGGCCATGACTAAAATAAAATAAAATAAAAACACCATGCATCCAACCTGATCTTCAGCTGAAATTGGATTTTGTTTGTTTCGCAAATCTGAATGAGACCACATGAATGCACGACAATTGATATATTTCGACGTAGAGTAGACGGACATATAAGATTAGGTCAATCAAATGATCTTATCCCAATTTACTTTTTAGATCTTCAAAGTTTAATGGATATACATATTGGGCAACATCAAGTGGCACAACCAACTTGAGGTTATTGGTTCAAGTTATATTGCCTGTGAAAAAAGGAAAAAAAAATAAAAATAAATAACAGCTTACCATAGTGTGAAATTAGGATCAACACCAAATTAGTCAAAATACGCGAATTTATTGTGAAAAAATTCAACGGGGAACAATACCTAAATTAGGAGGAGAAAGGGTGCATGAAATAGGAATTTCATTGATCATAGGTGGGCCTTGATTCGCTAATTATTTAAAGGATTTGACTCCGAAATCCAGACATGGGCCCATTTTAAAAAGTCCCTTGATAATTGGGCTCAGTTCCATTCCAGCCCTTCAAGCCCAATTAATAATTGGGCCCAAAGTCAGGTCCAATCCTAAACGCCCCTATAAATATATTATATACATATAAAAAGATATAGTAACAGATGTGACAGATATTATTATGCTAGCTCTAAAACTGGAATGGACAAAATTGAGTTCCCATTCCCAAAAAAATAATTATAAAGAGAGTGGAAAAAACAATAAGTTCCAACCTTCAATGACACAAGAGGATAGCCTAGATGAGCTATGACTAAATGTCTTGCATATTTTTTTTTCTTTTAAAAGATGTTTGACATTTGCATCTAAATAGACTTTTTTTTTGGTGTACTCAAGTCCAATATTCCAAGCATAGAGATAAAAGACAAAGATAATAAACTTCAAGGACAGAGACACAAGACAAAGGGATAGAGACGAAAAGAGATACAAGACAAAGGGATAGAGACGAACATGAAAAAAAAAAAATCTCTTTGGGAATGACCTCTATTTATTATTATTCTCCCAATTGCGTTTGGATAATGATATTTGATACAAGGTTTAACTGGCAATGGGTCAATTCCATGATTTAGATTATATACCTTTCCTTTCTAATCTTATAGTAATAATAGGATCTCCCACCAAACTCCAAACTTTTTTAATTAAGTTGTGGCCATCTCATTTGTTTTCCACTCCCTTCCCTCCTTTACACCAATCACAAGGATAACTTGGAGATTCACTATGCTTCACTAATGGAAGACATTTGTAAATAAATGCACCCGTATATCCTCCTTTGTTTCTCTTAAAATGGAAGACATTTGTAAACCTAATAAGATTAGTTCTCTCCCAGCTGCAACCTATCCCGATCCTATAAATCAATCATGATTGAGATATAGGCCACAATATATCAAAGGTTAAGAAGGGGACTCTAAAGTGGGCCTCACGAAGACAAAGCTTTCTGAGCTTTGTTACTCGGCAAATCATTCACTTTTGTGAGTTCTACTTTTTTATTTGTGCAAATTGAATCAGTTTTATTTCGGAAATAAATCTATTTCGGAAAATGATACGAACTAGTTTATTGCATGCATCAGTTTTATTTATAACGGAGCTACAAAAATAAAATAATTTATATGCTAGCCTATTATTATTTTTTGCAAGATTGGAGACTCTAACTGGCGCCCACACTCACACATTACCATCCCAACTAGCTAATTTATAGTTGTGGACGGCCTGTGTTTATTGAAAAAATATGAATTCACTTTAAAGAAATATGATTTTCATATAAATTTAATATGATAGCAGAGTGAACTAGTTATGAATTCAAATCCAAAAAAAAAAGACTTGACGCATTAAAAAAAAATGTGTCACTGAAAAATGCGCGGCCAGCTCTTCCCAAGAGACATTAAATGTATGTGATTGTGTGTGTGTGGAGATGTAAAGCCAAAAAGTCATAATGAGACCCAGTCTAAATCAATGATAATGCAATATGAAACATAATATATCATCATTCACCTCACCACAACAAGAAGACTGTTCTACACTAAATGCATGACAATTTTCAACACCTCACACACACTACTACAGATCCAATATATGAGACTCTTACATAGATCACATAAGATATTCCAAAAGGACATGAATTTTCATATATATTTCAAGACAACAATTAACTCCTATATTGATTTTTAACTTTCCAAAATATTCTTTGGACTCCACATGTGACTCTTAGATTCATCAGATTTTTTTTTTTTAATTTCTTCATATAATATTAAAAGCAATAATTCCAACATATCAATATTATTGGTCAGTCCTAGAGATACCTATCAATCATACCAATGTCGAGCTAGGCCAAGAGCTGTTGAAAACAGTCTGATTCAATCATTTGAGAACTGGATGAGTTTATGACAGAACAAAGATGCCATTCATCAAACCTTCAGTTCAGCCAAAAGAGCAATCAATAATAGGTGGTCTCATTGGAAGCCAGGCGCCAAATTACACTTGTGAATTAGGTGGTTTCACAAACATTTTGTACTTTTTATTTTTGTGACAACATACATTTCAATTCACACACTCTACATTCGTGCCTATGTCCGTAACCAAATGAGCTATTATGTATTTGATCTTAGGAGACACTAATACATGAGCAAAGTACGTGCCAATATTCAGACCCATGCGTGTGTTATTGCTTGCTAGCCTAACTCAGCTGGAGTCCTACTTACAGGTGGGCCCATGTTTCCACTGAATATGAATGGACGATTGAACAGGTGGGCCGATGTTTCCACTGAATATGAATGGACGATTGAACAAAAGCAACCTGCTACGACAAGCAACCTTCTTACGTCTCTTTCATGTGGACATGAAATAGAAAGAACCTGCTCTCTCTCTCATCAGCTTTAAATCAATCATCAGTTGATGGCGCCCAAATTTATCAATTTGTAATATCTATATCAGGAACTATAGAAGAAGACTCAGATGATGACTGACTCCTCCCAAATTGGGCCTGATAATTATACTATAAATCTATGATTACTATAACAACAACTACAATATAATATTTGGTCACAGGCTAACTTTGGCTCCAACTACATATAGGAAAAAGGCCATTCGACGAGGGAACGGAAAAGGCCATTGAAAACCTCATTATATGCCTCTCTTCAATGATTCTTTTCACTATGGTTATACAAGTAGAATATAGTGAGGAAGAAAAATACAAAAAAACAGAATCCCCATCCTCTTCTTCCTTTTGCATAGAAATGTCAAGATAGGAATCCCAGTTTTTGAAGATTTCTTGCAATCTAGTGGGAATCAGAATTCAGAACCCAGAATAATTAAGGATAAGGAAACCAGGGGTTCTGAGAATAATGAACGGCTCAGATTTCACATATGAACTGTTCAAGCACTTGTATCCCTGTAATTTGTCATTTGTACTTTTGGGTTAATTTGTCCCATTGTATAAACAGTCTTGCCATTTCTACTTTGGTGGAAAATGAATTGAGTTGCTGCCATTGAGATTGGTTCAGTTGTATGACCATTTTGTTGAATTATAGAACCACATGTGCGTCTCCAAAGTCCAAAACGCCTGCATTCAGTTGTCATTATCATGTTGAAAATTGATCTTCCACATAATCACAGCCATAGTTTAAAAAATCCCACTTACCGGAGTAACTTGGAAGGGAATGATTAGAATAACTTGGGGAGTTTTCAGATAGAAAATTCGGTTCCTGCATACTACATTATTACTACATCACTACATCAGCTGATCCATATTGAATTTTGATAAAAGACTAGAACACAATCTTAATAAGATTTAAGTATTGTTGATTCCACAATGTAAGCCAATAAGGGCAGATACTTGATATGTATCAAGTTGGGTGCCTAAGGTTTTTTCTTTGGGGTTAATCGAGTGCCTAATTGATAGGGAGTTTGATGCCATTATCGAGGAGGGGGCTCCACCGAAGGGGGAATATTGAAAAGTATTTTCGCTGCCTCTACTCATGCCTCGAGGTTTTGGTATGAATGATTAACTGAAGAAATTCAAGAGCCATTTCAACATGGGTGGGTAGCAAAATATGACCGGATCCTAACTGGACCCATGTTTGATGCATCAACTCTAGCACACACATAATATAAAGCCCGGCCAGGGGCCAGATTTTTTTGACACAAGAAATGGGTCAGGTTAGATTAACTTGCTTATCCCACCTGACTCATATTTAACCCATAAAGAAATTAATTCATATGGTTCTTGAAATGAAATTCGGCTTGGGGTAACCATTTACAAATGGGCCAGAAATTAAACGGAGGTTTAATGCATGCATGGGCTGGAAAATGTTAACGGACCTTGGTCCAACTTTTTGCAGACAGAAAACTTGGCAATGGACCTAATATAATTCCTAAACTGAAGTTGGACCTGGGCTATTTTTTTGTAGAATCAGGCCAGGTTAGGTCGGTGTCACCCACGTGGTTTGCACGTAGGCAGGTCAGTTTGGGTTGACCCGAATGAGTTATAAGTTGGCTCTGGCTGACCTCCACTCAGTGCGGGTTAAGGATATCTAATCTGTTTAATGAAAAAAACAAAAGCCCCAAATGGGATGTGGTCCAAACTGTAGACCCCTACATTTTGACCCAAACCAACCCATTTGCAAACCTATCATTTACACATAAAGGTCCATCAAATGGGAATAAAAGGAGGTTGAGAGAGAGGCCAAAATGAACTGCTGTTCAAAGACTATATACAAATTTCGAGCTGCTGTGAACTAAATAAAAATAACTCCAATGGAGGCTGGAGGGAATGCACCCCAAGCATAAAAGGAATAACTCCGTGTACAAAGGTAGAAGAGTGCGACAGTGACTAAGCAATAACTCAGGAACGGTCAGGATGCACCGTGCGCAAGTGACTATTTTTTTCCAGTTAAACCAAAATATTCTCCAACGCACCATGCATCATGATTGTGCATCACATGTATTGAGAGGTGGGTCCCGGCTTTAGGATAATTTAAATGTACAGTGCAGGTGACTATTTTCCTTCTATAGTGCGATACTATCTTTTGATAGAAAAGATTTTCATATAGTTCAATTTTGGATTGTATGAAGAGTTTTCTCTGCAAGTTGGTTTTCTTTGTATCTCCTTAAAAAGTAACAAACCTTCAGTCCAGTGTATGGGCCTACAGTCATATGTAGTTATGCCAGTACAACCCGCATCAATCTATCTATCACTCACAAATATAGCCTTTATTCCCTCTAAGTCTCAACCAATGAGGGCCCCACAAATTAGAGTTGCACTTGCAGATGCTAAAATTATGGACCCAAAAACAGAATTTGGTAATCTGGTTCCATCTTTGTTCTGTTGACAGACTCTTCCACGCTCTTAAATATCCAACTTTGGATTTGATTGGGGCCATGGAGCTTGAAGTTTGTCTGGCCCATATACATAATACATCCCTTGCATGGACAGTGGTATATTAATCCTTTCGAACCAAATTGTCCCAGTAGGGACGACAACAGATAAGGTTTGGCAGGAGTAAGGCTAAACTTGAACTTGTGCTAACTCACACTTGTCCTGCCTTATATTTGATCCGACCAAATCAAAGATGGGTTGATGATTTGCAATACCAAACCTGACCCATAGTTGATATCAGTTTGGTTAAATTTGAGACATTAGTTTTTTTAATGGTGGGTTGAGATGGGATGGGTCGGGGGCCCAAAACTTAAATTTAGCTTGGAATTGATTTGGATCAAAATTGATAACTATCATTTGCTTTATGCAATCATGTAGAGGTTTTTTTTTTTTTTTTTGCGGGGGGGCAGGGGGGGGGGGGGTGGGGCGGGGCTAAAAGAAAACAATGCGCATTTCTTACCGTAGAAAAGGATCGAAATGGCACCTGAAAATCCAACGCCATTCTTCGTTAATGTTTGCTGCAGCCAGGATCTGGGTTTTCCGGACCCATATTTTGGGTTATTTTCTTCGCTAGTGAGAACCAGGGTTTCCTTTTCCGTGGCTATTGCACAAATATACACAGGAAATATTTGAAAAGAAAGGAGGTTGCAATAATTTGTTTTTAAAATAATAGGGTTTTATTTGAAATTATCTAAATATGATTTTACTGAAAAAAACCGTTAAAGATCAAAAGGCAAAAAAGGTCAACAAACTTTAAGATTAACTAAAAAAGATCTTGAATGGGGACATCCCCATTACTATATACAAGTTGAGTAGAACAAATGAACGACAATATTCACACTCATATAAGTGAGCTACGATATCGGTGCTAAACAAAATTTTAAAAAATAAAATAAAGAAATAAACGAACGGAAATATCTCCATTCAAAGCCTTTTTGGTCAATATTAAAATTTGATTTTTTTTTTTTGTCGTCAAGTCTTAATACCTTCAATTAATCAAGAGGTTTTTACTGAAAAAACTACTTTATATGGTCAGTACACCAAATATAGAACATTAGACAAACATGTAGTTAGCAGGAATCCATACAGGATTCCCTTTTTTTATACCATTTTTTTTTGTGGTCGAATTTGACCTTCGGTTTCAGCATTTGAAGTCGAATTCGACCATGAGATAGAAAGTGACCTTAATTCATTTTAGTTCTCTGCGTCGAATTCGACCTTGTAAGGAAAACCTGAAGGTTGCATTTGACTGAAAATGTATATGAGTTTTTCTGACTTTAGGTACTGGGAGGGCAGTAATTGTGTTGTCCTCATTTTGATGCTTGCAGGCAGATTGCTCTACTTCTCAGCCAATTTTTATTATGCAAGATTGTCAATTGAGAGATTGTTTTGAGGATTCAAATCATTTCATAAATTCAAGGACTGGTTCTTCTCCTGTTGGGCTTATTGGTGATATCACTTCATAGGGAATTTTGAAAACTAATTCTAACTCTTATGGTACAAACCGATCAAAATGGGTTCAACAGCTGTGCAGTCTTCACATGCTGCTTGTGGCCAAGACTGGTTTCCTTGTTTCAGATTTAAGGTTTGGCCTTTTTAGGCCTTGAGGCGTCTTGTATTATTCAACGCTATTGACTTCTGAAGATAAAAAAACAAATATCATCAAAAAGCTAACTACAAGAATCATCATCTTAGCCTTATCCGGACATTCAATCATTATGAGGTCGGTAGCTAATAATAGTAATATTTAAGAATAGTTTAATTCAAGATTTGTAATTTAAGAGGCGATTTTCATGTATTTTCTTTTCATTTTCATTTAATTGAAATGAAAATGTCAATGACAAGTTGAAAAACTCATTTCAGTACCTAAAGTCAGAAAAAACTCATATGTATTTCTGATCGAATGTGATATTCGAGTATTTCTTATAATGTCGAATTCGATGTAGGGAACTAAAATGTATTAAGGTAATTTTATATTTCAAGGTCGAATTCGACCTCCAGCGCTGAAACTAAAGGTCGAATTCAACAACAAAAAAATGGTAAAATAAAAATTAAAAATCCTATATGGATTTCCATGCATGTTTGTTCAATATTTCCTGTTAAGTATACCCACCACAAATAAAGTGTTTTTTCTAGCAAAAACCACTTTAATCAATTGAAAATAACAAAGGCCCGCCACAAATCGAAGGTGTCATACCCACAATTACTCGCTCAACCGAGGCCCGACCGACACCATTTTCCTCTCTCCGTTTTAAAGTTAAAAACCACCTGCGTTCCGACAAAAACAGATATTTTCAGTGTCCGATATTTCGCGTGTAGATTTTTGTGGTTGTCGTTGTGATTGTTCTAAAAAGACTACCGTTTTTAGGGTTTTGTGGAATATTCTCTTGCTTTATCCCCTCTTTCCCCACTTTCCTATCTATCCGAATGGCGTTTCTCTCTTTGTATCTCAATTCCATTCCTCTCTCTCCATTTCTCTCCGATTCTCATCTGCTTCCAACTCATTTTCACAGCAACAGAAATCACAGCGGCAGACAATTCGTTGCTTTCTCCACACATTCTAACCCTAGAATCCTCAAATCCAATAAGAGGTTGCCGTATGGGAAGTTGTTTTTTCCCTATAGCGATGAAGAAGAAGAAGAAGAAGTAGGAGAAGATGAACTAAAAGGAAGCAAATCTGAGTTTTCTGAGGTCAGTAGTTCTTGGGGTTTTTTCTGTTTCTGTTACATTTCTACTTTGGAGGTTTGTTTTGTTGAATTGATGCTGTATGATTCGCCAGAATGGCACTTTAACTTGGGCACTGCTTCCTCTTAAGTGGATGCTGATCCAGAAACTAATCAGTGTTAGGTTTTGTCACAATAAATTCCCAAAATGTATAATCATTAAGGATTGAGGACCAAATTTGAGAGCTAGTGATATTGCAGCTGCCCATATCCATGTGTCCCATTGGTTGTCATTCACCCAGGTGGGCCCCTTGATTGTCATTTGATCAAACTGATGTAGGATGAACATGAAGATGAGGAAAAGTGAGTATGAGTTTTCTGATGTGAGTGTTTTTTTTTTTTTTTTAATGTTACATTTTTAAGTTGGATGCTTGTTTTGTTATTTATGTTATTGAATTTGATGCTATACTTTTGTTTTTGAGTGTTGTATGCATATGTATGTATGATTCTTTGGAATGCACCTTTTACCCCTCTTGAACTGGCACTGGGAATCTCATCTTATTAACTTAAAGTTTTCTTATCTTTCCCCTGTTTCTAATAGATAATATGAAGGTCCAGTTGCATCCAATCCAATTCTTGTGAAATTAAGTGGTGTATTTGGCAGTTTAGCTCAAAAATCACACCAGCACACTCATGGTCTGTATGATTATACAAAATGAGTTTGCTAGAGCTACTTTTTTGTTCTTTTTAGAAAAAAAAAATAAAAAAACTATGCTTTTTTTGGCATACTATGTCAGGATGACTTTAAATGTATTTTATGGAATATTCAATGTCCTTCCCAAAAAAACCCAAGTTTATGCAATCCTTACAAGTTTTATTTTATTTTACTGGGTAAATAGATTTATGATTTTTTAGGATATTTTAATTGTTCGATACTTTTAGAGTAATTAGGAAAAAACATTGAGTTTAAATGTCTGCTTCTCTATTTAAGAGATTGCTTTCCACATTGTAGAAATCTTATTTTTCAGAAATAATTGTACTCGAGAGAGCTCTTCTACCTTGAGTATGTGACATTGGATTTATCTGTGGCTGATTTTCAAGTGGGGTTTGAAACTCAAGTGAAAATTCAAGTTCTTTTTTTGGTTTCCCTATTGTGTTACTGGATATTTGAGGTTCTGATAATGTAAACACTGTTCTGCTTGAAGATTGGTTTAATTATTGATCCCGCACACTAGATTTGACATGGCTTATTAAAAAAAGCAGAGTACCACATTGCAAGACTGATCCAAGCACCAAATTAGGTTTGTTTTCCTTCCTCAAGTTCGGTTCCTTTTGAATCGGGTGGACTCTCCCGGAGCTTCCAGACTAGTATGAGGAATATCATTCTAAATATTGATCCATTAGTAGCTTTTTTTTTTACTTAATGAGCAATAACTATCATTTAGATTGTCATCATTGCAGTTCAGGCCAATGCATATGTTTTATTGTTGTACTGAAAATGGCTGTTACATGTCGGGAACTTGTTTTTTTTTTTTTTTTGCCACTTAGGTTGACAAATTCGTCGTAAGCAAAAACAGTTGTCATCTTTGTATGTTTGATTATGTCCAGTCTTCTCAGGATGAAAATGCAGAGATGAAAGAGTTTGATATGTACTTTAGTGGTGATCAAAAGAAATCAAGCTTTCAATCAAAGAATGATACTACACAACAAGGTACTCTACAGCGCATGTAAGAAGGGCTTCCAAGAAATTCATATTCAAATTTAACCTACACTTGTTATGCAGGCAACTGGAGGGTTCCGAAAGTGGGGAAGGAGGAAACACTGAAATCTGGACGAAACCTGCAGCTTAAATACAATTCTCTGCAGGTAAAACGCAGCAAAGACATTCCAGAGAGGAGAAAGAAAGGAAATGTTACTCATTCTGCAGCCAGAGTGGAGGAAGGAGGGTTTGTCAATGGCAGTGGAAAGGTATTAATATTCCTTTCTTTTATGACTTTGGTTATTAGATTTTTGTTCTTGTTTGCTTCTGGGTTTTGATGAAGCTTAATTGATATCAATACATGAATCTATTACCCTCTCTCTCTCTCTCTCTCTCTGGGTTTTGGTGGGGTGGGGGGTGGTGGTGGTGTTGCAAATCTGTTATCTGACAGTCGGAAACAAAATGGAAGAGTTTCATGTAAGTGTGTTTGTTGCAGATTAAAAATGGGAATTCTGCAGAAAGTAGATTTCGTCAGCTATCTGAGGATTTGGGTTTTGATGAGAAATGGTTTCCTCTTATTGATTACTTGAGCACATTTGGACTGAAGGAGTCTCACTTTATCCAAATCTCTGAAAGGCATATGCCTTGCCTTCAGTTAAATGTGGCTTCCGCCCAAGAGAGACTGGAGTACTTGCTGAGTGTCGGTGTCAAACACAGAGACATCAAAAAGATACTACTGAGGCAACCGCAAATTTTGGAGTATACCGTGGAGAATAATCTGAAGTCACATGTTGCATTTTTGGTGAGTTTGGGTGTCCCCGATTCCCGAATTGGGCATATAATCACAGCTGCTCCATCTCTATTTTCTTACAGTGTGGAGCATTCTTTGAAACCCACAATTAGGTATTTGGTTGAAGAAGTAGGAATTAAAGGAAGTGAAGTGAGCAAAGTTGTGCAGTTGAGTCCTCAAATCCTGGTTCAGCGAATTGACAACTCATGGACCAGCCGCTTCTGTTTTCTATCAAAGGAACTGGGCGCACCTAAAGATAGCATAGTGAAGATGGTTACAAAGCATCCACAAGTTCTACATTATAGCATTGAGGATGGAATACTGCCAAGAATCAATTTCCTGAGGAGTATTGGGATGCACAACTCTGACATCTTGAAAGTGTTAACAAGTCTTACTCAGGTCAGAATTGGCACTCCCTCCAGTTTTATATAAATTTCCAATTAGAAAAAAGCTTTCATATTATGGCAGGGTATGACCATCCATTTGCTTTTGTGCAGTCATATTTCTAATTGATTAATATGATATGACCATCCATTTGCGTCAACGCAGTCATATTTTGATTAACATATGCTTGCTGAATTTTGAACCATTCCCTATTTGTAAATGTAATCATGAGGAATTCTTTCCAGTGGACTGAGTCCCATGCACAAAACTCCATCCTCGCCATTAATGCAAAGCCCACACCACCCCCCCCCCCCCCCCCCCCCCCCCCACCCCCTCCCAAACCCGCGTTGATGGCGGGCACCAACCAATTTTCGTGTACGGCTCACAGTGCATTCACCCACAGGAGGTCTGTTTGGTCAGATTTTTGTGTTATACTACATTTACAACCCACAGTTTGGAGGTTTGAATTGAGTTGCACTTATGCATGTGCTACATTGGATGTGGGCATTAAGATCATCATGATCAGCAGAGTATCCCATGAGTCCTCAAAATTTCAAATTGCTGACATCCCACGTTTTGGCTTTTAGTTGTCAATGATGCTTGTTTCATTGCATGATGATATTAGTATTTTCTTTGCAGGTGTTATCTCTGTCATTGGAGGGCAATCTGAAGCCTAAGTATCTGTACTTGGTAAATGAACTACGCAATGAGGTCAAGTCCCTGACAAAATATCCAACGTATTTAAGCTTGTCTCTAGAGCAGAGAATTCGACCTCGTCATAGGTTCTTGGTTTCCTTGAAGAAAGTTCCAAAGGGACCTTTTCCTCTGAGCTCATTTGTTCCTACAGATGAATGCTTTTGTCACCAGTGGGCTGGAACTAGCTTGGAGAAGTATTTGGCATTTAGGCAGACTTTTTTACTTTCAGATTTTGCAAAGAAGTATGAAAGAAAGAAAATTATAGAACCACACCTTTCATCCTAAAGGCCGTATTCCATTTTTCAGCTTGGTTTTGTTGGCATTGCCTGCATCACTGTGCTGAATATCTGACATAAATTTCAATTGCAATGTGTTCCTTGTCGGAAGATCTCTTTTATTTGATTTTGTCAATGGCAGAGGAGCAACTGTGTTCTATGTTCTCATTTTTCTCTGAAGAAGTTCCAAAATGCGTTCCTCTCAGCTCATTGTTTCGGAAATTTGAGTAGTATTTACTTGAAAAATACGACCGTCAGGCTTTCTGAAGCATAAAACAAAAATGTGGAACTGGTAGCTTATGGACCATGTCTTCAAGCTATAGAGCAGGATTACTGATTCAGATTTTGGAAGATTGGTAGGGTCCTTTCAGCAACTTATTGGTATTTTGGGTTGCATATGAAGCTTCTCTAACTTTCGGCTTCAAATCAATTTTGTAAGTTTCCATGATTTATTTGATAGCTTTCTGGCAGTGTTAATTATCATTTATTTCTTATGTATCATCACCCCTGTTTACATACTTGTGGATCACATGGAAGACCTGTTCACCTGAAAGAAGTTGGATAGGCCATGACTTAAATGATGCTGCAAGGGTGGGGAACAGTTGTCAGAGATTACTCTTATAGCGCACACACTTTCACATGTCTTGATCTCACACGGATAGACATTCAACACCAAAATAGACAGTACAATAGTTTTTCATGCCATTGAGTACTTGAGAGGAGAGGAAACATTTATTTATGTAGCCTCGAGAGGATAAGATTGCTCTGATGTGACTTATCCTTTCACTGCTTCAAATCCTAAATAATAACTAATCTAGATGGTTTCAGCCTCCTGCAATAACCCGTTGGGCTTAGTGGTCATTGGCTGGACCACTGTCTTGGATTGGCCTGTGGGCACAGCCTGCATCATTGAATCATGTGTATGGAATGTGATGCTCATTCTTTTGGGAAAACTGGATAGGCCATAGCTTAGAAGTCACATTGGTCGGACATTTTAACCATTTGGTTTGAGTACTTTTGTCAAAAGGATAATGGATTGTTATGGAAAATGTCATGATTTTAATTGAGTTCTTCTATCAAGTCTCCCAGAAATACAGATGAAGGATCCAGATTATTTTCAGCAAAATGGTTAAAATCTTTTATCTGTTTGTCTTCCAGTATTTGGTGTAGCACGTTCATTGTTGGAAGTGATTGGTCTTGATCTTGTAGGCAAAGTTACGAAATTCGGTTCGGTTCGGCTGAATTTTCTGAATTATTTTGGTTCGGGCCCTCTACCGAACTGAACAGCACCCATATATATATTCGTTTCAGAATTTGGTGCAATTTGTCCGAATTTCTGCAATTTGGACAGAAATCCAGAATTTCGGCCGAAGTGGCCGAAATTCCAGAGTTCGGCTGATATTTGTAGTTAGCCTTTAAAATAGAATATAATAAAAAATGAGGGGCTAAATGTAATTTTTAACCCAAAAGTAATAGTAAAAAAAAGAAACCCTAACCGATCCCTTCTCATTTGCCCCCTTTTGTTTGAGAAGAAGAAGAAGAATAGGCAGCAACGGAATCTGCTGTTGATCATTTCGTTTGACCAAGAAAAGCGAAGAAGAAGAAGAAGAAGAAGCAGCAGCAGCAGCAATGGAATCTGCTACTGCTGCTCATTTGGTTCGACCAAGAAAAGCACCTGCTGCCGGTTGCCCATTCGTTCTTGCCCAAAGCTGTTGAACCGAAGTCAACACCTGTTATGCCTTTTTATCTGCACCCTTCCGTTTCAACATGTGCCTCCTTTTATCTGCTGGTTGGGCTGGGCTGGGCCAGCTTAGCTGCTGTTTTGTTCCTGGCTGGGCTGGGTCAGTATAGCTTTTATATTTTAGCTAAGTTTGCAGTTTGCTGCCTTTTTTTTTTTTTTTTTTTATAAGCTCGCTGCCCCCTTTTTTTTTCAGCTGTTATCTGCCCCCTGTTCTTTACAACTGCTGTATCATACATGTCCCATATTATGAGTTAATTTAGAAGAATAAACTATATGTATGAAACCATATTTTTTATTTCTATATGTATATATATTTTATATTTTTATATTTTTCTGAAATATAAATCCGAATCATTTCACCGAAATCCCGAATCAGCCAAAATATTTTGATTTGGGGGCCAAACCGAAACGGTGACCGAAAAGAATTTCTCAACAGTGCACGTGTGCCAGAATTGTTACAGATAGCTTAAGTAATAAAAGAACCCAATGCCATAGTTTTTTCCTTCATGAAATTGGTTTCTAATACAGTCAATTACCGTACTGAAATTTATGCAGTGCCTAGTCTGGTGTTGACATTAGGAACTGTTTAACATTGTCAGATGGAGCAATGTAAAAGCGGATTTCTCTTCAATATTGATTCTTGAACCACCAGTGATTAAAACGTCTAATTTTCTGCATCAGTAACTAATTGCTTATGTGGTTTGCTCTTAAGCATGGGTCAATAAAATAGAAGAATTGGAGACAATTTTGATGATGTTGCAATGTTATGGGACTACACACACCTATTCATATATGTGCATTTCTGTGTTTACATCCTTGCTTTGGACATGCATGCTCTGGAAGAATCTTAACTTTTGAAGATCAGATTCCTAATTATGATTACTTCTACAACTATTTCTTTGCAGGTCCATACTATCTGGAACTACTGTCCAGTTAAATTTTGAAGTCTTTATAGAGGCAAAAGCCATAAACACTGCAAATTTCTTCCTGAATGTTGTACAATAATCTGTTCAAGCTTTTCTGGGGACACTAATTGTAGGTTCTTGTATTGCCCCTTTTTTTTGTAAAATGGATACTAAACTTCTTTTACCTCTACTTCATTGTGCCTTTTACTTCTATGAGAAATGCATGGTGATGTTACAACCTTCCAAGATGGAAAGGGGACCTTCATTTCTTTGTTTGTTTGTTTTTGTTATTGGTTAATGTTCTGTAATCACGATTGGGATAGCTGAAATTGATTAGTAAAATGTACTTTAGGAGCTTGGTTACAGGGTAAGGATTCTTTCTGATTGATGATAATGGTGGAAGTAACTATAGAGAAGGAAAGAATAAATTCTTTTCTGGAGATTTTATCTAACAAAGAAACTTCATACTTAATTGAAGAATATCCTGGATGAGTCACAACTTATGGAAAATGTGTATTTATCTATTCACCATTGTTCACAAACCCTTGCACCCTGTATGCTCTCTGTTGCCTAGTCTTCTTTCCTGATATGTTATCATCATTATCATTATCTTGGCCTTGATTATTTTAGGGCTGGCTTAATGTAGGCCTAAAATTAAACTGGCTATGATCATTTATTTCTTACTATGCATGGTGCACGAAAATGATAATACTCTCTCTCTCTCTCTCTCTCTCGTGCACACACCATCCCACACCAAAAAACCTTTCAAATGTCATGGATCTGAAGTTTTTTTGCATAAATCTGAATGGAACTGATAGTTGGATTGAAATTTAAAAAAAAATGATTGTATTATTTTCAATGCCATACTACATTCTGCAGTGTGCTTACAATGAAAAGACAGTACAAAATACTTGTTCTCTTATATCCTTACAATAAGATCCCGTAGATAGAAGAGTAAGGTTGTAATCAAAGCTATCTTCTTGGATAAGTACCATTCTCATCTTTTCCTTTTCCTCTCTTTCATGGAGGTTTATTCTTCTATTAATTTGCAGCATGTTCGTGTTTCTCAATGATGCGATTTGATCTACCCAAGATGGGCACAAGGATAGTGAAATTCTACTGTTGATTTGTCATATTTGATCAGATTTCTTTCCAATAATCCAATGTCTCTTGAGGAAATCAAAGGTTTGATTACCTAATCACAGCCCACGAAGTACCTAATCTTGACATGTTGTCATGGTGTATACATGTATTTTCATGGAGCACTAGGGATATTAGCTCTCTAATGAGAATTTTGGTCAAGAAATTCTCTAATCATCTTTATTTATATGGTCATTTTCTTGTTCCACTCTATCTTTATCACCATCAACCATGGATGATAGGGTGCGCGATGCCATTTTCTTTGACATCACATTTCACACTAAGGGCATGTTTGTGTAACACTTTTCCACGGAAAAGTTTATGATTTTCCGCGGAAAACCCATTTTTCCGGCGTTTGGTGCGGAACAATTCTGCGGAAATGTTTTCCTGCCTCGTCAGCATTTTCCTTGATAATTGTGGAAATGGGTTTCCTATGGGGGGGTATGAGAAATGGTTTTCCTCGGAAAACTTCTCCATCTTTTCCTCACTTTTGTCCATTTCAACCCAAAAACCCTATAACTTTTTCATTTTTTATTTCTTTATATAAATTATTATTTAATGTTAAATAAATAATATACATGTTATGTTATTTTCTTCAAAAAATTATATCACCAAATAAGAAATTTTGATTTTCTATAAGGAATCCACAGCCGCACCAAACAACATCTGCACCAATTCAATGAGGAAACTCTTTTTGCACCAAACATGAATTTCTAAATTCTACGGAAATCCTTTTCCGAGGTTTTCATTTCTATGGAATTTGCTGACGTGGCAATTTCCTCTTTCCGCGGAAAGGGTGTGTACACAAACATGCCCTAAAGCAATGAAAACGAAACAACGCTATACAATGATCGAGCCTAACGATTTTTTTACCGCCTTGATGGGACATTAGAATCATTCAATTGATCAACCCTTCTAGAAGTTCATTGCACAGAGAAGTTGTACATGTTCAAGCCAATCTAGGATCAGTAGGTCACCATTTTCTTCTTGCTTCTTTTCTTAGAGTTGATCCCTTTACATGACTTTCATTGTGTACCATAAATTCAACGTCTGTGTAAAGGTTTAGGTTTTTTCTTGATCATCCATGACATTGATTCACCTGTCTAATGAAAATATATCCAAATTTATATAGACAAACATAGTTTTGGCTACCCTTAGGCTTTGATTCAATAATCAAGCACACCCAATTAAAAATCCGGGCCAAATATTATTCTAATTATATGACTCAAACCCTTGATTTTAGTATTTGTAGTTTTTAATGATTTACAAGTCCATTCTTTAATTTTTTTCGCCCGTAAAAGGGTCCATTTTTCAAAAATATGATTCAATTTGCTCCTGGATGATGGTGATCAATCTCAAATTGGGATGGTTGCTAGTTTAGAGAATAAAAATTAAATTTTCTTTCCAACATAGAATAAAAATTGAATTTGCTCTCAAACACTCTGTGTTTTATTTTTCTTAATTTTTACTTTCATAATACTATCATTCTTTGGAATGAACCCGAAGGGGTAGTTCAATTGACCTTGGACTATAATTTGCACCCGAAAGTTATAGGTTCGAAACTACACTACCATACTAAGGCTACTGAGCAGTTTACCCAACTTTCCTTTGGAGTTGGAGGGATGAGTCCAGCCGAAAGGGTTGGAATCCTCGATAGCGAAAAAGAAAAAAATTCTTTCTTTGAAATAAAAAAAAAAAGTTCAACTGCATTAAAACATGTGTCAAGAATGTTTTATAAAAAAACAAAAAAATAAATGTGCTGGTTGCATTGATGTCACCTTCTGGAACAAGACCAGTGCCTTCGATTCCAAACAAGGCCGCAAATCGATGTAAATACAATTTGATAGTTAATACAATTTGATAGTTGGCAAGCTTGTGACACAGTCAAATGGGAAAAAGATATGTTCACAGAACCTTGGGTCCACGAAAGCTTAACACACAGTCCAATGAGACTTCCCCTCTCAAAAGAGATGCTTTTACAAAACCTTGATCCATAACAAGTTCGGTGATCTACTTTTCAAATGACTTACCACTCCCACTTTTCAAATGGACGGTGAGACAGCTGAAAAGTTCAGTATCACCATGTACAATCTTCTACCCAATATATACTACTAAATACAAGAAAGAAATTTGTTTTCCTCCTATTAACTACAGAGGGTGAAGAGATGAGCATTCTTCAATTTACAAACTATCTGCTACTCATTACAAAGTCTGCTATGAAATTAGTCTATAATATTCTTTTTCAACCCCAGCTTTATAAATTGGGACCGAGGGGAAGAAGAAGCCCACAAGGTGAAAAGGAGAATCCAAAAAAGTGGAAAGAGTGGCATGTGCAGGAGTTGATTCTTAAACAGCTTGGTGATAATTGAGGTTACCAACCCAATGAGCAAGGATTATATTCATAGAAAAAAATTTAGTCAAATCACAATTACAACTAAAAGCATTGAATTATCTCATATGCATTTTGTTCTATAAATAAATCAATTAGTCTCATTTAACCCAAAATTAAATAGCAGCTACCATAAGGCGATCACAACCATTAAATACTTTGAGGTACTTGTCATTTTGATTCATCAAGGGCTTAATTATTTGTATAGATTGTATAAGAATTGAGTACAAAAGAAATACGGTAAAATGAGCTCCTTCAAAAGATTATTGAAGAGATGACTGGTGGAGAACTTAAGGTGAGGGGGTGAATGATAAAAGCTCGACTTTTAGATGAAACCTAACTTTCCCTTATAGTGAATTAATAAGGTAATGACATTTTTAAAATGTAAGAGAGAGGATAAAATCCCACCTACCGCATTTGTAAAACGTGTCAAAGAAGGAGGACTATCCAAATAGGGTTATGACAGAGGATAGAATCCTAGCTGCCCAATTTGAGAAAATATGTGTAATCTTGACTTTCTTTCCACATTCAATTTGGAAATATCTTGTCCCATCCCCTTCCTTTTGAGTTGGACTTTGAATTTTCATTTATTGACAAATTCTTTTGTTAAGTCACTCATGCCATTTCACATTATACAAAACTACCCCAACCACCCAATCAGCAAGTAGAAGTAGAAACGGAAATTTCGAATCTATATCTCTAATCTAATATTAAAAAGTAACAGTCTACATTCAACCTTTACTACCAAAATTTATAGACTCTGACTTTTCTGTCTGCCACATACTTGACGCCAAAGCTTCCGACGCCTGCAGACCAGCAGCGGCTCAATATCCGCCCTTCATCTCATTCCATTCCAATCCCCATCCAAATCCAAATCTATAAATAAAAGCACAAGCAAGATGGTAGAAAAATAAATTTTCAACTCGATTTTCGTTGGTTACTAAAGTATAGATATATTTTTTTTCAAACCCTCTATACTAATTTATTATCAAGATATCATAAAACTTTATTGTAATATCAAAAAACTTATATTAAGAGGTGCATTCTGGTAAGATATCGTAGTTTCCACATGTATGGAACTTTTCTAGTGACCGTCTGCTTTATTGATGATTTTTCGTCTAAGTTTGAACTTTTGGATAATTTTTCTACATTAGAGGAGATCCTATGCAAATAAATTTTAAATTATGTGATATTGGATATCGCAAAAGTAAAATAAAATGAACTGGGTGACATCTTGGTAAATAGCTCCACTTGGTAATTGCCAAAATTGAAAGTTTAGGAAAGGAGAGGAAGGATAAAAAAGAAAAGATCTATTCAGACAAACCTTCTCCAAAAATTATTGCAATTATATGTCTGTATGAGATCAAAGTCTCTTCTCCTTCTACTCCTTTTCCAGTGCAGTTATTTATGGGAAGGATAGAAGGAGAGAGGAAGAGAAAGGGATCCCACAAACCCTAGCAATCAGAATAAGAAGCAGAAGAAGGAGAAGAAGAAGTAGAAGATGGTCTTCAAAGGTAGATTCTTCTCATCCAAAAAATCAGACTCTTCTGAAGGATCCAACAGCCCCAAAACCCCCACAAATGGCTCTCCATCCCCCAGATCTGACAAGAAGAAGGTCAGATCAGAACCTTCCCATACTAATACTCTGCACAAGGACACTGAAAAGATTCACATACAGCAGAAGAAGAAAGAGACCAAACCCAAGGTTTCTCAATCCCAATCTCAATCTCAATTTCAATCTCCATCTAAAACCCCAGATTCTGCGAGACTGCGCAAGGAGGTGGAGAGCAAGGACGGGCCGCCTGCGGCGGCGGTGATGGCATCCCCCCTCGTTGGTTCGTCGCTCGGGCTGAATCGGATAAAGACGAGATCCGGGCCGTTGCCGCAGGAGAGCTTCTACGGGTTCCGGGGTGATAGGGGATCCGCTCTGGGTGCGAGCAATCTGTCGAGGACGGGCGGGGACGGGTGCTCTACCTCGTCGGCGCAGGGGAGGAGTGGTGGGAAGAAGGAGGCGCGGAATGAGGCTAAGCCTGCGGCGGCACAGCAGAGAAGTAGCTCAGGCGGCGATAATGGAAGTAATTCTGATAGCGCACCCACAGGAAGCAGAGGGCAGTCGCGATATCAGAGCTCAAGTGTAAGGAGTGGAGAGTTGCAGGCGGAAATGAGTATGAAACTCTGTTTATGCTCACAATTCTATTTAGTGTGATTGTTCTTTGGGCAAATTCGCGTAATTGGTATTGAATTCCTAGGGATTCATACTAAAAAAAAAGGCTTAGACTTTAATGAGTGTTAAATAGGCAAAGAGCGAAGGATTAAATGTGGAGATGTAAGTGAGACAAATCGGAAGGTCTTCGCCTGCACTGTAATCCTTCACTTTTAGCACATTTGGTAGCAAGGCATTGCTTCAAAATCATAGGAATTCAGTATCAACCATGCAAATGGGCCCTTAAAGTGTCTGTTACTGATTTTTATTTCCACTATTCTAAAAGCTGATGCCTGGTAAATAAGTTGGTGATAATCACTATCATTGAAAGCAATTAAAGACCATAACATCACAAATTCTGTGGTAGAAATCTCTGAGAACTGTTGCATCTGACATTCTACATCATCGTTTGCCTTTTTCTATATCTACTTTGAATATAACGACCTCTATGCATGATTGCGTCCTCAAATCAATCAGCTCATTTGCAGTCAGCACCCTGTCAAGAATTTATCTTTCTTTCACCCGCAAATGGCCGTTGAAACAGACTTATAATGCAACCCATTCTGACCGAATAGCCAAAATCTTAGACAATTAGTTATACATAGTTATAAGTACACAGCCATCTTAATGTTCTAATTAAGTAAAGGATAAAATTAGCAATATTTAATGCTCAAAGCAGGATTAAACTGGGCCATAAGGATAATTTAGCAATCAGTTTTCCTTGAATTTTACTCTTGACCAATGAAACCTTCCTAGATTATGACTTCACATTCTTGAAGAGCGGTGATAGATCTTTACGGGGAGCAACATTTATCTACTTTTACATCGATCTTGATGGTTGACTTTACAATTACTGACGCGAGTAGTTGCCCTCTGCCAGATCAAATATGGATGGCCTTGATGTTGCTGACATGAGAAGCTCTTGCTTTAGTACTTAGGGATTTACTGTCTACAGCAGCATCGGAGGAATAAAGAAAAGGAAAAAAAGAAAGGGAAGAAAATAGATAAAACTATACTATTAACTTAATGTAATTGTGTAAAAATTACTTATTTTTTCCACAACTCCTCATTATTAACATTTCCACATGTGGAATTATGAAATACACATTAGTACACATTTGGATTGATTTAGAGTTTACATTGGTGATAAATGCTAAAGTATGCCGTGCTCCCAGGTAATATTGATTTGTAATGGATGATATTGTATGATGTGGACCTGCATGTGATCAACTGAAGTGCCCTTTACTATTGGTTCTTCCTCCCCTCCCACAAAGTCTGTTCATAATCACTATCAACATTTGAAGTTGCATCCATTAAGTTTCTTCATGAGAAGCTTGTTTATTAAGTTTCCTTTGCAGGGCAAAATAGTTCATGGGGCCGTTCTGAAGGATTGAGAAGTTCAGATGCTTGCACTCCAGAGCCTGAGGTACACCTGGATTTTTATTTGGTGTTTTCAATTCGAACATATTTACATTTTGATTGAGTTGTGACGAATTGTTCTTCTTCTTATTATTATTATTTGAAATAATGGTGTGAACATTAATTTGAGTGTTTGCTCCTGTAGACTGATGATTTCGGAAACCCAAAGGAATCTGAATCTCCCCGTTTTCAAGCCATTCTGCGCGTTACAAGTGCTCCCCGTAAGAGATTTCCTGCTGATATTAAAAGCTTCTCGCATGAATTGAACTCAAAGGGAGTGAGGCCTTTTCCCTTGTGGAAGCCCCGGGGCCTAAATAATTTGGAGGTACTTTATATGTGCTACTTGCTCAGGGAAGTTGTTATTTTTGTCTCCCAGGTTTCTTTCCTTGATACAAAATAGGCGTCAATTGAAGAGTTAGATAGAATTCCCTCAATTGGATTATTTCCAGAACTGCTCCATTCAATGTTATAAATATAGTAGAAACTGCATTAAGCAGGTTTACAGCTTTGTGCTTTCTATTTCCAAAAATTATAGTTGTTGCACTATAACAAGTATTGGATCAATAGATTTTAGCAAAAAGAATCCCATCATGCATGTCTTATCGGGTTGTAGGATAAGCATAGTATCCTTAGTTCTACACTGGAAAAGGAAAAAAAAAGAAAGAAGACAACCCTTAGTTTTATAATTTGAATTGTAATATCTGTTTATATTGATATTCCCTTCCCCCTCTGCTCTTTGCAGGAGGTCTTGGTCGTCATCCGAGCAAAATTTGACAAAGCAAAGGAAGAAGTGGATTCTGATTTAGCCGTTTTTGCAGGGGATTTGGTTAGCCTTTTAGAAAAGAATGCAGAATCTCATCCTGAATGGCAGGAAACATTTGAGGATTTATTGATTCTAGCACGGCATTGTGCTGTTATGTCACCTAGTGAATTTTGGGTTCAATGTGAAGGTATTGTTCAGGACTTGGATGATCGACGTCAGGAGCTACCCATGGGCATGCTGAAGCAACTCCACACCCGCATGTTATTCATTCTCACTAGATGCACCCGCTTGTTGCAGTTCCACAAGGAAAGTGGGTTTGCTGAGGACGAGCGTGTTCTTGGTCTTCGTCAATCTAGAATTTTGCAGTCTGCAAAACGAATTCCACCAGGGAAAGCAAAAGATGGACAAAATCTCATCGGTGGAAGGAACTCAAAGCCAGTCTCCACAATGAAGTTTTATAGTCAAGAGCAACATGGATTGAGTTGGAAGAGAGACCGAATGGTACAGCCTATGAATATCTCCTCACCTCCTGATTTGGAAACTACAGAAAACATTGACTTGCCTTCAAGCCGGGATCGAATAGCTTCTTGGAAGAAACTTCCTACTCCAGCAGAGAAGATCGACAAAGAGGCAATCGTGAAAGATGAACAATATAATGGTAAGGTGGAGTCTTTGAAAATGTCAAATGACAGGAGAGAACATCATGATTCGGACCAACTTGCTTTTAGACCCGAGATTCCTGCTGCCAATGATTCTCCTAAACATTCTTCTGTTCCTTCCAAGCATCAGCACAAAGTTTCTTGGGGTTATTGGGGAGATCAGCAAACACTTTCTGATGAGAGCTCGATAATCTGCCGCATCTGTGAAGAGGAAGTGCTGACTTCTCATGTGGAAGATCACTCAAGAATCTGTACAATTGCAGATAGATGTGATCAGAAGGGTCTAAGTGTTAATGAGCGTCTTATGAGGATTGCTGAAACTCTTGAGAGGATGGTGGAGTTTTTTTCGCAAAAAGACTTACACAATGCATTCGGTAGCCCAGATGTAGCGAAAGTTTCAAATTCAAGTGTTACTGAAGAATCTGATGTCCTCTCTCCGAAGCTTAGTGATTGGTCCCGTAGAGGATCAGAAGACATGCTTGATTACCTCCCGGAGGCTGATAATTCCCTTTTTGTGGATGACCTAAAGGGTCTTCCATCCATGTCATGCAAGACTCGTTTCGGTCTGAAGTCTGATCAAGGAATGGCAACATCATCGGCCGGTAGTATTACTCCCCGATCTCCACTATTGACACCAAGGATCAGTCAGATAGACTTACTTTTGGCTGGAAGGAGCCCTTTTTCTGAGCATGAAGATCTTCCGCAGGTAATGACATCTTATTATATATAATGTCATGCATGATAGTGCTTTCATTATCATATTTTGGCCAGCTAATAACTGAATTGGACTAAATTCAATTATGTGTTTGACGTTGAGTTCAACCAGAGGGTTTCCAGTTGATAAGTATACAGATTTGTTTAGAAGAGATAAAGAAATAGATAAACAAAGAGAATAAAAAATCGGAAAGAGAAAAAAAATACAATAAAGACATGGATATTGACTGTGTCGTGGGGGCATTGGATTCTAAAGTAGTTTCTATCTCTGTTTTCCGTGCCAAGTTCCATTGAAAATGGACAGGTTGCCGATTTCTTCAATTGCTTGCTCTACCTACCATGATCACAGTTGTTAAAAACTCAATAGAGTTATTTATTGAGATTTTAAAGAAATCTACTGATTTTCCGATTCAATGGGATTGGTGCTTATATCGGATGGAATTAGTTGTCCAGGTGATCTTGGCCATATAACATAGACTCTGAAGTCTGATCTGTGAATGATGAATGTAAGAATAAGATACCACGATCATGCCATTTATTACAAAGATAATGAACAATAGATGGGAGCAGACATATTTGAGTGCCTTTGTTTTGGAACGTAAATGGTTTATTTTTCTACAGGATCATGCTTAACAGTTCTTTTTAAATGGTGCTGTGTTTACTGTTTGAATGTGCAGAAAATATGAAATGGACCTTTTAATTCCACATCCTTACGCTGTAGTTTATAATTCCCATAGTCTTTTCCTGAATGGTCCTGTAATCTTCTTCAGTACAGTGATATGCCTAATTCTTGTTTACAGAAGTCATTTAACTTCCTCTTGAATTTCTTTTTCTAAATGGTCCCCATGCATCTATTGATATTTGGTATCCCTTCTGGTCCTAATGCTCTGGTTTTTTGGCCTTTCAAAGTCCATCTTTGATTTTAGTTTTAGATACTTCAATTATCTTGTTTTGATATGTTTCCAAATCATTACTCACTCACTTGTATATTCCATATTTAATAGGTCTTTAAAATACAACCCTTATCGTTTACCTCCTTTTCATTTTCGATGGACCTTCCATTTTCGTCTTTAATGTACGTTGCATATGTGCTCAAGATTACTAGTTTTTGTTTCTTTGATCTTGGCGAGCTTATAGATACCATTAGGCCTTATCTCCTTCCTTAGTTTCCAACTGAGCATACAAGTGATCATAAGCTTCATAGTTGCCTTTGATGACAATTTTATCTGTTCCTTTTGCTGTTGTTCTCTTTATATTTGATGTTTAAATAAAGGAGTATCAGAATCATTTTTATATTAGAATAAAAGCAGATACATCATTCAAAGACACTAGACCACATGGTATAGAGATGATCTCAACTGTGGATAAGGTTGGAAGTGAAATCAAAAGGAGAAGAAAGATAAGGTCATGCTAACAAAATGCCCTCTACAAAAATGTCTACAGATGGTACACTTTCCGTTCCCCAAATCATTGTTAGCACTTAGCAGCAGGGCGGGACCCAGGAATTCTTCCTGGTGCGGAAAAAAAATAATTCTTGGGAGGGCCACATATAAAAAAACTCATGTGGTTTTTAAAATATATAGGGGCTTTTTTGAAAATTGTTGGGGGGGGGGGGCATATGTGAAAAATTATAAAATTTCCTAAAACATAAGGGTGTTTTCAGAAATTTTGGGGGGGCCATGGCCCCTGCCTCCAGCGGTGCTTAGCAGCAACTCTTAACCTGTAAATCCCTGCACTCCACAGCTCTACTGAAGCATGCAATGATAGAGTGAGAAAATCATAATACAGAAGGAGCTCTATTTGCAATCTCTAGTAATTTTTTCTTATCTCCAGTCCATCTACTTCCTGTTCATGGTAGCTGAAGCCATCCTCTTTTTCATTCTCACCCAGCAAACGCATAGCTCAAAAGTGAAACCTAAAAATATGACGGCTACGATAATGATGTTCTTTGATGGAGAATTGACTAGTTTGAGGTTAATATAACCATCATTTTTCTTTGAGAAAATACCCCATATTCTTGATATGTTCTTAAAAGGGATGCATGTAGTAGGACTCCAAAAATCCTTCTGTAGATAATTTCTGTATTTCTCTTGCTTAAACATACATTCCTCTCCTCAATGTCACCAACTCACCATCATGTCTTTTCTTCACACACGCACTCTCTCTCTCTATATATATATATCATAAATGCGCACACAGTAACTTTTTTGCTTGCTTCTTTTAGTTTAGTTTTTTATTTGGTATGGTGCTCTTATCCTTTAGCCTTTTTACAGATTAATATTTGAACTCGTTCAGCTGATCTGAGATTGGTGGGATAAGGCTCAGATGATTATTTTCTTGACTGATTAAAAAATGATGATGGTTTAACTTTGTGATTCTTGGAATCATTCAGAAAATTATTTATTTGGAGGTGACCTTGGCCCTGTCTTATCTTTTGCACCTGTTGCCTGAAGGTTGAAACAAACCAAGTGTCTGAGTTGGTCTTGTTTTTACTTTCACTCATTTGTTCTTGTCAACTAAAAACTTAATACCCACCTATCTCTTAACACACAAAAAAAAATAGAGGGTGGGGTGGAGGGGGGGAGGGTTGTGGGAAGAGAAGGAAAGTAAATATATGCTTCTACCACTGGGCAGTGAATCTTTTTCTGTCCTTTCTTTAGTTGGACATATTTCAGTGGTGGTGTTCTGTTCTCGATCTGTTGTAGACTTGTACTTATCCATGTATAACCAACCTTGTTGCTTATATTAAAAAGTCGAGCATAGCATATGACAATGAGTCCTTTTTTTTAAGTGCATGAACTTTTGGCGTCTACGGGAATTTTATATTGATTTTATTTTCAAGTTCGAAGAACAAACAATTAAATGGAATTTTTTTATAAAAAGAAAAAACAAATGCCATTTACTTTCTGATTAATCTGTGTTCCTTGAGAAGCTGATACTGACTTATCTTTTACTTTCATTAGATGGCATGGAGCTTGGTGTTGCTAGTTGTTTTTCAGTAGTCTAGGTGATTTTCCCTGGCGACCAGTACTAGGATGATCATGTAGGCTGTTATAGGCTTAGGTGTTTGTTGAAGACTGTAATGGTTCGTTTCTTGGTTTCTTAGGACTAGGGGATACATTGAATCAAATGCAGAGAGTCATAGTCGTCATCATATGTATGATTGTAGAAGCACTAAATGTGTTACAAGGCTACCTGTGTGTTTGTGCATGCAAATAACCTTTTCTTTCGTTCATCCTTGGATGACCACCTTGGCTTAACCAATCTGAATGTTATTCTTGGCTATCATTTTATATTCTATTACCTATCTTTTGAAATGATGCAGATACACGATCTTGCTGATATTGCTCGATGCATAGCATCTACTCCCATGGATGAACGGTACTTGCCTGATTTGGTCACTTGTACGGAGGACCTACAGGAAGTTATTCAACGGAGGAAACTAGTTGCAGTCACTGTGCAAACATTTGGAACTCGCATAGAGAAACTGCTTCAGTGAGTCTCTTGGCTGCAAAAATTGCCTTGTGCTTTTCGAAATTCATATATATATATATATATTTTCCCTTATCGAAAGGTAAGTAGCCTCAAACCCTTGATTTTGTAACTGCGAACAATAAGCACCTTCCAACTGTGTGGTACAGGCTCTTGTCAATATGGGAATCACTATAAATAATTTATGGATCAAAAGACCGTTTTTCAACGCACATTTTAATTTATGGGTTATTCCAAGCAGTTACAGTGCAACAAAACACTTTCTGTGCTGTTGAGGAACGAGTCTGATCCGGGCACTTTTACTCTGTAGTGAGGTAGTGTTTGCTCTTCTAATAATAAAGTGAATAAGCTATGTTGGATTTTGTCTCATGTGTTAGATTCCAATAAGAGATTCATTGAGGCTTGGGGAAGAACTGTTCTCTCATCTCTGTCATTTATTTATTAATACAGGTATTGTTCCATTAATTTGATCGTCATTTTCAAAGCCTTGTCCAACTATGTTGGGTTCAGCTGCATGAATTCTGTTTCTCCATTCAACCCCAACATACTTGGGTTGGGACAAGGCTTTGATGATGATGGTGATTAAAAAAAGGGGAAAAAACCTTTTAACTACCCTCACTAGCAGTAAGGTGGAGTTTCTTGTTCCTTCTTGGGTATCCGCTACCTCCCTCTTGAAGGTATCGCCATAGCAATTATTATCAGGAGCTGGCATAAGATACCCCTTCCCCTTCCCTAATCTATGCAAGGCCTTCTTTAGTCTACATACCTTCCCTTTTTTATTTGCTCCATGAACCCAGGCAGAGTCATGTACACTTCTTCATTTAGATCGCCGAGAAGGAACACATTTTTCACGTCCATGCCATGTTGAGCAACAACCCACAGAAATTAGCTGCTATAAATAGTAGCATCTGAATAGAACTTAACTTGTGGAGAGAGTATCAAGATAATTTAATAATAGCAAGAAGTCCTTTTGGGCACTAATCTTTCTTTATAGCTCTGATTGATCCATTTGGATCATATGTCAGCGTGTATACCCATTTACATCCATTTGTCTTCTTACCAAGTGGATGCTTCGATGATTCCCATTCTTCTATAATGCCTCCTTTTCATCTATCATGGCTGCTTTTGATGTTGGATGAGACTAGTAGGCCGAAGAGGATATGGATGGAAATAGTTACAATAGATATGGAGAAGTGAAACCTATCCGAGGATTTGGCTCATGATAGATTGGAATAGAGAAATAGAATTCATGTAGGAGACCCCAACATAGTTGGGACAAGGCTTTGATGATGATGATGATTGAAGCCTAAGGAATTGGAAGCATTATTTGGTGTAGTGACAGTTTGCTCCTTATTGGGGACTAAGAGGCCCTGAGATTCGTGAATATGGGCAATGGAACTTGAACAATAGATATGCAAAGGGGTGGTCTTTCTACATGACTTCCCCTCTTTAAGGCATGAGGTGGGTATGCACAATAAGGTAGTTGATGGCCTTAAATGATTGAATGACCATAGTTTAATATATAAAGGCATCAATGACAAAAGAATAAACCTCACTTGCTAGCAGTGTATAAGTACATGATTGTAGTAAGGCTAAATACCTAAACTGCCCTTACTATTAATGTATGATTATAATTATTTACATCAATAATATAGTCCTTCAATTCATTTTTGTGGTTTCAGGGTTTTGAGTCATGTTAGTAAATTTTGACTAATTAAAAAAAAGTATAATCCCTTCAAATGGAAAGGAAATATGATGTTGCTTTAGGGTTTCAGCCTCTTGAACACTCATTGAGACGTCAAAAAGGTTTTCTATCTTTTCGGTTGGGAGACAATGTGGAGAAGTTTACTGTAGTTACTGATTGTGATGGAAATAATTGTGAGAAAGATTTGGCGCTGGGTAATGATTGGGTTTTGTTTTATCATCCACTTTTATGGAAAGTATTACATTCTTGTTCTCTTTTCTATTTGGAGGAT
This sequence comes from Cinnamomum chago, assembly GCA_038049695.1. NCBI lineage: Eukaryota > Viridiplantae > Streptophyta > Magnoliopsida > Laurales > Lauraceae > Cinnamomum > Cinnamomum chago. The sequence goes on along the minus strand of CP142452.1, from coordinate 85,154,596 downwards.
TTCTCATTCTTGCCTGTATTTCTTGTTCTATTGTCTTAATAAAAATTTCCATAGCACATATCATAAAGTTAATTAAAATCTATAACATTTCTTCAAAACTCGTGTAAAATCTTTTTTTTAATCAATTATTTTCTAATCCCCTGTAAGCTTTTCATACTCCAATTTCTCATTTGTTTCTTCAACATTTAACTGTTTTGCAATATCTCAGGGAAAAATATGTGCAGCTTTGTGAGCTAATTAATGATGAAAAGGTTGATATGACGAGTACTGTAATCGATGAAGATGGTCCTTTAGAAGATGATGTGGTTCGTAGCTTGCGAACAAGCCCAATTCACTATACATCTAAGGACCGGACGTCAATAGATGACTTTGAGATTATAAAACCAATAAGCCGTGGGGCATTTGGTCGGGTTTTTTTGGCAAAGAAAAGAACAACGGGTGATCTCTTTGCCATTAAGGTATCTTTGTTTTTCTTTTAATCTCTACATGTTACTCTCTAGACTTTTGGTTGTGTTTTAAGAATATCACGATGACAAAAAGTTTTGGTTTATGTAACTTCTTCATGTTTATTAACCTTTGTATGTGTTTATTTATCATTATGATACTTTATAGGGGAATTCATTTTTTGGAAGGCATTGGGCTTTGATGTTTGGTGTCATGTCCTCCTTGAGAATAATTTTTCAAACCATTTTTTTCTCACATATAACATAATGGCATCAGAACACACTGTGTCCATTTGTTGCACAAGAGTGGACTTGATATTATCTACAATGGACCGCATTCATACTTATTGACTCCTATAATTTTTTTTCCTTAGATGTGTGTTTGCATTTGTGCATGTGCTTGCTTGTGTGAGAGAGCCTTCCTTGTTTGTCCTGCTCTATCTTCTGGTGAAGGACAAAAGCATGTTCCTCTATTTGTGTGTTAGTTTTGTTATTTGAACAAGTTATGACTTATGAATAGCATTTGGTAGCTTTTTGTAGGAGTCAATTTGATGTATAGATATGCTTGCAGGTGCTTAAAAAGGCAGACATGATCCGTAAAAATGCTGTGGAGAGTATATTGGCGGAGCGCGATATCTTAATTTCAGTTCGCAATCCTTTCGTGGTGAGCTGGTTTACTGTGTAGAGTGGTTTCTGTACTATAACTTACATTTTGTTGCCCTCTAACTGGAAATATTCATATTAGGTACGCTTTTTCTACTCTTTCACATGTCAAGAGAACTTATATCTTGTTATGGAGTACTTGAATGGTGGTGATCTATACTCATTGCTGAGAAACTTAGGTTGCTTGGATGAAGATGTTGCTCGTGTATATATAGCAGAAGTCGTAAGTTCAATTGCATTTTTTTGAAGTAATTCATTAATTTTTTTTTTTTCTTGTGTTTGATTTTACTTCTGAAAGTAAATGGTTGCAGGTGCTTGCACTGGAATACTTGCATTCCCTGCGCGTGGTTCATCGTGATTTGAAACCAGATAATTTGTTAATTGCACATGATGGTCATATCAAGGTCAGCTGTCTTCACCTAAATTCCTTTTTTCTTAAAGTACGCTAGGGTCTTTTTCTTACTGTTCAATTTTCTTTTGGTTCATAATTGATTCCTAGAGTATACATTGAGATGTGATTTTTCCAAAACTGCCTTGCTGTGTTATGAATAATTTTATCATGTGTGAGATTTTGAAACCTTAGGCTGGAACTGTTTTATTTATTTATTTATTAAGAGTTATAGAGTTTTATTCATGCTCTCTTAGTCTCCTTAGGGCATGTTTATTTTCCTTGGGACATGTTTATTTAGTCACAGGGCCTGTTTGGGTAATTCACTTGTAAAGTGAATTACAGTGAAGGGTCACTTTAAGTGACAATAAAAGAAAATGGGTCATATAAAAAAGTACAAAAATTCAAAAATCACCTCATGTCAAAGATTGCCTTAGTTATTGAGTCAAATTATTTGTTTCTCATATTTGCTTGTGATCAGAGGTTATTTTAATAAGTTTGTACTCTTTTCATTCTCCAATCTTCTGGTTGCTTTGTATTTGAAGTGATCTTTAGCAATTTGGTACCCTTAGTAATTTTGGGACTGGACAAGGGCAAGTGGCTCATTGTCACCTTATCAAAAAAGAAAAGAAAGTTCTACCTTTCATAAGAGTGGCCTCCTTCATTAGTAGAAAAAAAAGTACTGCTTTTTACAAGAGCAGCCTCCTTCATTGGTCGAACCTTACAAATATCTGATTTTGTTTCCGGACAGTTGACAGATTTTGGGCTTTCCAAGGTTGGTCTCATCAACAGTACTGATGATTTATCTGGTCCAGCAGTTAGTGGAACACCACTACTTGGTGAAGATGAACCTCAGGTTTCTGGTTCTGAACACTTGAATCATCTGGAGCGCCGGCAGAAACGTTCTGCTGTTGGTACACCAGATTATTTGGCACCAGAGATACTCTTAGGAATAGCGCATGGTATGGCTTCCTTTTTTGTGGCAAAGCTGTGATGTGTTTTTTCCCATTCTCTTTTTTATTATGCAATTCAAATCTTGCTATTTGGTATAACTCAATTTCGTTTTATGCATCCCTTTTGTCAGGCACTACAGCAGATTGGTGGTCTGTGGGTGTTATTCTTTTTGAACTAATTGTGGGAATTCCACCTTTTAATGCAGAACATCCACAGGTTTGTATCATACGCCTCGATATTTTTTTCCCCTATAAATCTAATTTTGCATTGTTTCTTTCTTTAATTTTTGTTTCATAAGATGGGATCAGATCCATTCCTTCAGCAAGGCAACCTTTGCTTGCAATTTCTAGCACATGAGTGTTAAATCCAGTTCTTTTTCAGTGAGTCAGTTCTGAAGTGTTGCAAGTTATACTAATCATAACAAGCATAGTTATCAGAATCCTACGATTCGTATCCCGAATCCCGATTCATATCCCGAATCCCAATTCATATCCCGAATCTTAAGGAAAGGATTCGTATCTATGTAATGAATCCCATTTACAAATGAATCTTAGGATTCATGTATGAATCCTACGATTCGATACTCGTTTCATTGAATCTTATGATTCAAGTGATTCGACTAAGCAAGAATGGCTATAGCCAATAAGCTAATATTACCTTTTTTCTTTCTTTATTCTCTTTTTTTTTTATCGCTTGTATTTTTAAAAGGTTATTTAGTAGTTAACGAAACCTCGTAAGAATTTTTTACGGCTTTTATAAGGTTTTAAAAATGAATAAAGAATATGCATTTTAACTAAAGCATTCGACTGTCTGTATGGTGCTTGTTTATATCTTCTTCTTGTTTTAATCTATTCTGGGTTTTTTTTCTTCATGAACACTTTCTTTAACTTTAAGAGATATACTACTGTATAAGATTGATGGTTTGGATTTTATTTTATTTTTATATTTTGATTTAAAGATAATAAAAAATCTATATTGTTACTTTAAACTTATTCAACTATATGTAATAATTTATGTCATGATGTTCTTGATATGATTGTATGATAGACATGTTATTATATTTATACTACTATAAATGGAAGAATTGATGGTTATGAATAATTACTTTTTTTCTTTTTCTTTTAATTTTTAATTATTTTTTATTTTTATTAGAAAAATAAAAAAATCCTACGATTCACGATACGATTCGCGATTCAATTTGATTCATGGGTATGAACGATTTACGATACGATTTCGATTTTGAAAACTATGATAACAAGTGTGTTATTCTTTTTGTAGATTGATATCCACTCTTCTTATTAGTTCTGCTAGATATCTGAGGCACTTCTTGTGGTACAACTAGTTATAAATTTTGCAAGTCAGCACTCCATTTATTTCATACTTTATCCAGATTCCAGACACTTAGGGCACGTTTGGTAAACATAGAAGAATCCTCTGTTTAGAAGATTCTCTCCATCTCCAAAGAATCAACACCTCCTCAGGTAGGATTCCCAATGAGAGTTCCATGTTTGGATAGAGGGAAGATTTCTACAATTTGTAGAATGTATGATACAATGGTCATAACAGTTTTTTTTTAAATTTCTCATAATCCATGAAAATCACCTCAAAGTTGTCTGTGGTCATCAAGAGACTTTGAACGGTTCCGATCATGCAAAGGGGGCCCACATAAATAAAAAATAATATTCTAGTGTATGGACGTTTTTACAAATTTCTCAAGATATAGTAAGGATCAACGGTTGAAATTTGGTCACCTTGCCGTGTTTGACCTTTCCGAACTAATGACTGGTTCCTATCTTGATTGTGGACCCCACATAAACCAGAAAATTGGGGAAATGGACTGGTTTTATTCCTGTTTTACATATAGTGTAAATGGTCTGGACGTTTTGGCACATATCTCTAGATATAAGAGGAATCAACGGTTGGAATTTGGTCACCTTGCCGTGTTTGACCTTCCCGAACTAATGACCGGTTCCAATCTTGATTTTGGACCCCACATAAACCAGAAAATTGGCAAAAACAGATTGTTTTTATTCCTGTTTCACATAGTGTAAACGGTTCGGACGTTTTGGCACATATCTCGAGATATAAGAGGTACCAACGGCTGTAATTTGGTGAGGTAGCCATTTTGGAGTTGTTAAAGGTGACTAACGGTTTGGATCTTGATTATGAGACCTAAAGGTACATTTCCAAAGAAAAAACTTATTAATCCCACTTTACCGCCTCGGTTATTGTAGCTCCGCCTTTCCCTTCTTCCGTGGATTCTGCACGTCCAAGGGGGGGAGGTTTGACTGCAAGAATAATTGCTTGAGGAGATTTCGCCTGTCCGTCCTCTGAAAATCCATGCCCATCCAAACATGCAAAATCCTTGATTGTGCGGAAAAGCGTGAGGAATCCCCTTACGCGGACCGTTGCCAAATGTGCCCTAAGATGCTAGAGAACTGGAAGAAGGATTTGTGGAAATGCATTTCATGTTGTTCATCCATTATGAAGTTAGTGTTGACCCCGTTATGTTACTGAATTTGAATTTGTAGTTCTGTACCTAAAGAACCTGATTTTGTTAACACAAGCTTGCAGTCCAACCATGCCCAATGTTTTAGTTTCATTTTGTTTAATAATCTCAGAATAAAGTTAATGTTGTTTGCACTAAAAATATGATCTTATGGCGTTTTTCACTCTGTGAGAAGTTCATATTTCATTCCATTAAAATAAAAAAAAAACGCAATATAATTTTGGACATCCATATTTTACTATTATGTTCCTTATCTTTCTTTCATCAATATCCTCATAACTTTCTCATTCTTAGATATTCCTTGTGTGTATAGCTCTATTTCTCTTTGGACTCCCCATGCAACTTTTACTACCTAATTTATACATTCTCTTTGGATACCTGCTCTCTGGACCTATGTCTCACTATATTCTCTTTTGAATGTTGGTCATTTTTCTGTTTCAAATTAACTATCTTGTTCTTTGCAATCCATTGATTTATTCCTGCTCATCCAGCTTTACGTAGAAATTCCAAATTCCCTAATCTATGTTATGCTATTTGGCTCTCTTTTGTAGCGACTTAACTTTTAGGTCCATTATCCTCTCCACATAATAAAAAACTATTTTATTTACTGTTGATATGCATGTATGGATTTTTTTTTTTTTTTTTTTGTAATTTTCCAGATTTCAGTAACTGTTTTGTTAGTGACTGCAGGTGTTTTTTGGTAAATTGTAATAATTTTACTTAAAAAAATATGAAGGCCTTGTTACCCAACTCTCGGTGGTTGATCAGTACATCTTTTTCTCCATTTCCTTCTCTTCTTCTTCCCTTTTAACTCCTGTCTTCTTTATCTTTTCTCTTTGAGTTTTTATATATGCATAACAAATGAGAAATTTGATAATAATTCAGTGTTCATTTTGGTATCAAAGCCATAAAAAGTCATAGACCTGTCAACAGTCTTAAGAGAAGGTTTTTTTGTGACGTTTTGAAGTTGTTCCAGAGGTTTTTTGTGACATTTTGAAGTTGTTCCCAATCTAGAGGCTGAAGTCAGCCACCTAAGGGTTGATGTCAGCACCTTGGCTTGCCAGTGAAGGTGCAAAACCTGTGAACTGCTGGTTCAGTTAAAACTTAAAAGTTCCATGTTCTGATGTGTTAAAGGTTAGCCTGTGTGAATATTATTAAAGTTTTTGCCAAGTTTGGTGTGGAATTCTGATAAAATTAGCCTCTCGATTATTTGATGGATGAGTGGTCATCCTAATCAGTATTTTTTCTCTATTGAGTGAGTGTTCATCCAATTTGGTTAACTATGGAGAGTGTTTATTGCCTGGAAATTATTTGATGGATGAGTGTTCATCCTAATCAGTATTTTATCTCGGTTGAGTGTTTGTTCATCCAGTTTGGTTAACTATGAAGAGTGATCATAATAGTAGTATGGGTGTTGTGGATGATGGATACCAATCCTCGATTCCTTGTCCGCTAGAAAATGTCACAATGCTCTGTACCAGTGAATTAATCAGGGTTGGTATTGTAGTAGTATCGGTGATTCTAACATCTATACAGATTTTTTTTGGAGTTTTCCATGGAATTCAATGCTAGCGGTATTTTATCTCTGTTGAGTGTTTGTTCATCCAGCTTGGTTGACTATGAAGAGTGATCATAGTAGTACGGGTGTTGTGGATGATGGATGCCAATCTTCGATTCCTTGCCCACTAGGAAATGTCACAATGCTCTGTACTGGTGAAGCAATCAGGGTTGGTATCATAGTAGTATGGGCGACTCTCTCTAACATCTATACATAATTTTTTGGTGTTTTCCATGGAATTCGATTCTAGGGGAAAGAGTTAAAGTCAACCAAATTTCGGGGGAATCTATACGAATCGAGGTCATGGTCACAATGGAGGTTGTGTTAAACATGGGCTGTCGATGATTGGCTGACTTGAAGTATTAGTCCCTATTCAATTGAATTAGAAAAACCTAGTAATGTGGTTCCATAGAGTGGTGAATTGACTATTAAAGAAGAGAGGTAGGTACACATAAGAGGCTTTAGGATTTCAAAGGTGCGATATCAGCTGAGGGTATGACTTCATATGCTGCCTGTGGTAGTTTTGCACATGTGGTTTCTTCTTTGTCCTAGTCCTGCTTGGATCATTGATACAGGAGTTATAGATCATTTGACAGGCATGGGTCGCTTATTTTTTTTACTCCTTTTTAAGGAGTGTTCATGTTGCTAATGTGTCATTCACCCAAGTTGCAGGTGAATGATCCATTGTCTTCTACTTTATCTTTATCATCTGTTTTGCATGTACCTTTCGTATTTTCAAGATTTGAGGATGGGACGGTCGATTGGTGGTGCTCATGAGGGCAATGGTCCATCTTTCGTAATTTAAAAGGAGGTTGGCGTTCTAGAATTGTTCAAAGATCAGTTTGGATCTATCCCCCGCCCAGTATTTTTAAGTTGAACTTTGATGGTAGCATTGTTCAAAGTGTTCAGTGAAGAGGTATTGGCGGCGTCATCAGAGATTGGAATGGAATCATTCTTAGAAAATTTTCCGGGCCAATGGATTCTTCTAATGCTAATGAAGCTGAGTTGTTTGCTCTTCTAATTGGGTGTCGTGAGCTGCGTAGAATTGGAGGTCTTAATCCTATTATTGATGGTGATTCCTTTTCTTCTATCCAATGGGGTCCTGGAAAAGCTATTTATCCTTGGAGGCTAGCGGATTGGGTGTAGGAGGTGCAAGATATTTCAAGTTTGTTGGGTGCTTCTTTCCATCATATTTTAAAAGAGGATAATTCTATGGCGGATGGTCTGGCCAAGGAAGGAGTCTTTCACACTTCTATTTCGTTTGATTTATAATTTCTATTGTCTTCCCTTGTTTGTTGTAGTTTTCATTGACCCTTGTTTTTGTCTGTCTGTTTGGTGAAATAAAAATTTATCTTAAAAACAAAAAAGTTTTCTTTTAGATGTAGAAAAGGCTCTTCTAGGTGAAATTAATGTTTCAAAGTGCAATTGGCTGGATGGTGCATTAACATCTGAAGTGTTATTTACAGTTGTAGATCACACTAGTGGTCAAGTGTTGCTACTTAGTAATTCATGTCTGATGTTTCAATTATACCCCGGAAATTTCGCTAGAAACTATCATCACTTTCCTAATACCTTTAGGATAAATAAGCTTACATTTAAATAGCGAAGAAACTTCATTTTTTTTTCCTTTCCTTTTTTTATTTTATATATATCCCCTCTGCAAAGCGCCGGTTCTTGTGGGGGCCCACCTCGAGCCCCATGGGGAAGATGGGGGGTGGGGGTCGAAAGATCTCCCCCAACATGGCCCGTGTACAGTGACAGACGCTCCGATCATCATTGGCCGCACTTGATCCATGTCCAACAAGTTTTCACCGTCCAAAGCGAGTGCACACTCGACCCAACGCTCCAGTTCATTTGGACGGGTGCCAAACGTTTGGGACCCATGACTATCGAGGGAGGGGGAGAGGGGGGGCTTGTTTTACGGCCCACTTGATTTGATCAAAACGTGGGCCAAATGTGAAGTTATTGGATCAAATGCTTCTGTGTCCTATATGTGCTCATGATAATTGTAAATTAGCTTAAGCTTAAGTCATAAGAATAACAAAACACATCTTAGTGGCAAATTTTTTTGCTAATATAAATTATTGGATGATCTCTCTCTCTTTTTTTCTTTTTTTTTAAGGAATTATGTGTATTAGCTTCACTTGTGCAGTTTACTAAAATTCATAAACATTGACTGCTTTTGTACTACTTAATCTTCTTTCGCATACAGCTGGTTTTTGACAATATACTCAATCGCAAAATATGTTGGCCTCGGGCACCTGAAGAAATGAGTTATGAAGCACAAGATTTGATTGACAAGTATGGTCAGCCATTCTTCTTTTGATCTTGTTTTAAAATGCTTTCACTAATTCTATGCTAAGGAAAGGAATGACACTATTATTCAATAATTCAATTTAGTCGTCTAGTCACTTAATTTTTTTTTTTTTTGAAAAGGATCTAGTCTCTTAATTTGATGATACGTTTCTTGCTTGTTTCACCTTTTGTCAACATAGTTTGGGAATTGGATCATCAATTAAGTTGCAAATTACGGTTTCACATGTAGGAATCTGAGCCATGTATGGGGTTTCCAGTAACTCTGGTTTGGCAAATTCAAAGTATAGAATTCAAGGATTTGACATAATAAATATAGTAAAAACAATACAGAAAAATAACACCTTTAGAAAATAATGTACAACTCCACCTCTAAATAATCAAGAGAACATTTTAGTTAGATTTCAAAAAAACAAAGTGTAATATTTAATCTACTAGAAGTTAACAACATAATGTGCAAAATAGTACTAGAAGAATCTGTAAGGATTCTGACTGTCGCGTTCAAGATACATTTGACACAGGTAGGTTGCTCACTTCAAAGAACGCATGCATTGCAGGAGATATATCTTGTCTGTCTTTGGTGGCCAAAAGATGACAACTGAGAGTTCAGAGAACTTACTAGTAGTCTCAGGAGTTATCGATGTAGACATGTTGGGTTTGGGTTTAGTCCATTGTGGTCAGAGATCCAGTTTTTATCTGGAGTCTTGTGCCTGACCTAATTACATGATTGATTCGAACCCTGTCCTGATTGTCAATTAGGCCGAAGGTCAGGGCCTATTCCTGATCTTTATGTACATCCCTAGTTTATCTTTTTGGTCTAAAAGGTTTGTCCTGGAGCTATCGTATATGTATCTCTTATGCTTGTTCAGGTGTTTGGTTAAACAGATATGGACCCCACTGGACCAAGACCCATACCCAAATGGGTCCATTTGTGAACCTAAACCTGGACCTGATTTGGTCCATACAAAAAAAATTTGGTTAGAGGTCTTTTTTTTTGTTGAGTAGTTACCTATTGCCATCCCTGTCAGAAATGGCCTAGTTTCCTTTGAGAACCATAACTTGCTAAAAACTCCTATTCCTTGGATATGTGTGCTTCTGTTTGCATGATAATCATTCCCTTGACTACACTAAAAAGATCTACGTATGCCAGGTTCTCAAATGCACGCTGGTAGAAAAGGTCATTATTTTGAAAACTGAAATTGTACCGCAAATTGTTCAAGGGGTTGAATCAAGTCGTATTGTGAATGTGTTGCAAATTGTAGGACCTTTTTTTTATCTTTCATTGTGAAGAATGGAAAATAGTAAAATATTAAAAACAGAGAAGTAGTTATTTGTGATCCATCCATAGCCTCGATATAGTGAAAATAAGACCATGATAGTTGATACAATCATATGAAGAACATGAATAACACATCATAAAAGATATGTGTGACTAATTAAGTATGCTTAAGATATTAACTTTTTAGAAAATATAAATGACCTGAAAAAAAAAAAAGAATAAAAGAAAAATGTAGAATGAAGCCCATCTGATTGATCGAAAGCTCCAATCACATGCCTGTTTTTTATTTATCGCCAAAACCTCCCCCAAATTCCCACAAACTCTTAGAGGGCTACGCAAATAACTAAATAACCTCTTAAGAAGCACTTAAAAAAAGAAAGTAAAAGATTACTAATATTAGCCATTCGGACATGGCTAAATCTCTTGAATCATGAGATTTAGTTAAAAAAAGTATTGAATGGTAAGATTCGCAATTGAATCTTAAGATTTACATGTAAATGAGATTTGTTGCATGGATACTAATCTTTTTCATTTGGAATCAATATGAATCGTGAATTTTGACAATAATGGTTATCTTTTATGCCACATACTCAATCCAGTTGCAATTCATTGTAGATTTTGTTGCTGTTAGTGCCTTTTGACTTGGCAATTGCATAGGTTTGTATCAGGCGAACATATCAATTTATGTGGATTACTATTTGCTAAAACATAAAAAACAACAAAAACTAGGGCTGCAAATGGGTTGGTTTGATATGGAACCATGTTGTATCTGGATTTTTTTTTGCAAAGTATGGTTCCAACAAAGCCCGGCTTGGCTAATGAATGCTTGTAATTTACTGTAATTTATCGAAACAATTGGTAGAAATCCCGGTTTGGCCCAGCCCAATTGACAAAATGGGCGGGCTTGGAGAGAGAGCGGTTTGGCCCAGCCCAATTGACAAAATGGGCGGGCTGAGAGAGAGAGAGAGAGAGAGAGAGAGAGAGAGAGAGAGAGAGAGAGAGAGAGAGAGAGAGAGCTTCTTGGAGTTCGGGTGTTGAGGGTTTGGGTAATGTGGAGTACGTGGTGGTTGTGAAGTTGGGGGTTGTGGGAGGGCTTTTGGAAATTTTGTAAGGATTACAAAGGGGATACGAGGGATTTGGGATTTTGAGTTCGGGTGTTGAGGGTTTGGGTAATGTGGAGTACCTCGTGGTTGTGAAGTTGGGGGTTGTGGGAGGGCTTTTGGAAATTTTGTAACGATTGCAAAGGGAATATGAGGGATTTGGGATTTTGGGCATGTGGAAGTGGGTGTTTGGTACATGGATTTGTTGTGCCAGTCTGTGTAAACAAAAAAGTAACGTAAACTTTGACACCGTAATTGCTCTCAAAACTCCATTGTTGAAGTCTTGATTACTTGAGTGAAATTTTCACCTGGAGATGCCCGCAGGTAAAGAGCCGCACGAGAATTAATCTTGCCCCTTAGTCTAAGGAGAGCTGGCATGCATCAACAGCTGGTAACTGTTCTCGTGCAGCACATCTCCTGCGGACATCCAAAGTAGAAAATCTCTCTACTTGAGGAATAGGTTTTCCTCTCTTTTGTTGTTTTACTTTTTTAGAATTTATGCTCAGAAAATTAAGATATGTTCAACTTACAGTAAAATTCTATACATAAAGTAATCTTGAAACTATTGTCTACCCTTATGTTCTAGGCTATTGACAGAAGATCCTAATCAGAGACTTGGAGCCAAAGGAGCCTCGGAGGTAAACTTGGATGATTATTCTCTTTACTAACTGTAAATTGGTAAGGCTCAGTTAGGCTACCTACTGTTTTTGGAGCTGGGAAGATCCTTTTCTGATTTTTCGGATCTTTGTGGAGAGATAGGATGTCCTTTTTGTGGTTCCAGATCCAGAAATTATAGGGGCCGGTTTGCAATTTCATTAAACCTGAGCTTTTTTTTTTTTTAGTTCATGAAAAGTTTCATAATTATAAAAGCATAGATATTTTTGTCCCACCCTAGGTTTGATGGCCAGTCAGTTCTTTCTCTCTAATTGGCTGTCTTCTAATTTTCTCACCTTTTCTCACGAATATTCTATAAAAATATTCAGACCTTTATTCATTCAAACCTAGATGTTTTAAATTGGAAGTTCCCAATTTTCTTATCACTAAATAATATTCTCGGCTCCAAAAAGGTGGTGTCAAAAAGATCCTGGAGGATACATGTTATTTATTCAAGCAGCTAAAATCTCTGCATTGTACTTCAGGTGAAACAGCATTTATTTTTCAAAGATATCAACTGGGACACACTGGCCAGGCAGAAGGTGACCCAGCATTCATAGTTCTTATCTCTCTCATGTGATCATTGTATTTAAATACACATTAGAGTTAGCAATTGACCAAGAATGGCAGCAACCTTATGGGAGCTGCAATGGACTGGGCTTGAGCTTGAATTGTAGAGCCCCAGTGTCCGGGCAATTTAAAATTTTTATTGAGGCCCAACCTTGTCTTGGATTCATTCCAGGCCCACTAATGATGCTCAGGCCTGGATTTCAGGCTTGATGAATAAGCAGGCCGAGTCTTGGTGCAATATTTCAACTGTCAAAGAAACGGCCCAAATCTGGACTATTCATCACCGTGTGGTGCACACTTGACTCTGCATGTATTTAAGCTATTTTTGTTGCTGTTTTCACAGGCTGCATTTGTTCCAGCATCAGATAGTGCTCTTGACACAAGCTACTTCACAAGCCGTTACTCCTGGACTCCATCAGATGGTGGTGTTTATCCTTCCAATCAATTTGAAGATTCTGAGGACAGTGACAGTATGAGTGACAGCAGTGGCATAAGCAATCATCCAGATGAAGTGGTATCAAATATTGAAGTGTTGTCCTTTCATATTGTCTTTGTATCTATGCAATTAACTTATCAGCAAAAATATCTAAGCAACTTTTTTTTTTTTTTTCCTATAACTAAATTGTTCTCTTTGATGGTATTGATAAATGGCAAACAGGATGATGAAAGTAAAGGATTTGCAGAGTTTGAGCCTGGGTCAGCTGCCAAGTACTCATTCAGTAATTTCTCATTTAAGGTATGCTTGTAATTAGTAGACATTATAAAAAAAAAAAAATGCTAGTGCCCAAGTACAAAGTCTAGGAGTTGGACGTGGAATGATGCAGGGAGGAGAAAAATATTCTCTTGCTTGATTTTTTGTGGGAGTAGAAAAGTAATTCTCCTTTTAACTACTATTGCAAAGGGCAAAAGAAAATGTTTTCTCCTCGAAGGATTGGAGAATGAAACACCCATTTCTCTAGCGAAATCAAATATTTATTATTAAAATTAGCACTAATCATTTAACAATTGTTTTCTATTTAAAGAAGATTATAAAATGGTTTTCTCCTCCATAGCTTTCTCCTTTTCGATCAAATGCAAAGGAGAATCACTACTAGGAAAAGCGGTGAATCTTCAAGAGGGGATTCTCCACCTCTAGATTTCTCCTCATTTCTCCCCCTATGGTGGATTCCCCACTCATACTCATCCTAACAGATCCTCAGTAATTGTCTTAAATTCATGATTCCCATCTGAGTTGCAATTCATGAAAGCTCTAGGTCTACTTCTTATCTATTGGTCTTATTATTGAATCTGCCTTTCCTTTGAGACCTTAATATCTTAATTTTGGTTATACAGAATCTCTCTCAGCTTGCATCAATCAACTATGACTTGCTTAGCAAGGGCTGGAAAGAGGAAATGCCGACAAACCCCGACTTGTAGTCTCAACCTTCTCTGGAGAACCAGCTGGGATTTTTTTATGGAGGAAAGCCTCCGTCATCTTGTTATTTGTTTGTACAGCCTGTAAATGTAAGAAAACTTGTTCTATATGGGTTCATTCTAATTTTCTGTTCAATTACGCCACTCATGTGTCCTGGCGATACTTTCTTTTCCCCTTTTGCAGAGATAGAAGCTTGAGGAAGAGAGTTTTGGGATGTGCTCTTTTGATATAGGATGCTGCTCTTACCATATGGGGCTCCAATTTTTACTCTTTGGGTAATTTTATTTGGCTTGTTGCCCATTGTAAATTATCCCTGATGACGGTTTACACTATGGATCAGTCCTTGGCTTTCAGATGAGAACATGATTCCCTATGGGGGGCAGTAATGAGATTACATCCCTATGAATCTCTGATCTGTTGTTTTGTAGCTTAATTAGAACGTCTTAGTCGCTCTTTGCTTTGATTGGGCCTTCTGTCTAGTCATCGATATATAAATAAAAGTTCAATTTGTCCAACGAGTCATGATGAGAATTAGACATGGGGTACAAGGTGGGGGGAGGAAATTTAAATTTTTACATGACCGCACTAATGTGCCATTCCAATGAAAGAAGGAATAATTCAGTGAATGAAGGAACAAAGGGATAAGGAGGACAAAAGAAAGGCATACTAAGATGAACAGTAAATAATTTGCTCCGTTAACCTTCTTGCATTGGCAACGAACATAACCTTATAAAAATTACAATGGTCTCTTTCAACTAATAGCAGCAGTAGTAAGGGGTGCTATCACAAAGGTTGACTGGGAGTGGTCTAGGTCGAATCAACTATATACCCGTGGGGTCTAATTTTCAATGATCTGATTCAAGTTGCCGTGAGCCCTGACAGTAGGCTTGAGAGTCTCAAAATACAGTGATATGTTCCATTGTTTCAAAGAAAAACCTGGTTGAAGCACGAAATAATGACAATTCATTGGTAAATCTATTTTTGCACGTATTGGAGCCTGCATTTTGACAGTCTGGACACAGGGTGTGCATTTTGTATGAATCCCAGTTTAATTAGAGTTGTACATGGATTAGACAAACACGATTTAGTCTCATTTTTTTTCACACATTCAATCTAATGGTCAATCTTTCATCGATTCCCTTTAAAATTGTGGATTGTGCTGAGGTTTTCATGCAAAATTGTATTGATGTTTTGGATTTGTGATATATGTGTATCACATCTAGATTTTGTGCTCTCCAAACATCCACTGTTACCAGCCTCCAAATCAACCTTTTTTGGCATATATTTAAGAAGCTTTGCAGTTTGTATATGTTCCTTTTTCACCTTGTCAAAATGTCTACTCTCAGTCACTGCCTTTATTCTAATTAGAATTAGTTAGGAAATGAATTTTGAATAGGTTAAATGGGTTTAAGGCAGTAAATACATGCTTGTATGAGATATGTAAGAGACTACAAGCAGTTGATGGATGTGCCTTTTAGCATATTTGATCATCTCACTCTGTTCAAATTGTCAGATTAATTTGGGGGAAAGGAGTGGCGGTCTACTATAACTCCTGTTTACTGCTTAGGACTGGGAGCCTACTAAAAATGTTCTGTTCACGAATGAGCAGACTGCATATAGCTTATATTTAGTATAGCTCGATCCTCGATCATTGTGGGGGAACCAAATGGACAACCCCTTGTTCTTGAGTAAATTGCACCAGCGGACCCAAGTACAAGGGTCCAGACATGAAAAACAGTTCAAAATTCTTAACAACCACATGCAAATTAATAATTTCTTTTTACATTTGCCCCTTTCCATAAGAATTTCTTGACACACAGCCCCAAGGAGAATTTCATGGGTCCGCCCCTGGAAGCTTGAGATGCAACCATCTCAAGTGAATTAGCAATGGTAGATTCTGATGGTTCGCCTTTCTATTTACAAATGGGCCAAATGCAATGCAGTACCACTGCCTGGATAACCCTGTGGAGATAGGAAGGAGTGAGACTCAACTACTATTTTAATAGGCTTTGATCATACATTTATTATCTTGGTTACAAATCTGTTCGGCTAAAGCATCAGATCCTCACATGGTTATGACTCAGGCCGAGGTCTGATTCAACCAGACTCGACTGAGCCCAAGTTCTTTACAGCCATCGATGTCTAGAATAAGTGAGCAATTAGTATGATACAATTAACTATAATTTTTCAGAGCAATTAAGGCCCATCTGCAATGGGACGCAACCAATTCAGATCTCAAACTGAATCTTCTTCTTGAATTTGGACCATTAACCTTACTCTCCTTAAATCGAAATCGATGACTAAAGCAGGCAACACAATGGACCATATAATATAAATAAATGGTGGGATCACTGATGTCAGCGTTGGCCCTGACCCAAAGTTGCATCCCTAATGTTAAAGATGTCATGGCCTCTTGGGTGACCTGCTATCTGAAGACCCGACCCATTTTGGATAATTTTGGGTCCGGGAGACCTTAATCTGGGCCCAAATGATCTTGGAATTTAAGCTCGCAGGTCCAAGTTCATAATCAAATAAAGTTGTTACTTGTTTTCTAATGCTTGGGTCCCAGTCGATATATAGCTGTAACTGAAATGGACGGTCCAAATTAATAGAGATTCCCTCTCTCTACCCATCTGTTCTGTTGAGAGATCATGTCCCTGGATCCAACAGCTTTCATGATGGATTTGAACATTTGACCTTAATCCTTCGTTACACTTTCTATTTCTAATTTCTGTTTGCAACGGATCTAATTATCTTTATATATTCATGCATGCATCTTTAAGCATGCTAGGTTTCTGAAAAAAAATAGTTAACTAACATCCTCAGTTTCTCATTGTTCGTTCAGAGGAGAAAGCCAAGACTAATAGCATTCCAACTCCTTCCCTAATCAGATTAGATTAGTCTTCTGGGTCTCTCTTGAATAATCAAGATATTCTCTCTCTCTCTCTCTCTCTCTCTCTCTCTCTCTCTCTCTCTCTCTCTCTCTCTCTCTCTCTCTCTCTCTCTCTCTCTCTCTCTCTCTCTCTCTCTCTCTTCTACTTCTGATTATTTCAATCTACCATGGAAAACTCACATCTAACTGATCCCACAGAAGACCTGGTTAACAGTCTACCTGATCTCAGGTGAGTTGTTATCTTCTTTTTTTAACATTGAAATTCTCCATTTTTCTTGAACCCATCTTTTCTTCTTCTTATGCTCATCTTAACGTACCCTTGTGTGTTTTCTTTTCTCTCCTCTTTCTTTGCAAAAAAGTGGTTTGCCTTTCACCCGCAGGCAGCACGTTCTTGGTATAACCCAAACACACGAGTTCATAAAGGGAACGACAATGATCTCACTCCAATTCAAGAACAGGCGCCAACGCGTGTGGTGCCCTATTGAAGGAGATGCTACTGCAACAATAAGTGTAGCAGACGGCATAGTTGAAAAGAAACGTTACTTGAATGCCACCTCGCTGTGGTCTGAAACATTTAGGCATTTCCTCATCTGCGACATACTTTCTTACTTGGATTTGAGCGACCAACCTGCGTTGGCGTTGGTGGTGAGAGAAGTATCTCTTGCTTTACTCAATCTGGTGACCATGGCAAAAGACTTGGGATTCAGTGCTGTAGAGGTCGTTTTCACCATTGATGTTGAGACGGTGGATTTATATTATGAAGAAGAAGTGATAGCTCAGGCTATCAGAGAGTCTGCTGGTGTTGCTGGTCCGGCATCGAGGTCTTCTATCGAAGCTTTGCCGTCTCGAGCATTTGGTGATATGAATTCCTCTGATACGTGCAGCATCTGCCTGGATGAATATTCACGGGGAATGATAGTGACTCGGCTGCCATGTTCGCATGATTTCCACCAAGGATGCATTGAGAGATGGTTGAATGAAACCAACTCATGCCCGCTCTGCCGCGCTATGATTTAAGATATATATGATGTTATATGTTAGTCATTCATGTTTTGTATTGTGTTTGGAGCTAGTACAAGAAGACTCTATGATTATTAAGATATGATCGATGTTATATTTTAGTCATTCATTCATGTTTTGTAATGTGTTTGGAGTTAATACAAGAAAAGCTACTGTTCATGTGAACTGGGTTCAATCTTCATCTAGTCCATATATTTGTGTTTTTCACATGTTTCATGCATTATCAGAATGCTGAAGATTCAGAAACTCAAAAAAGTGCAGAAAGTCTTATCTATAGGTTGAAATATTTTGAACCTGATTTTGCAAACTTGAATTTATGATCAAAATCCCACACAATGCAAATGAGCTCTGTTAAGGGAGAACTAAGGCCCCAATTGGATCCTTGGAACTTGGCTTCTGTTGTGGCAAAGAATGAAATAACTTTTTAACTTAGGGGTCGAATATCAGTCGTTGATCCCAATGGGCCTTAGTTCCTGACAAAGAATCACCTAGGCCATTTATCTAGAGGCATTGACGGGCCTAGCTGGGCCAGCCAAAGCTTGTCTAAGCCCAGCCGATTCATTTATCTAGCCTAATATTATGGCTTGGATATCTATCCCCCCTTAGTACTTTAAATATCCAACGCCTAGGCCCAGCCCATTATCTATCAGGCCAGAGAGTCTGGCCCTTTAATAGCCAAAGGTTCCCAAAACTCAGGCCAAGTCCAGCCTAACTAACAAGGGACACAATTCATCAATATCTATATATATATTAAGTGCCACATTGCACTTTTGAATTGTGACCAGGAAAATTACAACGATTTTTAAGGAAATTAGGCCATTAATCAGCAATGGGGCACCAATTCTGATCTCAAGTTAATTTTTCTTCTTGAATTTAGACCATTAATCATACTCTCCTTATGACAGCACTCCAGTGATCTACTGGTCCACCTGCCACTGTACTATAGTGCCCATCAAATAGGGGCCCACTCCTTAAATCCAAACTAGAATAACCTAACCAACACAATGGACCGTATAAATAATGGGGTCACAGATGTTTGGCTTGGCTCTGACCCAAGTTGAATAGCTAATATACGTTAAGGATGGCATGGGTGGGGTGCCCTATTATCTGAATATACCGGACCCATTCAGGAAAATTTGAGTACTAGGTGATCTAGGGCCCAAGTGATCTCGGAATATGAGCTCGGGTGGCCATGTTGGTATTCCCATCAGTTGTTAGGGACTGTCTTAATATAAGAGCCACTTTCTTAATTTGAAGTCATTACTTTCTAATTTTGAAATCTCTCTCACTCTTGTATAAGAGTCTCCTCTCCCTCTTTTCCAGCACTAACTTTTTTTCTTCTGGTCATTCATGGGTGTGGAGAATCCTCGTTTGATTTCCTCTCTGCATCAGATAACAAGTCAAATTTCTTTTCTACACACAGAAATAGAAGGAGTTAAAAAGATTAAGCCAGTGAGTTCTCTTGCAATTTTCTTTTTTCTCTTTTCTTGCCCCATGCATCAGTTGAATTCTTAGAATCTGGAATGTCCTAAGAATGAGTGCCAGGGTTCCATCCATGGATTCAGATGGTTACTTGCCTCTGTGATCAATGGACCGTACCACTGGTCTTATAGAGGAGATAAAGATAGTGTGGTAGGAGATTAAGTCCTTTATCAAATAAGATTTAATTTAAAGAAACTATAGTTTCTAACAATGTCTATACTATTTAAGCATTCTTCTCTTTTAATTTATAGGTCCACCTAATAAAACACAAATTATATATTAAATTAACTTCCTCGAGGTGCCAACTTCATCCTCAACTTGACAAGCCCTTTTTTTTTTTTTGTCCTTTTTTTGGTAGAAGACAAGCCTTATTGGAGAAGCACATCACCGTGGGCTTGTGAAGGTGACACACAGGTGGACCCAAGAATTCTTCCTTGGGAGGGCTACTATGTAGAAAGAAAATCTTGGGGAGGGGAGGGCCACATATAAAAAAGTGCATCTATTTTTCAAAATATCTAAGGCTGTTTTTTAAAATCTTGTTGGGAGGGGGGGGGGGGGGGGGGGGGGGGGGGGCGTGGTGTTGTGGCATATTTAAAACTCTATAAAATTCTCTAAAACTTCAGCAGTAATTATCTCTTCAAAGTTCTTTCCATCTTAGTCATCTTATGTTTTGCGATGCAGCCCATCTAATATATCCAACCAATTGAAAAGTATAAAAGTTATTTATTTACTCAAATCATGTGTGGCATTATAGAAAGATTTTAGTTGAAGGTGGAAACAGCTAATATGCTGCTTGAAATCAAGAGTCAATGATCGTAAATCTATCACTTATGCTTGCTTCAGTTGCTTGTCAAATGATGTGTCTGAATGATTGTGATGCTCGTGAATAATGGCCCATATGTTTAGTGTGGATTGCTTGGGCACCTTGTTTAATTGACAAGATTACTTTATTTTTTATTTTTTATTTTTTGTACTTCAGTATTTTGGGAACCTAGCACTACTTAGAGGGGTGATTTTCTCTCTGGCACACTTGAGCACTACATTCTGTGCATTAGTGTTGTTCGTCAAATGGGAACTGGTGAAATTTAGAAGGGTCCTGCAGCCTTTGGTCTGGATTCATACTCTGGGATGAGCATATGTGTGGTAGAAAATTTTCACTGCTTGGAGTTGCAAAACTTTTTTATTTTTATTTTTGGTTCTTCGCACATATTCTTAAACATATAATAAAGATTGATTTTGACAAATTTCACCTTAAATTTATATTAATTTTTTCTTCAGATTAAATTTTACATTGTTTTAATTATTTCTTATTTTTAAATTTTAAACATTGACACCAAGAAAAATTCAATTAATAGAATTAATTGTATTTCTAAAATGTTTACCCCCTATCAATATTATTATGCGTAGTCTTTATTTTTATTGTTGTTATTTTTTTATACACATTCATGATGTTCTTGCTTTACCCACGTACGGGTGGTCAAGCCGGTTAACAATTAATGATAAAAACTTAAACATTTTGCAAACTAATGATATTCAAATTTTAAAGGTTGATATCCTGTCGCCTCTTTCATAATACCTAGGTGGAGCTCATTTCACTGTGAATACCTATGTATTATATGCCAATTACAAACAGATCCTCATTAGCTACTTCAGGTCTTTTCCATTTCATAATTCTGTTGCACCAGGTCCTGATCTTTTATCTTTACACATGCATCTTTAAAACCTCCATGCATGGGAGGCATTGCCTTTTAAGTTTCTGAAGAAATAGATTGCAACAACCTCGTTTCTCATTATTCTTTCAAAGGACAAAGCCAAGACGAATAAGACGCGTCACTTTCTCTGGAGCAGCTATATATAATCAAGATCACTCTCGGCTTTATTTGATTATTCCATTATACGATGGAAGACCCACATCTACCAAATCTCATAGTAGACCCGTATTACCCTCTACCTGATCTCAGGTGAAATGTTATCTTCGTTTTAAGATCGCATATATACCATCTTCCTTGAACCATTCTTCTTCTTCTTCTTCTTATTCCAACCTTTTTGCATTTTTCTCTTTCCTTGCAAAAGTGGTATGCCTTTCACCCGCATGCAGAACGTTCTTGATATAGACCACATAGTCAAGTTCACTGAGGGAACGACATTTATTACACTCCAATTCAAGAACAGGCGCCAACATGTGTAGCACCCTATTGAAGGAGACGTTACTACAATAATGAGCGAAACAGATGTTGCTGAGAAGAACGTTCTGTTGTACGCCAACTCCCTCTGGTCTCACAAGTCTAGGCATTCTCTCATCCGTGTCATGCTCTTCTGCTTCGATTTGAGTTGTGCATTGGACGAGGTGGAGAGCGAAGTATCTCGCTGCCTACTCAATCTACTGTCCACAGCAAAAGATGAGGGATTCAATGCAATAGATGTTGTGTTCACTATTGATGTTGTCACGGTGGATTCATATGATGAAGAAGTGATATCTCAGGTTATCAGTCAGTTTGGTGTTGCTGCACCTGCATCCAGATCTTCTATCCAAGCTTTGCCATCTCGAGTATTTGATGGTATGAGTTCGTCTTATAAGTGCACCATCTGTTTGGATGAATTTTCATTGGGAACGACAGTGACTCAGCTGCCATGTTTGCATGATTTCCACTTAATATGCATTGAGACATGGTTGAATAAAACTAACAAATGCCCGCTCTGCCGTTCTTCGATTTAAGATAAGATGCTATATTTTATTCCATCATTGTTTCATTTTTCTGTTTACGTTTTGTGACGTGTTTGAAGATAATATAAGAAATGCTATTGTTAATTTATCTAGGTTCACTTAGTACTTAATTAGGAGTCATTTGCCCTTCCACATATGGATGTGAAAATGGGTTTTACATAGGTAGAGGAATCGTATGTAATATTTTTATATGACGTGAAACAAATTACCATGTTTGTCATAGTCACTATTTTCATACAAGTAAATGAGTATATTTAACAGTCGTAGATTTGTGTGTTTTTTAGATGTTTCTAACATCCATTGGCGGACGTACATACAATGGGTTGGGGGCTGAAGCCCCCTCCAAATTGGGAAAAAGCCCGTAAGGGCCCTAAGGGCCCTAAGCCCAGCCCCCACTTAAAAATACGTACCCCAAGTCCCCAGTCCCCCCACGTTCCCTTCCCTTTCCACTTTAACCTTCCCTTTCCACTTTAACCTAAACAGTAAACCCCTGGCTAGTGGCTACCGACATCGGCATGAAGCCATCCCTCACTCCGGCAGGCGGCAGGGCAGGTACTCATATCTATCTTACTCTCTCTCTCTCTCATTAGGTAAAAGAAGACAATGAAAAGATGTTTGTTCTCTTGAAAAACAATATTTATTTTTCCTTGGAGCATGTTGGTTTGTGATTCCTTGATCCAAACAGGCATGCCATTGGAACTCTCCAAACTAGTGGAGTGATGCTACCTGTACGTGGTGGTCAGCACATACTAGGACAAAAGGGTATCACCTTTTCCCACTTCAAGTTTTTATACTTTTATTTGTGTTTCCATTATTCCATATGTTAATAAAACCTCACGTGGCTTTAAATGGTGATTATGACGTTGTTATATTTTGATGAAGATGATGATGTGGAATGGGCCCAATGGCAATGGGCTTGATTTTTTATGTGAGTTTGTTCCTAATTCCTATCAAGAAAAAAGTGGCTGTTGAATTTTGCTTTCAAAGTGGTTTTTGCGGTTGAGAACCTTTTTTAAAATTAAAACATCTGTTTTGGAGAGACCCCGGCCCGAATATTCTCTTTGCTGATATATGAAGGTTCTGACTTTGGCTAACATGTAAATGTTTGTAAATGCAAGACATTTTCTCTTTTGCGAAAGTTAAAGTTAAGAAATAGCAATTGGCCTTTTCAAGTGACTATCTTAAGCCCCCCTAAAGTCAAAATCCTGGGTCCGCCACTGCTAACATCTATGAAAATTTGTGAAAGATGTTAGCATCTTTTGCTTTGATTGGCCTTATGCCCAGACATCAAAATAGAAGTTAAATTTTTATCTGGTTTGATCAATCAAGTACTGGAGAAATAGAGAATTCACTGGATCGTTCTTCTAAACAAGTGTTTCATAGTAGAATTTCGCAGTGCTAAGAAATTTTCACATTATCAGGATTTGGGTCTCTTTTTGCCCACCTTGAAAAAGGTTCCATTTGGTTGGAGAGGGCAACCATCATAAGTGAATTACAAGTGAATTTCCAACTGTATATTTTGATGGATATGATGATCTTTTCCATTTGCAAATGGTTCAAATGCAGTCCCACTACCTGGATCAGATAATAAGGGACATCAGGCAGTTTATTAGTTTCTAGCTGCTAGTTTATACATCCACACCCTTTTTGGTGTTAGGTCGGATCTGGGGATCCTATATATGGACCTTAGGGCAGTTAAAAAAAAGTAGAATGGGAATGAGTGTGTTTTACTTTGGATTTTACTTTTATCAGATGACACTTTGGATGCCTCTTAATTTGATTCATGTTAAATTCAGTGCAATACCAATTTTACAAAAAAAAAAAAAATTCACTATTTGATGAGAGTGTTTGATTGGATCTTGATAGGGCTGTTGATAAGGGTGGCCATGGGTCCGGTTGTGGGTATGGGTTGTTAGTTTGGTTGACCTGAGCCATTTACTAATTAGGTTATAAATGTATAAATGTGAAGGGAACCTGGAAATTAAAACAGTAAACCAAACCCTTTGACTGAATGGTGAGGGTCGCACCCGATCGGCAAGTCAGTGTTATTAGCTTGGTTGATTTGGACTAAAGGTTGAGACGGGTTCAGGTTTGAGTGGCAGGATAGATAACATGAATGGACAACAATAGGTAGAGATTGCAATGGGTTGGGTTTAAACGTTCACCCGCCCTGGCCACTTCTATTATGGGAGGGTTTGGTAGTGGTTTTTATTATTGGGAGAGGGTTTTGGTTTTGTTGGTATACTTCCCCCGACCCATTTATATATATAAATACTTATTTATAATTCAAGTTATAAACAAAATTCACGTAGTTCAAGTGGTGTTGGGCATTAATCAACCCATGTGGGAAAAAAAAAAGGTGGCGTGTTTGATCCCTACCACATTCATTCCCATACATTTAATTATATATTTTAAAAATTGGGCGTGTGTGGTATCACAATGACCCGTCACATGGCAGGTCAGATTTGGATGGGATAAACTTAAAATGGGGTGGATTTAGATATACCCCAACCCATACCAAACCCGCCCCAACAGTAGGTCCGAGTGTCAGGTTAGATAACACGAATAGACAACACGAAGCCAACCTTTTTTAATCAGGTTAGAAATATGAAGAAGTGATAGCTCAGGCTATCAGAGACTCTGGTGGAGTTGCTGCTCCCGCATCGACATCTTCATGGGGAATGGCAGTGACTCAGCTGCTATGTTTACATGATTTCTGCCTGAGATGCATTGAGAGATGGTTGAATAATACCAACTCATGCCTACTCTGCTGCTCTTCACCTCTTCAATTTAAGATTACTCAATCACTGTTATGTATTGATTCATGTTTTGTGATGTGTTTGGTGATATCATAAGAAAAGCTACTGTACATATATTTGAGGGGACCTTCGAAATTTCGATGCAATTTTACACTAGCATCCGCACCCTTCATGTTAGGGATGAGAATGGGTACCTCTTATCTGAATACTTAAAGCACTCGATTTGGGTCCAATTGGTTTTTTGGGCTCTGTGTTTTGGTCCACTTCATAAGCACATGAAGTTTTGAGTTAAGGTCCGGGTCCATAAGCTTTTTTTTTTTGGGGTAAAAGGGTCCATAAGATTGAGACCTGCAAAGCCAATGCATGTTGTGGCAATAAATACGTAACTACATAAAGGCACTCAATACCATCTAACAATCAGGTCCACTATGTACCCGCACTGTAACCCGAATTACTAACAGGGACTCATATCCAAACCTGGACCTGAATCAAGTACAGGTTTCCAGACCGATGTACTTTTCCAAATATAAAATAAAGACCCAAACTTAGACCCAGCCCAAATAAACGGCCTCAACCCAGGCCCTTACTCAGCACAAGTTCACAAGTACTTGTGTGATGCACTTTATACACTTCTAACATGCTTATATAAGTGCAAACACACCCCCAGACCCCCACCCCACCTCTCTTCAATGCACCAGTGCTCACGATAAGGTGATCACCATTTCTTGTGTGGCCCACCAGAGGATGGGGCTGGGTGATTGAAAGATCTCCCCCTCACTAAGTTGCGTACGGTGATGGAGGCTCGAATTATCATCCTAACCACTTGATCAACAGCCGACAAATTTCACCATCCAAAATGCGTACACAGTCAATCCAACAGTCCGGTCCATTAAAATGGAAACCCATGATAAGTGAACATCAGAGGGGTCCAATTTTATGGTTCACTTGTATGGATCATGAGGTGGGCCCCACTAGGCATTTAGGCATGCAGTGCTCACCTTATCGTGACCACAGGTGCTCCTCAGAGGTTAATTTCTCGTATATAAATATTTAATAGATTGTGGTATTAGATTTTTCAGGTTCTCATGTATGAGACCTATGGGGAATTTCATCCAAGGCAGAGAAAATTGACCATTAGAAACTTGAACTGTGTGCAGTTTTCTCAGGCTCAGCCTTTCCTCCTCATCCAAAACGAACTGTAAAAGGGAACAGGAATGATCAACAAACGTGGAAAACTGAATGGCTAAGACTTTCTCAGGTAGGGTGTTTTCCAAGTGGAAATCTGGCTCCTTATGTTTGAACGTGAAGAAAACGGAGGCGATGTTTTTTAATCCCACTACAGCAACAGAGGTGGCAATAGATCAGGTCCTGTAGGGTTCAGGTCATGTTCAGCACTAAAATACATAAGTTCGACATGCATTATTCATTAATGGCCTGTTTCTCCACGTGGAATTGAATTCCTAGAAATCAATGGTTAAATGGATTCCGTTACTATAGGGGGTTTGTGTAAGTGTGGTCCATTTGGATGGGTCATGAGGTGGACCCCACTAAGTGTTCATGAGTGGTGTGTGTTCATGAGTGGTGAAGGATATGACCAAAGGAAAGATTACAACTTTGCTTTGTTAATTATATCGAGTTTTTCATAAGAATTCTATTCAACTCAAACGAGTCCTAAATGGTTTGAGAAATGTCAACACAAAACCAATTTGAAAGTTAAAAGGTTAAAGCCAAAATCCTTAATTAACATTCTTTGGTGGGTGATGTTGCAATAAAATCGATTAGGATGTTCAAGTGTGGTTCGTTAGTTGAATGGCAAGTATGTAATCAACCTGAGGCAACTAACTTATCGAATTGGGTAAAATATGTCAACCCTCAACTTAAAGAAAAAGGGTCATGCTGACTTAAAATTGCCTAACTTATAATTAACTCTAAAATTAAGCTCTTACTTTATTATTTGGGGCTTATTTAAATATTAAAATATTTAGTAAACCTCTAATTGTATTTTTTATTTTTAGAGTTTATTTACATATTAGAGCTCCTGTCTCTAAAAAAATACACTAAGGGTGGCTGGTATATTCTAGTAAATCTTTTTTTAGCTAAAGTGGATGTAGGTGGATAATACAAATTCCGCAAGTATTTTGTGGCCCCTTTCTAAAAGGGTGGTGGGTCCCGCAAGCATCCACCTAGATAGAGAGGGCGGGTTTGGTATGCAATGGTGCATAAGTCCCACATTGGAAGCACGCTGGTCCTAATCTTAAGTATATATGTGTGTGACCCAAACTTGACTCCACATGAGGCCTTTATGTCATGCATGTGGCCCCCCTACAAGGATTTTAGGTCCGGCGAGCATCCACCTTGAAAGAGAGGGCGGGGGAAACTCTTATATATGTGTCTGACTATGTAGAGAGAGAGAGAGAGAGGAATACAGATCAAGACATGTGATCCAGATTTGGGTCGAGTCAGGTCCATACCTTACCTGGCCGTGAAACCAAGTTAAAATAAACCCGGACTCGACTTAGATATGGGTTAGAGGACCCATATCTTTACCTACACCTGCAATTTAATAAGAGCATGAACCCGAACCTAAACTCGACTAAAAGGTTCGACAGACCAGTTTTAATTCAGGTCAGGTTCGTGTATACTGCTTGAGCCTGATTGATATTTGGGTCTGAATTTAGGTACATGGGTTTCATACCCGAGGACTACACTGCCATATATTTGTATATTAGATATATTAAGTATGTTAATTATGTATATCATATGGTTTTATAAGTAATTGAGCTTTGAGCCTTGATTTTGGTCAGATTTGGGCCCTTTAATCTAGGTTAGGGTAATAGGGTTCATCCGTTCATGGCACTTAATGCCCTTATTAAATTCAGGTGCAGGCACAGCCGCACAGGTATGGGTCCTTTAACCTACATCTAAGTGGGATCCAGGTCTATTGATTTTGGTGCACGGTGACTCTCTCTAAACACTCTCTATTGGTTTTACAGTCACATGAACCATTATCCAACTTGTCACCACCAACTACTGGGAGTTTGGCCCATCATGAGGAGGGTAAGTTTAGGCATGGAGATGAGGATTGATTCAAACTTGATTTTGTATAAGATAACAATAAAAAAAACTATAAAACAAGAAAATAAAATTACTTAAACCTTTCCTTTCAAGAGAATTTCTTCTTTTTTTTTTTCTAAATAAATGATTAAATCATGAGAAGGGTGAGACATGCTTTGTTTTTCAACCTGGGTTAGTATGCATGGAGCCAACATTTCTGAGATGAAACCAACTCACAGCACTCAGCCTTGTCTTTCTAGAATTTGGTCCAAACTTCACTTAATACTAGCCTACATCATTCTGTTGGATTGACCGGGGTATAGAAACCATTACTGTATACTTCATAGGAGGAAAATTTGGCTCTGAGTTTGATCCCAAGCCCAACTAAAACAGAAGGGTTGCATTAGACAGGTTGACGGTCTGGTGTAAAATTTGTATCACAACTATAGCATGCAAAAAATAAATAAATTCGGGACTAGATTGAAATGGTTTGGACATTTCTTATGCAAGCAAAAACAGCATAGTAATTAAATATTTGTATGCAAGTCAATGTCCCCTATAGGTAGAGGAGCAGGCCAAAGAATATGGAAAGATTAAAAAGGGGCAATCATTGGAGGATTTGATCCCAAAATTGGCTGTAATGGCCAAAACATAAATCATGAAGCCAACCCACCATATTTCGCTTGGTTTTTAATACCAAGAGAAACCTTCAAATCCTCGCTGATCACTATCCTTTTTTTTTTTTGGTTACGCATCAAGGTTGGACTCACAAAAACAAAGAGATAATGGAGCCTGGTTTTTTTGTCGAATATTCCCCTATTTCACTCATAGCCATTCTAATGTTCATATCACTTCGGTTGACCTCTATGTATACACATAGATAGATAGATAGGGGCAGGCGAGTCATGCAAGCAAGTCAGATCAAATAAAAGTGAGGCCCACATATGTTAAATCAGCTGCTAACTATCATCAATATACAAATTTACTCCTAAATCATAATATCTTAAATATTATTGAACATTTAGATATAAATTTTTAGAGAGCAGCAATACGTGATTAGCTAATTGCTCTGTTCATAACTTCATATCTAAATAGATGAAAATGTTACAAACTAGTGTCAAAACTCAATGGTCTACATCATCTTTTCATACCTTTTTTTTTTCTTTGGGTAAATACATCTTTTCATACTTGGTGAATAAGTGGAAGCATTATAAATAAATAAAAATGCCAAAAGGATCTAAAATTTTAGAGAAAAGCAATATGTGATCATAAGCTGATTTTTCTTTTCATGTCTTAACAGATGAAAATGTTGGAACCTAGGATCAAAATTCAATAGTGTCCCTCATCTTTTCATAATTAATGAGTAAGTGGAGGCATTATAGAAAAAGCCAAACGGGCTTTTGGGAAATTGATCTTTTTTTAACTCTCAATTTGTTGGTCCGTATGTTTGAGGAAGACAAGATCTCAAGAAATCCAACTGTGCATGTGTTTTACCAAAAAACAAAAAAAAAAATTCTGTCAATGTGTGTTCACATGTCTGACCGCGGGGCCTTTAATTTCACATGAGGTCCCTATTTTTCCAATAAAATGAAGGATTTTTCACATGCACCCTCTTTCAGATAGACATCATTCGTTCTCATGGCTTTAATTTCACATCACGTGCCTATGCTGTGCCAGATCCGGGGGTGGTGGTGGTACCCTCTCTAGAAGGTTGTAACATTTATTATTTATTTATTTATTATTATAAAGAAGGTTGTAACATTGGTCCCCCACCAACCCAACCAAAACCCAAGGTGGGGTTCCACCTAGGGATGGGATTGCGAGATTGAAAGATCTCACCCTCACTTGCTTGTGACAGAGACTCAAACCATAATTCCCATCACTTAATCTACCGATAACAAAACCCCGTGGGGTAGCTCAGTTGGCCTAAGACTACGGTTTGCACCCGGATGTTGTGGGTTCGAAACTGCTCTACCACACTGGGGCCACAGGGGAATTTTACCCGGCTTTCTCTTCTGGGCCCGTAGGAATTATTCTGGCCCAAAGGGCTGGGAACCTTACGTTATCAAAAATAAAAAATAAAAAAAATCTACAGATAACAAGATTTCACTATCTAAAAAAGTATACAATCAATCCAACAGTTTAGTCCATTCAGTTGGGTGCCACCGCCAAACTCAAGTCAGTGACTATCACAAAATCCTTATTTTGTGGTCCACTCAAGATGAATTATAAATAGGCCCTACTAGGCATTTATGCACACAATACTGAACTTGTCATAATTGCCTGCAGTCCCAAGAGAAGAAAGGGTTAAAAAGATTTTGATAGTCGGCTACAACCTGCATACTCTAATTTGCCCGGATCCTCGGAGCCTCTTAAGAAGATTTTGTATTACTAGAGTGAAACCCATGGTGAGGTCCCCTTTGGAAAGTCACAACTGTTCAAGATAATCACCCTCACTATGTATGAGGTTTTTTCGGATTTACTCCAATATGAGTATGGCCCCACCATGAAAATGAGCATATGATGAATAATGTGATTAACATCATCATATGCATTCATTATTAATCATATTTACTAAACACATTATTCATCATATAGTCAATCTTATGGTGGGGCCAAACTCATATTTGAGTAAATTTTAGAAAAGTTCAATAGAAGATTAGTGCTGGGAAGTTAAGTTGGTGGGTCCCACTGAGTTCCACTCCTTCAACCTATAAATTCTATTAAGTTAGAGGCTCATAGCATCTAAACTAGCTAGTCTTTAGGTTAAGTCATTTTAACTACTTGTCAACCTCAAGGAGTAGCTCAGTTAGCTTTAGGATCACGGTTTACATCTAGAGGCTGAAGGTTTAAAACTACACGATTGCACTAGGGCTACAAGGGATTTATCTGGCTCCCCAGAGTTCATAGAATTAGTCTGGCCCAAAGGACTGAGACACCGTCTAATATAAAAATAAATAAATAAATTTATCGACTAGAGCTATCAGTTAGGCTCTCCTATGAAAGTACATAGATAAAATTCAAGAGTACCCTCATATAGTCTTTTATTGGACGGTAAATGCGTGCCTAGCCAGCAGTGTACTAAATCAGTTTGTCATAAGGTGAGATTTTCATCTAAGCATCATTTCGCTTGTGGGATATCAAGCCCACATTAAGAAGGAGGGTTAGCGTTGAGTTTGACTCGATGCAAGGTGGCATATAGGGGAAAGAAATTAAAATTTGATTTTTTTTTTCTCTTTAGACCCTAGGCCTGCTGACCCTGGCCTGGGGAAAGAGCCTAAGTATTGCAGGCCCTTTGAGGGCCTTGGCCTACCCCGGCCCACAGTCGTGAGTAGGGGTTGGACAATCCCAAGCCCATCCCAACCCTTTGATAACCCTACTTTTAATCAAACCACAAAAATTGCAGTGATGACACTGTTCCTAAACTCGAATCTTGGACTCCACAAATTGAGAAACTCATCCGAGTCAAACACATCCAACTCGATTGACTCTTGTTTTTCTTAAAATTGAACTGACAGTCTGTTCATCCCCAAGGATCATGGTCAATTTTTAGAACACGAATTGAAGATAAATTATCTTATGCCCAGGAGATGATGCAGTGAATGCTGGGTACTGAATACGTATTAATGGATATCCATGATAATGCCTTCATTAGTTCTTATCTATACAGGTAAGCCCCCCAAGAGATGAATAATAGTTTTTTTACGAGGGAAAGGATGGGCGTTTGAGAACTTGGTTGCATACCAATCTATCACAAGGTTTGCACCTAATGGATAGAGTGCTATGATGTGCATTAGAGATTGCCCAAGTATCACTCTTGCCAAATCATTCTAACCCCTTATATCATTTAAAATAAAAATCTAACCCCTAATAATAAGGCATCATATTATTGTGGTAAGAATTGGCATGCAACCAGGTAAGTATGTAACCAATAACCACGTATAAATTGTCTCCGGTGGTTAGGGACGTGTAGATCATGTGGGTGTAAGAGTTTGAGTTTCTTATAAATTAAAATATATCCAAGAATGAATTGCGCAGGCCGTGTTCTTCCTCTTAACAATATGGAATAAGACAAAATCTTCACCCCAAACTTCAACTGCAAGGTCTCAAACTCCAGAGTGTATCACAATGCACAAATCCAAGTGTTGGGCGCTTTAACCATTCAGTCATGGATGGTTCACAAATCACAGGGGTCATTGTACATCACGAGTGACCCAAATTCAATTCACTTAGATCCTTTTTTGGATTCTTCAGAAGAATCAATGAAAAGAAAAGACATCAATTCAAATCCTGGATCTTTGATCAAACAGAAATCAAGAATTGTTACGATTTCTTGGATTCATGGATCCAGTCCGTTTTGGTGAAATCTTTCCTCCATTTTTTTTCCGCCAAGAGCGCTTTGATTTCCGAATTTTGAGTGTCCTTAGTAGCAGATGTGGCATGGTCATTGCCTGCTGGTGGCAGTCAGCTATGGGACAAAAACAGTATATTAGTATGGAAAGCAGCTCAAATGGCCTCCGGAACGAAAGGGACTATCAACACATATCCAAATCTCCTGTTTGGACCACTCAAGAGGTGCTACATAAGAATGAGATTTTTTTTTAAAGAAATGGAATGTGGCATCTCATCACCATGTGGCACCCCCTGATTGTTATTCGGACCAAACAGCATCCGTTTCTCTACCAACACCTAAGTTGTGATCCGAATCTCTTGTTTGGTCCAATCCGGGTGTGCCACATGCCACATGAGAAAGGAAATTTTTTTTTTTGAGATGATAGATAGAAAATATTTTGAGAAATGAGATGTGACATCCCTGTTTTGACCAAACAGGAATCCATTTCCCTAAGTTGTACAACCCGTGGCAGAGAAGATTCCACAATCAAGGGTGATTCTAAATACACCCACCCTACTTAGTATTTACACCCACTCTACCCTATGCCTACGGATGACCTGATTTGACATGAGGGAATGGGAGAGCACAGTGGATATACTTACACCCACTTCCCCGTCCATCTGGATTTCTTCCTCCTCATACTCCTCATCCTCGCTGCCCATCATCTCGTCGTCTCCGATGCGGTCTTCGCCGCCTTCTTCCAGAATGTCGACCTCTAGCTGGCCATCGTAGGGATCGACGGTGTCGCCAGCGTCCCTGTCTTCGTCGATCTGGCTAGAAAGCACCGGCACTTCGTGCAGCTGGTGCACGTGTCCGTCTTCATCCACATACATGGGCGGCCGAGAATTCAACGGCTGTGTATTCAGATTCGATTCGGGCATTCCCTCCCCAAAAACCAAACCCTAACCCTAACCCTAACCCAATCGCAGAAGATCGAAGATCAGAACTCTGCAACGGATGAGATTTACGCCTTGTGCCACTGATTCCACATATCTGGAGAAGATGCAGAAGGCAGAGAGAGAGGCGTCCAAATGAAGAAGGAGGAGGAGGAGGAGGAGGAGATGGAATGAACGGATGAAAATCACATCGAGATCATTGGGATTTATGATGATGCTCTGGCAGGATTGTCCCAATTCTCGATTTGGTTTATGTGAAGGGGAGGTCCGGATTGTATTCTGGGTATTATGTGACGGTCGCCGCCGTCGCAATGGCCGCTGTGGCGGACGCTCTGGTGCAGAGTAGCGTAATTGGGTCCGTCGGAGAGCTCCCTGAGCGCTATATGCAGGCCACCGTTGCGGGGACAACAGCTTTTGTATGGAACTGCTGCTTCTTATTCTTTGTTGTCGGTGAATTGGGGTTTTGTTACATGAAGTCATTTGTAGAGTTTTGGATTGTTGGGGGGTTGTGAATTGTGAGTGGAATTGCATTATTGGGTGGAATTGAGGGTACTAATTACTGATTTTGGAGGATATTACTGACTTTATTGTGGATCTTGATCTTGAAATATTTGAAGAATATGACTTGCTTTATAATAATGGACCATTTTCACCATTAAAAATGAAATATAGTTGATTCTTATTAAAAACAATTATAGAAAATTCTTACCTTGAGATATAACTATATCTGAAGTAGTTTGTATATATTCTATTGGCATTTGAAGTAAAAATTAAAAAATGTAATTACACTGTGTTTTTCTTTCTTTTAGCCAAATGATTCCTTTATTTTACTCCATAGTTTTTGTTTAAAATTGAATTAATCTCCAAATAGTTTTTGTTTAAAATTGAATTAATCTCCATCTTTTATTTATATTTATAACTATCTCTACATGTTTTACCAATAAGAAATGACTAAGCACAGGTGACAGAACTATAACTGTGGGCCCCCAATGATAGGCCAAAGCTGCCAATGTTTAAAATAGAAAAAAAAAAGTTACTCAGTGATTTTTATCTATTATTATCTATTTTAATTTACACACAAACAGTGATTTTTAGGCCTTATGTTGTGGTACATGGGAGGAGGTTTAGGCCTTATGTTGTGGTACATGGGAGAAGGTTTGGATCACAGAACAAACACAAAAATAGATAAATAGAATTTTTATGAGATTATACTGATTCTACTGAGTAAGATCTTAGATGAGATTATATTGATTCTATTGAGTAAGATTTTAGTGGGACTCCAAAAGACCAGTCTTACAGGCTTTGAAATAGAAGTTCGTGCCCAGACCTTATATTAAAGGTAAACAATCATAGGATTGGCCCTGATTTGTCATCCTAAAATTATGCCTGTCCAAACCTGGCTATAAGGCCCAATGGGCCATCCCAGCCCATTTAAAAACCTCAAGAACAAACATTGTGTTTAAAGTCTTATAATGTGTTTGCATTTGAAGTTAGACAGCTCCGGATGAATGAATGGGATAAGACAACTCCCAACCAAAAGCATCATAATCCTCACATGGCTGACTTTTTTTTAGCATAAACAATTTGTCATCATAATACCACCATCTTACACTGCGGAAGATATAAGTTATTAAATATTAGAAACCATGTGACATGACACACTTTATTTTTATATTCGGGTGAAAAGTGTCAGCTGTAGATGGTATGAATTAGATGATAAGATAATACGTGAATTGACTAGATAGGCATAGGCATAAAGTGTGTGTATATACCAACACCCCACAATCAATTCTATGCATAATGGTTTGCTGCTTTTGCCATGCCTTTTGCATCGACACGGACTTGCACCAAACTAAAAAAAAAAAAAGGAGCGGTGCAAAAGCAACTTTTACCCTATCTTTGGGAAGGGGGTTGGGGAGGAGAGGGAAGGAAAATGAAGGGGAGATAAGGGAAGGGAAAATTAATTTTACCTCCTCTTATTTGGGAAGTCAAAAAGTAAGGGGAAGAAAAGTGAAAAAATAGGATTTTGCTTGTTTGTGAGATAGAGAGAAAATTATCATTTTGTCCTTACTTTTGTAAAAACTTCAAAATTATATTTTATAGACAAATGGTAGTTTAGTAAATTTTCACTTTTTCCCCTCCTTTCCCCCATTTTCCCCCTGTTTTGGGGGGAAATTTTTTTCACACTTTTTCCCCTCCCCCCTCCCCCCTTTCCCAAACACCTCCAAAAAACTTTTCCCCCCTTTCCAAACAAAGGGTTAATAGTTCTTTCCCATACCTCTAAAAGTATAAAACGAAGGCACACGAACAGGAACAGGAACAGGAACAGGGAGGCACTACACAACCCACGTGGACAATTATTTCCACTCATGACCAAACTAATTCTATTGATTTACAGCAAGAAAAAAACACCATTTTGATGTCGAATTGGCCTGAGAAGGTTTTGCAGGACCCACTAAAATAAAGGCCAGTCTAATTAATCAAATTAATACAATGGATGTTACTAATCACATAATATAAAACTAGCAAATAAATTTATCAAGCAATCACCACAAAAAGACAAACACAGATTTAATGTGACTATGATCTAGAAATCAAGATTTCACGAACAATTACAAAATATACTCACAACTCTTTTACCTCAGTCTATACCTTCACCTAAGGACTATAGTTGTTCCTGCACAACTTCCACTGACACGACTTCCACCTTGCACCGTTCTCCTCACTTGATATCCTCGCACATTGTCAGATAAGATGATCAATCTTCTATAAAAGAGTAGAAGCAATAAAACCATCTAGAGCAGCCATTTAGAACAATCTCTCAATGACTATAAAAAAAACAAGGAAATCTTTCTTAGAGTATTTTAAACATCGGATTAAGAGAGAAAATTAACTTCTTGTGTGTGTCTTTGGGTTGAGAGAAACACCCAATTTATAAACCTAAATTCGTGCATGAGCATTTTAATTAAACTCTAATTAGAACATCACTCATCGTTAAACTCTTTCATAGAGTCCGGATTGGATTGGGTTTTCCATCCACGTTCGCTATAGCGAGCCATACTTATGCCTGTGGCCTGACAACTGTTTGTCACTTTGACTTTTGGCCTTACAGCTTGTATGTTTCATGTATATCCAAGAGGTCTTCCCACCGATAAGATTAATCTTTCAGCCCGTTTTGTAATTTTACATGTAAAATAAAAGTGTAGTAAAGCATCAAATCAAAAAATAAAATATAAAAGGGTAATGATGATATTTTAATTTTAGTTATTTGATATGAAATCTTTTTTACTTTTTGTATAGAAAAGTGAAACTTTTTTGTCTTTTAGTGGAAAAGGAGGTTATTTTTTTACATTTTTCTAAGAATGGAGGAAATTTTAAATTAAAGTGCTATTGATGTGACTCCTTGTCTGCAAAATAAAAGCTTTACTTGACTTTTACTAATCTAATAAAGTGCCAAATGGGAGGGCCCTTTTGGCAATTTACTATTAAAGTATAAGTAATGTAAAACATCAAATCAAGAGAGAATAAAATATAAAGGAGTTATGATAGTATTTTGTCCTTAGTGGATGGGTAGAGAATTTTTTTGACTTCCGTGTAAGAAAAATGAGTATTTCTTTATTATTTAGTGGATAAAGGAGGTTGTTTTTTTACTTTTTTTTTTAAGGAAGGAAGCAATTTTGAAGATGTGTACTTTTGATGTGGCCCCTTGTTTGAAAAATGAAGGCTTTACATTACTTTTACTAACTTAGTAAATTGTCAAATGGGCCCTAGGTGGCGCCCGCTAAACCCACACAAGCATATACCGGTTAAATTGGGCGCAGTTTTGAATTAGGTGTTTGGAGCAAACCAACACCTTATGCCATTTTACCAATTTCTAGGTGGATTTGTTTTATGTATTTGAATTAATAGGATTCTATTTTTACAAGTATTTTAAAATTTGTAAACAAAGTTGTATTTCCAAAATGTCCATCAAATAACCTTTCTTTAAAATGGAAATTGAATTGAGGGGAAATGGAAAATGACTACTCAAACCATGTTTTTTGAATCTTGGAAAGTCAAAATCTCATCTATTGCTGAATTGTAGCAAACCTCCACCCTTTACCTTTTTGATAATCTTGCAGTGGTTCTCATTTGACCATAAACTCATATATATTTTAGCAAGTAAATACGCTCATAGGAGAATTCCATTCGACCATATTGGTAATGGCTGATTATCATTTCTCGTTTGTATGACATTGTAAAAGTTGACAAAAAACCTAGTAGTGGACAACAAAGAAATGTGTTTCATTAGTTTTAATCATTTATTTTCTTTGACTAAACTGTAGGTGCAAACATATTAAACACATCTCTACAAGAAAATCATAAAAAAATGTGATATTTTTGTAAATGGCTTCTTGAAATTTACACAATAGTGCTTCTTCATACATGTTTATTAGAAGTCCAAATAGCCAAAATGCATAATACTGCATAGATCATTAGAGGGGCCTTGTCTGCTCCCAATAGCGGCAAATATGGCTCCCTCAAAAGGAAGTGGAAGCTCAACCAACCCCTATCCACTTTGGGGTGTTTCATCTTGCTATCAATCGCTCGCTGAAGTTTGAAGAAAAAGTGTAAACGGCCTTACTGGGGACCGATTGCCGCCGCCGCCGCCCCCCCCCGCCACAGGAAGAGTGGAAGACCATTGGATCCCAAGGCTCAAGTTTGAATATGCCTGACACTATGTTGCCAACTGGCAACTACCATTGTTAGAGATCCAGTGGGTTAAGTTGAATCTTCTCTCTTCATCAAGATGGGGTAATAGGGAAGATGACTTGACAATTCAACCACTTCTGGTTGGAATCTTAAAAGTCCAAAATGCATGGCATCCAAAATAGTAAGTAAGAGCCTGTTTGGTTAGTGGTATTTCTAAGTGAAAATTAAATAATGTTGGAAACTTATGACAGTGTTTCAAACCATGTCATTTAGTGTTTGAAATGTGCTATTTGATGGAGAGAGTTATTAGATTTTTGAAGATTAGTCCAAATGAAAAGCCACTTTTAGCCTTTTTTTTGTATTCTCAACATTTTAAAAATTAGAGTTTGATTTAGCATTTAGAATTCCACTTTGTGAGGATGACATTGGTAGGATTTAGAATCCTCTTTCTCAAAATACTTTCCACCCAATAGGCCCTAAAGAAGGACCTACATATCACAACTTTAGTGGTAGGCTACGCATTGTAATTTCAGACGTGGGTACTATGTTACAATTCCAAGTAAAGCCAAGTAAAACACTAAAAGTCAAGTAAAGTCTCCATTTTCTAGATAAGAGGTCACATCAAAATTACTTTAATTTAAAATTCCCTCCATCTCTTTTAAAAAAAAGTAAAGAAAACATTCACTAAAAGACAAAAAAACTCCACTTCTCTATACAAAAAGTAAAAAAAAATTCATATCAAACGACTAAAAATAAAATACTATCATAACTTACTTATATTTTTTTCCCTCTTGATTTGTTGCTTTACTCCACTTAATTTTACTTGATTTTAAAAATAAAATTACCAAACAGACAAGGTAGCCCACGTAGAAAATTCTAAAAATAGGCCCCGCATACCACAAAGCATATACAGTTGTTAATCCAATGAGACATTCTGTGAGCCATGAAACCAGAAATTTATAAAACAAAGGATTCATGAAAGTCTTACATAAAAAAAAGAAACATTGGAATGACATCATTAACAAACATTTCAAAATCTCCAGCATTTGTAATTCCTAAATACTGGTTAGCTATACTATAAGGCCAACAAAGCCTTTGCTTTAGTCTCAAAAAATTAAGGCAAGAAAAAGGCCCATAATAGCAGCTGACATTTTTTGAAATTCCAAAAAATTAAACTTGTCAACTGTAATCCATTTTTCCCCCCCAAAATATAAGGCCCTATAATAAATCTCTCTTGAGAAGATACGACCTAAGTTTTCATGGGCCCTTAAATTGTCATTTATGGTCTATTATATTTCCAAATATGCCCCTTATATTTCTATTTCTAGGAGACCAATTGATTTTAACACATTATTATATTTCTAACAGTCTATGTGTATCAAATATCAACCTACATTCGGTCATGAATTTGCTTCACAAGCCTTTCTCATTATTTTTGTGTATCATATTTCAATAGGGGCTTATTCGGATTTGATCCATAATGTGTTTGTAATAGATTCATAGCTTGTGATTTCAACCTTATTAATAGATCTTAAAATTTAAGATAAACAACAGGACTCCGCCGGAATTTATTCACTTGCCCACAGTGCATATGAGCACCGTGCATTTGGAACATCCAATACGTGGGGCAAACCTCTGAAGTCCATCTTGAATGGTCCTGAGTCATGGCTCAAGATTTTTGTTTTCTAGTTTTATTTATTTATTTATTTTTTATTATTATTATTATTATTTTTTTTTTTGGGGGGGGGGGGGGGGAGCCAAATAGGTAGTTGAATTTTGGGACCCAAGATTTTTATGTGAGTTTTAGGACGTCAAATAGGTAGTTGGATTTTGTGACCCAAGATTTCCATGTGAGTTTTAGGAATAGGTCCAAAATTTTTATGTGGGTTTTGGAGGTGGACTTAAAATAGGTTATCAAAACTTGAATATAAAGACTTAATTAGCAATTTTGCATCACAATAAAAGTAAGAAAAATAAATCTTAAATAAAATATCTATAATAATATTATAACATAGAAAACAACTCATTTAGGTTTGTCGCTTTAGGCTTCAAATTGTCTTGAGCTGCCCTACCTAAACATTCACCTGTCAGGAATTCCGAAAACTTTATTAAAAAAAAAAGAGCTTTTAAGTGTTGGAATTATTGAAAGCAATAATATTACCAAAAATTCCTATTTTGTTTTTACCAGCCGAATTTTAAAACCCGAGATTTTTAAAACATTTCTTTTTCTCTTTAAATCCTTCTTTCTCTCTTTAAATCCTCTAAATTCTAACATGCATATCCTGAGCTAGGTGTAACAAAGAATTAAAAAAAAAAAAAAAAACTGGTCAGGGTCAAAATCGGACGATTTAAGATTTCAACTCTCTGAAATCTGAATTCCAAAAACTTGAGCAAACAAAACGCAGGTGATCCTCAGTCTACCAGTAGGACCAGTACCTACCCTATTGGCTTATCCGACCTTTTCTTTTGTGCCACGTTCGTCCGATGTGGAAGACATCCACGTCAGTCCGACGAAGCGCGAATATCTTATAGTATTCCATTAAAAATAACTCAGTAGTCTCGACACCACCCAACTGTCTCCTACACCTTCCTGCCTAAAATGCTGGATCCCTGCATTCATGATTTCATTCCATTGATATTTTGATCCGAGGGGACTCCATAGGGTCCTCCACGTGTCATATCATATATTAGGAAACATAACAAGGCGTGTTTCAACTGTTAACCCCACCATCCTCTACAGAGATCCGGCCACGGTTCTATTAATATGATTACTAGTTTGAGTCGCCCCGGCCCAAAAAAAAAATCTCAAATATAAAAGCAATATTTATATATATATATATATATATATAAAATGAGAGGTGCTAGTATGAGAGTATATCTCACCTTACTACGAGAGATAAAAGGTTGGTACCTTTACATTCATATTCAATGTCGACAATTTAAATGTGAGGGCCCCTACCTTTATCTCTCATAATAAAATGAGATATGTTTTCATAGGAGCATCTCCCAATAAAAATATAAATAGAAAATATTAAATCATAAATATAAAAGATTTGTATAGAAAATAAGATGAGGGTATGAGTAGGAGAAAAATAAAAGATTTGAATTGACTAGGTGGGCCCATAATGATATAGTATTATAATCCAAACTATAATAATAATAATAATAATAATAATAATAATAATAATAATAATAGGAAGTGGGGCTCAAATGATCCACAACATAAATTGGGGATCACAGTTTTCATTTGTTGTGTTTTTTGCGTTTTTTTTTTTTTTTTTTTTTTTTTTTTTTTAAGATGGAATCATGTGAGATATTGAGAATGATTTTCACTCTTAAAAACATACCTTCTTTAGAGGTATCAGATAAGGATGTGTAAATTTACGTATACTCTAAAAATTGGTAGTACTCCAAAAATAAGGAGTTCAAAACAAATTTACACACTCTATCAGCTACATATAAATATTCTCGTTATTAGCTGTCACCAAAGTCTCTTGACAAATAGAAAGAGAGCTCGTGCAATCGCTTCTCAAAACACAACATTTTTCACGCCCATTCAGCAGCAAGTTCTCTTTCGCGTTTTCATTTCCACAAACCGGAATCGCGATATCGGATTCGGGGGTGTTACAATCATCATGGCGGCTCACGGCGTAGTTGGATTCGTAGGCTTAGACGACCTGAGCATAGAAATCGGATCTCTTCTAGTTCGATCGGGATTTCGGATTAAGGCATATGAGGTTTCTTTCTACTCAAAATTCTCTCATTTTTTCTCTTTTCCTGTTTGTTTTTGCAATCAAACATGGGCTTAAAGAGAAAGGCAAAGGTATCTAGCTTGATGCTGAATTTTTTGTTTGAGATAATCTTGTGTTTTGAGACTGAACACATCTACAGACCTGGTGAAGTCACTGCCGTGAGAAGATGGATACACAGTGTCAGTTTTTTTTTTTTTTTTGGGTAAATACTCAAATGTCATAATTGAAAGAGTACATTATGTATGTATAGGGAAAGGTTGCATATCCAGCCCAAGAGTCCCTTAGTTGGGCTCCAACATGAAAAATAGAAGAGTAAACTTGAAAATAGACTTTAGCCATCATTTAATGGGCTATAACTTCTTCAAATACCATTAGCATCACATGAAGGTTTTTGAATGATCTCTATATTGGTCAACTCAACAGCCCAATGTGTGAAAAGACAATATAATATTCAGCGGAAATAAAATAAAAAGCACACACCACAAGTGACACCAAATTAGCATGGAAAACCCGAATGTGCTGAAAAACCACGGATCCAAACTGGGTCAACAATCGAGCACTATAAAGCTTGCAATTACAAGAAACTCACGGATTCCTCCTTAGATTATCACTATCTAAGGACTGCAGTTACCTCTTGTGAAGCTTCACGCCTCAGTGACTTCACGCCGTTGATTGCAACCGATTCAAATCCGCTTGACTCCTCAGATCTTCTACGAAAGAAGATGATCTTCTACAAGGGAAGTGGAAGAACCTTGCTCTCTAGATGAACTCTGCAGTACACGTCTTCAATTGAATCTCTAAAAAAGAATTCTCTCAATTAGGTATTCCAACTCAGGACAATGAGAGAGAGTCTTGTTGGTCTCCTTTAGGTCACCT
The DNA here is from genome assembly GCA_038049695.1 of Cinnamomum chago. Classification (NCBI taxonomy): domain Eukaryota; kingdom Viridiplantae; phylum Streptophyta; class Magnoliopsida; order Laurales; family Lauraceae; genus Cinnamomum; species Cinnamomum chago. The sequence continues at coordinate 85,112,209 of CP142452.1, read as the reverse complement.
ATAGAGTCCTTTAAACACACTTAAGGGCGTGCTTAAGGTTGCCTAAATTGATTATGACTAAAACAGGTAGTTTCACAAAAAAATAGAAATAATGGTTCTAATTCATGCAACACTCTTTTTCTTCCTTCAGCATACTTCTAATTCCTCCTAACTTCTTTTTCTCCCTTGCTCTAATTCTACTTGACTTCTCACTTTTAATTCTTCAAGACTTCTATCTTCAGTGTGAAGCCACATCAAGTCCTTATCTAAAAATAAAAAGTACAACTCAATGAACCTAGAGTTTCGTCCAACCCATGAATCAGCGAGCACTCAAAATCCTAACGTCACACAATCTTGGGTTCATTGGTAGTTTGTGAAATAACTCATCTAGCACGCCCAATTTCATGTCATTCGGATCTTATTTGACACATGATTGTGCCCAGCTCTAAGAAACACAAGATTTAAACTAGAAACGACTCATAGGAGTCTTAACATGACTTGGATGCAAATATAAAAAAAATTCTAATTGATCCCAGGGAATAGACACGTGGCACCATTCAGGTCTAGACCTAGTTTTTTGTTTGTCAAGAGTAGGGATGTCAATGGACCTCTGATTACCTGGTCACATGACGAACCAGCCCAAAAAGTCCGGCTTTGGATCTCATTCTGGACCCAATTAATCGGGTTGGTCAAGTCCTGTCAGCTCCATACTTGATACTCGTGTTCCCAAGTAATATTCATTAAAGTCTGGTATTTATCCTAACAGGACCAACCTAGCACTATGCCTGGGTGTTTGCTACCCACCTCACGCCCAACTCTCAAGTTTTGGTTCAATCCTATGCCTCTAGCGCTTTGATCAATGACCCACAAGTTTAACGGCTTATATTAAAGAAAAATGTTTGACCCTCGATCCAGCGGTTCAGTCCATTCAGATGGGTGCAAAGTGCAAACCCATGGGTTCCGGCGCAATTCAGGGGGTTCCCATGTGCGTGGGCGGTTCAGATTGGTGATAGGTGGGGCCCATCATGGCGCCTCTCATCGTAAGATGGTCAAAGTTACTCTCACAGGAGCATTCCCACACCCCCGCGCGCGCGCATAGATATATATATTATGCTTAACGGATGAAACTCCTTTAGTATACTGGCCTCACTAACTTTCTATTTGTTGTATCATAGCTTGACCCCTTTTTTTTATTAGTAACAAGTAAATTATATTATATTAAGGAGGCAGAACAGAGTACAATTAATACAAGAAGAGCTCAAACACAACCAGCATGTATAAGAGCATATACAAATGCTTCGAAACAACCCCCCCCCCCCCCCACCCAAAATAAAAATAAAAACCACCCCTACATTTAGGAACATACGAAGCAATATCCCTATCCATCCCCTGCTTAACATATTTGTTATCATTAGCCAAGTAGACCTTTTGTTGGATGACTCTATGAACGTAACTCCTATATTTCATAGAGGAAACTCTGAAGAAGTGTACATTAAGTCATTAAGTCATTTTTTTTGTAACTCCTGTGTGTACATTAGGACATTCCACTTGTCTCTGTCTTTCCATAAGATGTAGTCATTATTCCCTCTGTTTTTGGATGGTCCTTTAGTTAGCTTTTGGGGGTTAAAAGATAATTTATTCACTTAGTTCTTATAGCCTAAAGAATAAAGATATTTGTTTTTCTGCGTAATGTCATTTAGTTTGTAATTGCTTGTCATTTTTCAGTTGAAAACATTGCCTACAACAGATTTGAACTCTTCATTCCGGTTAATATCCATGAAAAATACTCTATTCAGGATTACTTCGAGTTCATTGGTTTTGTTTGTGTGGAAACTAAAAGTCTTTTGTATGGTTACTGGTTGATTGTTAAGATTAATAAAAATGATTCTGTTTGCAGGTATGCGAACCTACCATGGATCAATTTCTGAAGCTGGGTGGTACCAAATGTACCAGCCCTATGGATGTAGCAAAAGGTTGAAATTATCTTTCTTTCCTTCTGTTTTTTTTTGAACTGTAACTCATGAACTTTTCTTTCTTCATGGTCTGGTTTTGTTACAGTAATCGGCATTTGGTGCTAAGTTTCTGTAGTTAATACAACTTGTGGACAGTGTATATAAAGACATGTGCTGCTGTGCTATGCACACACAGTATTACCGAACAACATTAGTTTGTAAGATGACTTTGATGTGTGTCCTGTCCTGAATTCTGGTTGTTACTGAAACTAAATATAGTAACTGAAAAATAGCTTTCATTTTCCATTTTCGATTCATAGATGTTGGAAATCAGGACCATTGCTCCAGTGCAATGATAAAAGTCTCAGGTGCTATGTGTGATAACATATGTTAGAGACATGCGAGCAGCCACTTTGTGCAAAATTGCCAATGGTTAGGTCTTTCCAAAGGTTAGGTCTTCTCCAGTCTGGACCCTCTGACCCACATTGGGTAATGACCTTTTAGATATTGGAAATCAGGATAAACCGATGAAAACTCTTGTACTAGGTGGGTGATGGTTCTGTCAGACTGTCACTGCCTTGTAGGCCTATATAAAAATATAAATTATTATATTTGGGAACATTATACTCAGCAGTGGTTTCTGAAAGAGTTCAATGTAGAAAATGTGCCGACTCTAGACTATAGACATTTGTTATGTTTCTTCTCATATTTGGTTCTGATTCTAGATTATTCATATGTTTAACTGTTAGTATATTGTATTTGGGTATACTCTCTTATCAAATATCTTAAAACAATAGATTTCTCTTATGTGCGCGCAGATGCTGCAAGTGTGCTTGTATGTTTATCTCTTGAAGACCAGATGGACAATATATTTTTTGGAAAGGAGGGTGTTGTGAAAGGTTTATACAAATTGTTTCAGCATACTAGAGCTGATTTGGTACTCATGTGAATACTTTTTCCCCTACTTATATAATTAAATAATTTGATATTTGGTTATGTAGGATTGCACAAAGATGCAATCATCGTTTTCCGCTCGACAGGATCACCCATTCATATTCAAAAGCTAGAGAAGTCTCTTGTAGGCAAGTCCAGTTCCATACCCTGCTCTTCTCAAAATTCTGTGTCTGCTAGTTCTATATGATAAATCTTGTTGCGTACTTGATTTGCATCAATAATTCAGTTACAGGTTTTTCATAATATTCTGATAATTGCTTTCTTATGATTTTTGGTTCCTAGTGGCCAATGATATGATGGCTTTTTGTTAAAAAGAGGTGCTATTGACCTAGACACTTTTATACAATACTAGCTTGTAGCACATAGATTGCAAGTGTCTGCTGGAGCAATAGTAAACATAGAATCAGAAACATGTGCATGTGATGTGAGTTTTCTTACCTAGTTTCCCTCCAAATTTGTATATAAACTCAGGGGAAAATGGTCACAAAGTAAACCCCTAATATATAGGGAAAAATGATGCTGGCCTCAGTCAAGTGAGAGGGCTGATATGGTTGAGGTCAGAATATGGCCTACAGTGTTTTTTTTTTTTTTTTTTAATGAAATTTCTGGGATAGTAATGCAGCCTATATGTATCCATGATCGCACCAAAAAGAACAGGAAAAGGAGGAGAAACATGCAAACAACCCTCACAAATCTGTGTAGAATGGAAGAAACCACTCAAGTCTTCAAAATCTCCATGAAACAAATAGCCTAAGGGCTGAAATTATATTTAAGAAAATTTTTCCAACAAAAACAAGGTTGGGCAGCAACCCTACATGCATTTAAATATGGTTCATTGACAATAAAAACCCCAATCTAATCTTCTCAGAATTGTTATCCCCTTCACAACTTGGAACCTGATCTAAATAAAGAGTCCTAAATAGAAAAGAACTCAAATAAATAAAGAAACAAAAATGAAAGCGAACATATAGGAGACTTGTACTAGCAATTGCACAAGTTGTGTGTATGAGTGGGGGCTGGCTGCCCCTATTGGGTTGCATTGAATTCCTCTTTAATTCTTAAGGAAGCACCTGACATTTAATCCCCCTTTTCATTTTTCCAGAGGCCGGAAATGCTGCTATTGTAGATGTGTATGCATTTAAGGGAGTTTCAAAGTCTTTAAATGGAAAAATTGTGGTTAGTAACCGTATAAACAACTCTCTCTCTCTCTCTCTCTCTCTCTCTCTCTCTCTCTCTCTCTCTCTCTCAGACACACACACACACAACACACACTCACATTCACTCAAATGTCAATGACTTTTTGGAGGCCATTTATTGCCATCCTTCTCAGGTATTTGATCTTTTTATTGTTCTTCTTTAACTGCACCTTGTTTAGGTCATTGCATCTGGAAAGCAGGAGGCAATTGCCAAGGCACAACCTCTTCTATCTGGTAGAATCCTTCTTACCTCATGTGTCACATCTTTTTCTTTGGTTGGAAGTTAGAAATGATGTGTTCTATTTTCTAAATCTATCACATCCGAATTTAACTACTGGATAATGTGAACAGAAATTAGTGAAAAGCTCTTCATTCATGAGGGTGAACTTGGGGTTGGAAGGTGCGCCTTCGTGTTTCCATATGCTCTGTGTTTCAATAAAAACTTTTCTTGGTCCCAGTGTCCTACAAGATATCCACTTTAAAAATATTAAGTGATTGTTGAGATAATTAATGTTGTAAATATACCCAAGTTACATTCATTGAAAGTGCTAGTAGTTCTCAGATTTTCCTCCCTCTTGCAGTAAAATTAGAATGGTAATTGAGCTGCTTGAGGGTATTCATCTCATCGCGTCCATGGAGGCTATGTTTCTGGGCACTCAAGCGGGACTCCATCCATGGATTCTTTACAACATCATTTCCAATGCTGCTGGAAACTCATGGTAATAGCAGAATGACCATATCCTAATATTTATATGATAAATGATTTATGTTTGAGTGATTTATTTTGTTCTTCATTTATATTTTGCTTCCATGATTCCGGGTATATCAACTTATAATCAAATAGAAAAATGGACCTTAAATGGAAGTAGTCTATTGAAATGCCATGTAGGTTAATGTGCTGGATGTGTTGGCATCAACATGGCAGTAAGACAACATATTAAACTAACTTTGTGTTGCAAGTCTTTGTGCCACCTATTGGCAGCTGGTTAAATTCACCTAACAACCCTTCTTTTTCCTCTTGTTTTTTTTTATCAAGGATCAATATATTGGCAAATAAATATCATATAGGCCGATGTATCAGCCATATCAGTCATGGCCTATCCGATAAATCACATCAGTACTGACCCATATCAACCATTACTGTTAGGAGATGTTAGTAGGCAACAAGCAACTATGGAGGGTACTATTGAATGGGTGATCTGATGAATACTTCTATCCGCACCCTCACTATTCAGAAATTAGCAAAAATCATCAGAACCAGTCTCATACGACCAATATACTTATCCAAGACCCTGTGCATGATATCTCTAATATTTATGAACGATTTATGATGATACATTTATACCTTATGCCTTGTGGTAAATTGCTTATTTAAACTTGGAATGCATAATAATGTCTTACTTAATATAGCTGACCAACATGATTATATGTGGACCTATATGTGATTATGATTAGGCTTTATGCTGTGAATAAACCACAAAGTATATGTAAACTGTTGAATTTATAATTAATTGTTATTTTTAATATGCAGGATATTTGCAGAGTGTGTTCCCTTAATGTTACAAGCTGATGAGAGTGAAAGCCATTCTCTAAATGCTTTTGTCAATAATCTAGTAAGATTGGCTTATTTGGATGTTTATCATACTTTCAGTTTAGTTATCCAAAATAGAATACCTCTGTTATTTTTTTTTATGTTACCTTATATTAAATGTGAAATATTGAATATTATGTTTAGTTGAAAATTGTATTCAGAGCTCTATTTATGTTTTACTATGTGTACTAGCATAGTAGTAGTGAAAATTAAATCAAATATGAGAAACACAAGACACCTGAGTGGAGAGTGGTGTAGGTTATAAGGTAAAAATTGAGGCCTGAGTCGCCTGACTTTTTAAATGGGTTTGGCTCAGTTCTAGATTGTAGTTCTGTCAGTTGTAATTTTCTAGTTATTATGTGAAACTTTGGTGAGAAATGTTTTTCTTTGTAATTTCTGAAAATAATGAATTATATGTTAGGGCTGGTCATACTTAGGATTGGAATATTGAATGACCAGACCTCATGGTTGTCTCCAAATTCTCTCCTTTCTCTGAACCCTTATCCTTTTCTGTCTTCTCTATCTTTTTCTCTGTCTTCTCCTTCTTTAATCCTTTTGTGATGCAGGACATACCCATGGCCCCCCCATGTATCGACCAGCCAATGGGCCCAGCCCATCCATCGCGACCTATCATCGTGGGCCTGGCCCACTTATTCTATCATATTTAGAGCTTTTATTTATATTTTAAGTGTTTTTTTTTTTTTTTTTTAACATTAGATGTTTTAATCTTGTCCATCAATATGTTTGGATGGTACATATTAGTTCTAGGTTTATGTTTTCTCCTAGTTAAGTGATGTAAAGCGTCCTTGGCTAGGGAGAGTTGAATATTATGGTGAATGAAAATTTTCGGAGTGCTTTTGGGTTCACCAAGTTCTCTTTTTCCTCGCCTGTGATGGGGAGTTTGGTGTGAGGCCAATATATTTAGGGTTTCCCCCCTCCATCTTCAATCTCCATCCCTTGCCCGCCCCGCACCTCGATCCACCGTCTGCATCATTTAGTTTTTGTACTCTCTTTTTTCTTGTGGGTTAACTTGTGGGTTAAAAGTTTCAACTTTCAACATGGTATTTTCAATTGCAATTTGGAAGGCTTTGTGTGAGGCTATTTTTATCCATGATCATTTCGATTGTCCTGCTGGTGGCTTTCGATGCTATGATTCTCCATATTTTGGCAAGCTTATTTAATTTGTGCCAATAGTTTCACATGCAATATGTTGGACATTAGTTGATAATGATTTTAGGTCCTTGGATAATATAAAGTCTGCATGTTACATGGTGTATTAATATGCTGTGTTGGACATTATTTGATAATGATTTTAAGTCCTTAGATAATAAAGTCTGCATGTTACATGGTGTATTAATATGCATTGATTGCATAACCAAGAGAGTGAAATCCTTCCCTGGAATAAACCATGTAGGACGACATAAGACCAAAAAGTTTAGGTTCATCAAATCACATGAGAACAAGTATTTCTTTACCTCAGTTTGGTTAGTTTCCATCATTCATATAAGAGTGCACCCATATAATAATTCATGTAATGGCAACGTCATTTCATCGTTACTGAGTGATTATCTACCCTTGTGGGCAAATGCTATCCCAAACCAAAATTATCACCTATTATTAACACATGTACTCTTGTCACACTTTATAAAAGATCTTCATCAGGTCGACACTGCTCCCAAAACTTGATGAGCCATCTAGCTTCTAGAGCAATGAGACCTGGGTTATTTAACTTCTAACGGATGTCTTATTGTTAATCCCTTCTTACATATCTAATGTGGAATTCTGCACTTTATTTTGTACTCTTTGGAAGCTTCATTTGTCTGTTCTTTAACTGTTTAAATTCTCATGAATTGGAAGACCTTGGTGTAAAATGTACAGTGTGAACACTGTTATTGTGTTTATTCCTTTTTAATGGATGTCTTTATTTCGTGTGATCTAACATGTGATTTGTTATGATAACAAGGGGTTTGTGTTGAATATGGCCAAGTCGCTTACATTTCCTCTTCCACTTTTGTCAGTGGCTTATCAACAACTTATTCACGGTAACCATTCTAAGCTGTAATACTGACTCATGATGTGCCTTTGAAATATAAAATGGAGGTGGAAAAGCAAGCCTGACACATCTAGTGGCATGAGCTAACTAATACTTGCATATTTTTTCTTGAATTAATTTCAGGATATTCTCGTGCTTTCGGGAATTCTGAAGATATTGAATATACTACATTGGTTAAGGTCATTAATTCTCTTGCAGTTGCTTTGTTTGGGGCGTGATCTCAGTTTCTCAATTTGATTCATGCATTATTGAAAGCAATGATTTAATTTCTTTCCACTTGCTAGTTTGTCCCTTAGCATGATTACTTTTGCATATTCATTCACAGGCTTGGGAAAAGACACTTGGAATTAGTATTAGAGATGCATCTCATGCAGAATCCTACGAACCTCGGCAACTTGCAGATCAAATTACAACCACATCGAATTCGATAAGAAGAATAGGGTTTATTGGTCTTGGAGCGATGGGCTTTGGCATGGCAACAAACCTGATAAAATCCAACTTCTGTGTCATTGGTTATGATGTATGACTCCGAACCCTTCACATGTGAATATTTCATACTGTATATCTTTGAATTTATGGGATTTTCTATTATTGTTTTACCTCCTGACATGATATTGACTATTCTGATCTCAATTGATTTTTTCTCCGAATAAGTGTAGTTGCATTTACACTTGGCATAACTTGTTGATACGATGAACTAGTGCAACATAGTGGTTTTTGTATTTTGTTATTTTTATATAGATATTAAGAAGAACAGGGAGTTGTTTTTTTATGGGTATAAGAAGGAAGAAGGGGGAAATAGAAGAAAGAAGAAAAATGAGTAGATGAAACAAGATGGTCGAATAGATCTTATCAATGTATCTTTCACAAGATTCCTCACTGTAGTGTTTTCTATTTGTTTATTTTTACCTTATGACTCACTAACTGTTGTGTTACAGAAGGATTTTAATTTTATCCTTATTTGTAGGTGTATAAGCCAACACTATCTCGGTTCGCAGATGCTGGTGGATTGGTTGGGAGCACTCCAGCTGAAGTATCTAAAGGTATTCTTTACATCCTGATTCCTTTTATATCTTGATGTGGTAAAAACAGTTTTGGGATGGCCATTGTGTGTTTATAATTATCTTATGCTGGGTAACTTTAAGTATAATGCTCCCCATTGGCAAGCCTTGCCCCTCAGGCACTAGGGGAGCGTTGTTTAACGATAAAGAGATTATTCTGGTGTCTTTTTCTCTTGGTCATATTGGGATGAAGGAATGAAATGTGGTTGAAATTTGGGTCCATCTGAGAAGTTTTGTGGTTGTTCAAATTTTCCTTTCATCATCTCTTTACAAGAGGGATTATAAGTTCAAGTTTACACAAAGCTGTACACTATTGTAGACATTAATGCAACAATATGAGATTTTGGGATACTAGGTTGATTAAGATTGTCATTGTCCCCAATCAAGTGGACTGCATGTTATCCAATGATTAAAAATGGTGTGGCGTCTCACATTGAGAGCATGAAATTCTCCAAAATTTTCCCCATTTCTTATCCATGTTAACAATTTTTTGGGTGGTAGATATTGATGGAAGTATGTGGAAACATAGGTTTATATCAAATGAGATGAGGTGTCTATGAAGCATATGCTTAGGGATGCTAACATAATTTGAACAGGCTTCAATATACTATATTGTTGTTACGTGTTTGTTCCTGCGAGGGATCATCATATTATTTGACTCTTCCTTATTGATAATATATGTCAAAATAATTTGTTCTAATAAATGAACTTCTTCAGATGTAGATGTGCTAATAGTAATGGTGGCAAATGAAGCTCAAGCAGAAAGTGTTTTGTATGGAGAAGCTGGCTCAGTTTCAGGTATTACTGGTCATCCTTTTGTGCATTATACAAATTGTGCTTAACTTTTTTCCACTTTGTGGTCTTATAGCCCTTCCTGTCGGAGCATCCATTATTCTTTCGTCAACAGTCTCCCCTGGATTTGTTTCAAGATTGGAACAACGATTGCAAGGTAGTTCCTATTACCCTCATGGTGGGTGTTATTGATCTGTTTTCAGTAAACACAAAAACTTTACCTTCAGTTGAAGTTTTGATTTTTAAACTCTTTTTGTTGTTGATATTGCTGTTGTTGTTAATGTTGTCAAATCAAGGAATGGGAAAAGGGGAACAATTTGGACGAATGAGTTGAGTATCTTCCATTTGAGAGACCTTATGTGTATACAGAACTATATGAATCGATGCCCAATTTGGATGAATGAGTTGAGTGTCTTCTATTTGAGAGACCTTATGTGTGTACAGAACTATATGAATCAATGCCCTTAGTTTGGGTTTCTTTATCTAGTTACGATCTAATAAAATCTTAAGGATATGATGCATCACAATCTAATCACAATCTGATGAAAATCTCTAGGTTATGATACCTGATATTGTGTATATTGCAATTTGGTGGCATAATGGTACTCTGCACGACTTTTTAACGCTCCTCAAATTAATTCTGATGGATAAAACATCATTTTACAAACTAGAATTGATAATATTCTCTATATAATTGCTTGGTAAAAAATTAGCGTCCTGCCAATTTGAATGTAGATACAAAAGAGTGGCATTCTTGTCGAGTTCATCTTTGATAGAATGATAGCTCACTTCTATCTCTTCTTGTACCTTTTTACAGATACATCCAAATGTATGAAGAATCTTTGCCTTTCACAACCAGAAGTTCGGAGTTTCTATTGAGAGATATTCAAGGACTCTAATTTTACAGATATTCTGTGAATTATGTTAACTATCGGGAATTTGTAAATTACTGAAAATTTAATTAATATAAACATAAAACTCCAGTCTCTAGGCCCTGATTGGACAAGCAGGGAATCAATTTCTCTTTTCTTCCTAGTTTACTCTCTCTAAATTCACTTATTCACCTCTTTCTTCCTCTTAATTTAGATTTTTATCTTAATTTGATCTTTCAAATTGGTATTGGGGCTTCATCTAACCTAGAAGGCTCATCAAGAAGTATAGAAGAGCTTCTAAAGGTTTTTGTTGGGCCCATGCTGATGTCAGTAAATTAAAAGGGCATCGAGGGATTGCTTAAGTTGAATAAAGTAAAGTACTAGTGGTGGGACTATGATCTGAAGGTTTAGAGGTGAGTATGCCCAAGTTTAGTTGAGATTTCCCCCTTTTCCCGTCATGAGATTTTGGTAAATGGAGGAATCACGCGGTTGAAACACATACTCACAGTTCAAATTCAACAATCATGTTTGAAAACCATAACATCGTCTTTCATGTAATGGTTTAAAAATCTAGGCAAAGATAGAAAAATGGCTTTCCTCACCAAAGTAGGCCTGTTATCTTTTCCCTCGAAGGTCCCAACACCACCTTAACATTGTCTTAAAAAAATGTCAACATGTTCCTTTAACTGTGGTGTGTGGCACTCTGATCATATTGCCAAGGCCTCCCAATAATATGACATACTTCCGTAGTGCTTGAGAACCACACGTTACATCAAGGATAAAGAAAATCGGACTCAGGGTGCAACCTGACCTCCTTCAAGTGGGGTTGCTTTTCACTTTGGGGCTTGGGGCCTTGAATGGCCCCCAATAGCCTGAAACTACTCATCACATTCTTATCTCACTAGATCCTCTCTCCTTGCAATCTTCCACTGATTTCTAGGGAGGGTTTCATTTGTTCGTCAACGGAGGGAAAGATGAAAGTGGATAAGTCTTACGCGTGGCAACTTTATAGGTTGCAATGAAGGGTTGATTAGGGGGATTTGGTGTCCCTAACCTGAACTTGATCATTGGAGGGACTTGGTTGCAGTGGGATAGTAGGACTTTGGGTCTGAATTGGAGGTGACTCGACTGGTCCGAGTCAACTCAGACTCAGCCTAGTTTTAAAACCCTTCATTATCTTGATATTTAATCCCAACAGAAAAAGAGACATTATCTAGAAATCTATTCTTGGGCTTATTTCAAAGTTTTAACCCTTTGAGATGATTCTGCATCAAAATGGGACCAATCATCCTGGCCCACCTCATGAATAGTCTAGCTTATTATGGCAAGGGCATCTATGTGATGGGACTCACCTTGGGAATGACTTGGATCTTGCAGATGTCAACCACACATGGGCAGCTATAGCAGCATTCATTTTTTTTTTTTTTTTTTGAAATGACAACTGGTTAATTATTTTCTAGAGGAAGCAATCTAAATACACCAGCCACTCTGATTAAAGAGAAAATAAAAGAACAGGTACATGAAGAGCGCTATGCAGCACTTCCTCCAACTCCATAATTCAAAAGTGGAGATTCCACAGACGTTCGTATTTCTGAGAAACAGCTCAAGAGGTAGCTTTAGCCTGGGCTTTCATCGTCATGCAGTTATACAAGTCAGCCCTATTATCAAACTTTCATCTGCTAGTGGAAAAACCAAACCCCATTTTTTTCTATATTTTTTTAACTACTACTTCCTGTATGCCTTCTGGAAATTCAGTATCTTGTCAATTTTTGTTCCATACTGTGGTATGTATGTTTCACAGGTGAAAACAAGGATTTGAAGTTGGTAGATGCACCAGTGTCTGGTGGTGTTAAGAAGGCTGCAGAAGGAAATCTTACGGTGTGCATAGTTAACTAGTTCACTCTTTCAATACTGTATTTCTTATCCCACTGTCATTTTGCATATCATTTTTCCTTTTCACCATATTAACATAGACGTGTATTACCCTTCCATCTTTATCAGTGGAAGGTGGTATTGATGCTAAAATCCTAGTTTTTGTCAGATAATGGCTTCAGGTTCAGATGAGGCTCTTAAGTGTACAGGCTCTATCCTAAGAGGTAATGGGCATATGGAAATGTTTTCATTTATGGATTTCTCTTATTCTATGAAAGCATCTCATGCTTGATTGTTTAAAATGAGCAGCATCAAGTGAAAATCTCTACATCATCAAGGGTGGTTGTGGAGCTGGAAGGTACTTTAGAAACATTTTTGTTCCAGGTTGAGGTTTTTCAGTGCTCGGTTTATATAGCTAACTTCAAATAAGTCATTTTGCAATGTTCCTTTCAATAGTTGTGTGAAAATGGTCAATCAACTGCTTGCTGGGGTTCATATAGCTGCATCAGCTGAGGCGATGGCATTTGGTGCTCGATTGGGTCTAAACACAAGAATATTATTTGAAGCGATTATGAACAGTAGAGGAACTTCATGGTATTTCTATATTTTCTGTGTTCTATTCCATTATATTCACTTTTTTTTTTCCTGACTGGATGATCGTAGCTATTAATTTAATGCCACACAATTTAGTAGTCTTTTAAGTGCTGATTTGTCATTAAAAATGGTGTAGGAGACCAGATAGCCTGCCTGAAACATATTCTTGTAGAACGCCACAACAAGGGAGGAATATCGATAGAACACCAGGAACATATTCTTGTAGAACACCATAACAAGGGAGGAATGTTTTTTGTTGGACAACATAAATTTAGATAATACTCTCTGCATTATCTAGTTAGTTGCACCTAATCTAGGCTAATTAAGGAGATTGTAACAGAATGAACTGTCCTTCACCAATGGGTTGCTTGATCAAGACCTTAAGAAAAGGCTTGGATTGATAGGAATAGAAGTACGAAAGCAGGAAATAGGTCTCCAAGAGCCTCACAAAGAGGAAAACTACCTCAGAAAAACTGTTATTAATCTTCCATTATGATTTTCTATGGTTTTACATCTCTCTACATAGAGGAAACAAAAACCCTAAAAGCTTTCAAAATAGGAAACTACATCTAACCTAATCAAACTTCTAATTAAAATCCTATCCTAATCACTTCTTAATAAATATTTACTTACTAAAATCCTAAAGAAAAATTTTCTATTTTCCCTAGGGTGAGTTGTTACCAAAATCTCTTCTTCCAGTTCTAAATTATTGGGTACAGGTTTGACTTGGTTGGCCCACCATATTTGCACCATTCCCCCAGGGTTGCAAATGAGCTCAACCTTGAGCTCTAGTGCTATTTAAATTTCTGATGGAAACATGCCGCACTTAATGTGATTCCTTTCTAACATCTGACCTCAAATATTTTTTTGGTGGTTCTTGCTTCATAGGATAGAGCGTAATGACTTTGTCATCTTTAACGAACGTATATGTATTCTCTCTCATCTGATGAATTCCATGCTTCTCATGCATTCATGGCCTTACTAGTAAAACATACCCAGCATCCATCAGTACAACGTTGCACCACACTTTGTCCTTGTAGTCATCATAGAAAATAAAGGTAACTTGGCACCTCTCTTGCAGTTGCACTTCCTCTTTTGTCATCAGCCATCAAACAAAATAGGGTTGAGGATGCTTGTGCACCCTTAGCTGTAGAGAATCCATAAGAGCTTGAGATGCATTATTGCTGGAGCTCCCACCATCAATCACTCTCATGCATTCCTGTCCATTTACAAGTCTTGTAGAACTAAAGACGCTATTCCATAACCATTTCTTTTCAACAATTAATGTAGGCTTCTCTAGCATCGTACTTTGACTCATCAGAACTTCAGGATCAGAGTTGCCACAGAGATCAACTTGCTCTATATTTTTCTTCTTCTTTGTTTCCATGGTCAACTGCTCTAGTTCATCATGCCCCGCGTTTTCTTGCTCTTCTGTCACATGTATTGATGCCTTCAGAGGTGGTTTTGGACATCAGAATGATAAATGACCTCTTTCCCAATAATGATAACACACTGGTGAATTGTTTTCAGCCTTTCTTGGCTCATTATTAAATCAAAACCTTGATGCCGTATCTTGGCTTGATTTGATTTAGACACTTGTTTGTGATGAAAAAGACAATTGGCCTGTCCCTTTAAATGATGCAAGCATGAGATAGTTGGCTATCTCTTCTGCTTTTAATGCATATTACACCACCTCATTGACGGTCTCAAAGTTATGAGAAGTTAAAAGATATATTATTTCCAATCTGAGACCATGATAAAACCTGCAAGTTACAACATCCTCTGGCTTGTCCAAGTCACACCTTGCTTGGACTGGAAAGAATTCCTTTGTCTACTCAATCAGTTGTTGTGTTACTTTAAGTCCTATAGCTTGGAGAATGAGTCTCTTTGATAATTAATCGAAAGGCATTTCCATTTCATCAAATTACGCATTTATGCCATGTTTTTAATGAATCCATATTTTGTCATCTCCATCGCCATTGCAGCCCAGTCTAGCAAATAGTTGCATAACCCTAAAATCTAGTAGTCACTAGTGTTACCTTGTGCCCATCTATCATAGGTTTGTGAGTAAACACATTTTCCACTCACACTCGTCAATTCATGAATGTTTCGAGTTGCATCTTGTTGCCTCTTGTTGCCCTACTCAAAGATTTAAAAATGGGACTCGCCAGGGGCCGGCTTGAGTAGAACTGGTGCGACTCGGCTGAGTCGGAGGCTGAGTCCCATTTTCCTTATTTTTTCCTGAAATATTTTTTGGTTTCTTTGAACCCATAAGCCATGTCATAGGCATCTTCAAACCTAGAAACCATGTCATTGGAAGCCAAAACCCCATGCCGGATTATGATTATTGATCAGAAGCCCCAACCCCAGAAGGACGTATTCCCATTTTCCTTAGTCTGACGATTTGCTGGATTCCACTGGACTTTCTAACCCTGAAGTCATATTGATCAAAATCCCCAAATCCCATGCTGGAATTCGCTGCACTTTCTCCCACCAACCAACCAACCAAATGAGAGAGAGAGAGAGAGAGAGAGTCGATTTCACCGGCTTTTCCCGCAACCAACCAAATGGATATCAGAGGGAGAAAAAGGAACCAGTAAAATAAGAGGGGAGACAGAGATGAAAAGAAGCTCAGAAGAAAGGGGTAAATTCTCATCTTTTTCTCTTCTTCAGTTTTTTACTTGGTTTTCATCTCGAAATGGTATGGGTAGATATGAACCAGCCGAGTCTGGAAATGGCTTGTTGATGGTGAGTCCTAGTTGACTTGGACTCAACCAAGTTTTAACACATCGGTCCTACTTAGGAATAACAATCTTGATACCCTAATCCCTATCAATGTTCTGAGGGCTCGGGTTATGTTGAATTTGGTAATTGAGCTCTTCTTCTTGACGGTTATTCTCCCAATGGTTGTTTCCCATACAGTTGCCCTAGAGATCTGTTAGTGGAGCATTTGTGGAGGACATGTTATCCCTAATTGGATTGATGCCAACTGCTAACAGGGTATGGCCTGTGGTGAGTTTGGCAAACTGGTTGTTCCGCGTCCTTAATTCATCTACTTATTGTATAAAATCAGAGATCAACGTACTTATTTCTTCCAGTGTCAAAACAATCATCTCTATTTGTTTATTCGGAGTCATCGTTTCCCTCTTTTATAATATGCAGCAAGTAACTATAAATTAAAATGAACTAACCTGCTATGTAGATCTTGTTCTCTGGAGCACAGAAGTGAAAATAGGTTGAAAATCTGAGTCTGGGCAGCTCTAGAAATTGGCGAATAAATCCTTGCCCTCAATCTAGTCAACTCTTACCATTGACCACTCTCATGATAATGCCGCACTTCCCTTGTTTAACTAGATGCTTTTGGTGCTGCTGGGTTGGGTTTTGGGCTGAGTGGACCTAAAATGACCCCACCTTAAATTTTTTTACATCTACTGACCTATACTCAGTTGCACAGGATGTGGGTGCTGTACACACCAACTGAGGCAGCACAGAACTCAGTGTGCATGCCAAACAAGTTGGTCTAATGGGTATACGTTGCGCTGGCATGTGGTGTTGATTTCTCAGTATTTGTTCCTAGAAAGAACATTGCTTTCCTACCCTTCCTCTCTTCTCATTGTTCATTTTTCTATTTGGTCCTTTTTCCTTGAGTCCTGCAAACCCAACCCTTTCTTCTCTCTCTTCGCTATTCTCCTCCTTTTTCTTGTCTTTCTTTGTCTTTTTCCCAATTTCCTTGAGTCTTGTTCTCTTTCCTATCTCGTCCTTTCTCTTCTATTCCTTTTCCCGTTTCTTTCTCTTCTCTCTTCAGCTAATGAAGCTAAGAGAGGGGTGGGGCTGCTCTTTGGCCGTCAAAGAACTACGGCATAGAAAGAAGGAAAAGTAAGGATCGAGAAAGGAAGGAATAGGGGTAGTGCCCTTGTCGTGTTCTTGTTAAGGCACCATTTTGTTGTCAGCGGTATTCCTTGGTTTTTTTATTTGAATTTCGTATTCCTTAGCTTTTTATTTGAATTTACTCCTCTACACCCTTCTTCTTCCTTACATTCTACAACCAATAAAAACAGCAAGGCCATTTTTTCCCTTGCTACGAGGATAGGGAATCTATTGGAGTTAGAGCCTGAAGATTGAAGAGGCTCCTTCATGTAAAATTCATCAGCTGCTCATGGATGAAAAATATGTTTGCAATTTGTATAAGCCAAGTACAAAGGATATGGCTGTCTTTATATATATGATATATAAGGAGAAGTTTCAAGTGCATCTATCCCTCACCATAGGGTGAGGGACACTTCCATAATTGGAAATTTTTAAATACAAAAGTTACTTTTCAAGTACATAGGGTGAGGTACACTTTCTTGTCTTCATGTGCAAAAAGGGAAGTGTCCCTTACCCTATGGTGAGGGATAGATGCACTTGAAACTTTCTCTATATATAATGTAATATATAATATATATATATTTATATGGGGCCCACCTGGAATACGTAAGCTCGAACTTAGGATAAGGTGAGCTCAAGTGTGTGGTGGGGCCCACCTGGGAACCCACATGGTCAATAGTCCATGTCACGACCCAAATTCCGGGGCCTTGTCGGATATCCGGATCGTGATAACTTGGCAATGTATACCATTCATTTATCAAATTATTCGCATAAGAGATTTGGCATATAAATCAATTATAATTCCAATTAATTTAAATAAAGTCAAACAATATCTCTGAATAATCCAAATCCCTATGTTCTGACTCAAAAATAATGCACTAATCATTAAATCAAATTCTAAACAAAACTAAATCTTCTGCCACTCATATAATTATTTCTCGTTTTCTCTCTCTTCAGCCACGCATGCCAAACTCTACGTGCTGAGCGCCATCCTGATTTACCCCACCCGCAGTAAGATTACCTGAAGGGGGCAACACAACATCAGTATTACTGGTGAATGAATATTCCTAATTACATAAGCAGCATAAAACATAATATCACATGATTAACATAATTGAATCAATATATTATATGCACAATAATACATCCATAAATATACATCCGTGTCCATGCACCTTACCACGCCTCAAAGGCTTATTGTATACATGTATACCGGTCCTTATGATCCTGTCTCATCGGACACGTCCCTTATGGACCAGCCGCTATAATGGCTCGGACACTAAGTCCAACATCCCCCCTGTCTGGGATCTCATCATCTCATAACAACCACAACTCACCATTATTATCAATCTTCCTCATATACATATCAATAGTATGGACCCAACCCTACTACGCTCTCTGTTTATTGCCCCACTCCAACTCATAATTGGTATCGTTGGAGTATGGTTGGTCCATACTATAAATCAACCATAATATAACATTGAGTAATCTAAATGCATGTAATTAATCACAGTTAATTTGATCACACTTATTTACTCACAGTTAATTAATCATCTAATCTTAAGTTAACAGCATATAAACTTTGTATGATCATCTCCTGCTAATCCTGGGCCAAGTCCAATTATACATGTCACATGTCCATGAACAGGAACAATGCACAGAACCAATACTGGTTGGTTTGTCTACACTTGATGGCACACTTCTTATAACATCCAGTGGGCCCTGCCGGTCTAAATCCCGATCAGGTCTACTCCCTAGGGATACTTAAGTATAGGCTTTACTCTTAATGGATTGGATTCACCTACGGATATCTTTGCTGGGCCCCACAAGATTAACAGACACAATTCAATTTAATAATTTACCCTTATGGTTAATAAAATTGAAGTTCCTGGATAACTGGTCGGATGGAGGCCAGGCCACATGAAACCACCACCATTGGAATCGTCTCTGAGTCTACTTCAAGACGTGGGGTCCCAATCCATGATTGGTTTAGTTAGTGGGTCCCGCCATAGATGTCGACCCAAGGGTCTTTTACCGTCAGTTTCACTCCTGTAATGCTCCAATTTCAATATCCATTGGGTCCCACCTCACTAAATCAAGATCAGCCATCTAGGTGATGGTCGACCACTGCTAGACCATCATCCTATTGGATCTGATTCCTCATCAGATCCTGTTCTGGGGTCCACAAGTCCAAAACGGCTTTTACTGTTGTTCTGTACAACAGTCACGCCTGGGTCCTTTGATTTTAATGAATAGTGAAATCTACTGGCCTAAATCCAAGATGATCTACTCCACTATGGTCGCCCATCATTCCTCTTCCAGATGTGGGGTCCTGATCTCGGATCAGGTCCACTGATGGGTCCCACAACTCACAAACAGCCAATATGACCATTAACGACAGTCTCTGTTTCACATATATTCAATCCTATTTCACGGATTTGCATTATATCCTACTTGTATCATTCCCATATTCAATTACATAGGACTTCTTAACCAAAACAGATCATCGTAATTCAGAACAATCAAATCACTTCTTCCACATTAGTTCTTTCTTAATGCAGAATGTCCAATTCACAAATCCATATCAACATCTTACTTATTTAACAATTAATTAGGAAGATCCACTCACCTTTGGTATACGATCGTTGCTTTTGCAATGTGCGGGCGTGAATAGGACATCAATCAACCTTCTTCTCCTTCTCCTAGATTGCAACCACAAGACTCTCTCTCAGAATCTTTTCCAGAGGAATAGAATGCAATAACTGATGTTGGCTTACTTGAATATATAAAGAGGAGGCCAAGTCTCCTAATCCTAGTATATCTCTTCTTTCCTCTACTAGAGTTGTTATACAACTCTATTCCCAAACGTGGGACATTTTCCAATTTCAATTTCTTAGCAAGTAGTATTACTAATTTTATTCTAAGAGAACCACTTAAGTATTATCTGGGCCAGGCTGATCCTGGGCCCAAATACTACAGGCCATCAGAAGCAAAACCGTGAGGCCCGTGGGCCAAAGCGGACAATATCATGCATGTGTAAAGGGTGGGGCGTTACAAATGGTATCAGAGCCGACTCTCGACTAGTTCGAGTGTGGGTCCCCTGTCGTAGCCTGGTGCAAGTGGGCGGGTCTCCATGTGGGCAGGCCAAGAGGGCTGGCAGGTTACAGGGACTGGCAGGCTACTGCACAGGGACGTGCAGCCTTAAGGGGGGTGGATTGTGACGCCCCGGAGTCCCACATCGACTATAGAGTTTACACCCTTACCTTGGATGAGGCCTTTTGAGGGGTTGAGGCCCATCAGAAGCAAAACCGTGAGGCCCGTGGGCCAAAGCGGACAATATCATGCATGTGTAAAGCGTGGGGCGTTACAGTCCATCTAGGCCTCAAAAGTTTAATGGTCAATAGTACATTTGGATTGATACGTAGTCGATCCAATGGTCTAGTAAATTTGGATTTGACCGAAAGTTGGTGGATATGTGCAATTCAGGGGAGTCGTGTGTTTGGTCTATTTGGATGGACCAAGGGTGGGCCCCACAAACATGAGCTTACGAAATTTTATCCTAAGCTCGAGCTTAGGAGAGTCTTGCTCTCTCTCTCTCTCTATTTATATATATATATATTTAACAATGGGTGCCGGATAAAGGGTTGCAGCCCATTTTTCCCACTCTGCATCTGAAACAAACCTAAGGCTTTTGCCCTATTCTTCTAAGGGGTGACAGGAGTAGTTCTTTTTTAAGTATCCAAACTTCTCGATCTCATTGATTGCCAAGAACCTGTGGTTTTGATACCAATTAATGCAAGCCCTTTGAAAATAAGCTTGGATTGATAGGAATAGATGTGCAAAGGAAAAAATAGTTGTCCAAGAGACTCACAAAGAGGATGACAACCAGAGAATTTTTTTTAATAATATTCCTCTATGATTTTCCATGGCTTTACATCTCTACATATAGGAAACAAAACCCTAAAAGCTGAAAGTTTTCAATGTAGGAAACTATATCTAATCTAATCAAACTTCTAATTAAAGTCCTAATTGCATCTTTATAAATATTTTCCTACTAAAATCCTAAATTCCTAATGAAATAGTTTCCTTGATTAGTTGTCACCAATATCTCTTCTTCCAGATCTGAATTTTACGCTAATCTTTTTTGACTTGGTTGGCCCAACATATTTGCATCACTATTTCTTTGTATTTTATCTCTATAATTTGAAATAATTTCTCATTATGGGAATCATCTATCCCACCTATTTTCTCTCTTCTATTATTTGTTTTTCATGGTATTGGAGTCTATTTTCGACCCACCATGACTGTCTTCCTTGCTTTGAGGGAGACTTGATCAAGTTGTGGCCCACCTCTTGATTAAGGCTCTTGGAATTCTTCACATCAAGGACGGGGTTATTGCTGAAGGAAATTTGGAGTTCAGAAACAGTAGAAAAGGGGGTTACATTCCTATCAAGATGCATTCTGACGTGTAGACTAGATCATGGCTTTGGTGATATTTAGAACAATTTTGAAGCTATAGGTCGGTAAAATAACCTCTTCCATTTATGTATTTTTTTGTTGAGAAAAACGTAAGGGTGCTTTTGTAATTAAGAAAAATCAGGGTCTGTTTTGTGATTTTCAAGATCTAGAGGGAGTTGTTTGTGCTTATATAAAATATAGTAAAACAAATATAAGAGTCTGGTCGCCCAGCCCTAGGTTGCAATGGGTTGGGCAGCCCAGCAACATATTTCTCCATTTTTCTCTCTTGTTTTAGTCAGTAAGCTTTTCGTCATATCAGAGGATGATTTCTTTGAAGTTCCATCAATAAATACCTTAGTTCTTTTCCTTGAATAAAAATTTGAAATTGAAATTCCCATAAAAAAATAGTTTTTTCCATCGAACTTTACTGCCAGAGATTCTGTTTTATCCATCTCCATAAAACAGAAGAGGAAAAAAAAATGAAAAACAGTCAAAAATAGGGCTGGTAGTCCTTGCCAACTGACTGTATAGAATCTCTGCTGAATGATCCACGAATTGCAAGAGGAACAGATCCAATCAGATTTTGAAAATCTTGCAACTAAATCTGATTTTATCCAAAACTTAAGTTCAGGTTACTGGAGATTTATTCATCTATGTTACTTGCTTCTGTAAAAATTTGAGATTTCCGGTTATCTTCGGGTTTGTGAATTTTTTGGGCCTTGACAGTCTAATTGAACTAATCGGGGCTGCGTCAAATGTGCTCTAATTAAAAAGAAAGAAAGAAAGAGAAGTAAACTTACATTCGATTCTAGCATTTTTCCAATATTTTAGATTTCTTGGATATTTTTCCAGGTTATTTTTTAGGTAAAATATAATAATGTTAAGCAGGCTGCGATGACTGTAAACCACAACATACAGTTTTTTCAGTGTCAACCCTGGCCATGAGTTCCAAGTATGGATAAGAGAGTCATGTTGGAACTCTTTCAATAGGTCCACCTGTTTTCTTGGTCAAACACAAGCAATTTATATTGTTTGATGATGACATAAATAATACATATTCATTAATGGGAGCCTTTTGTTATGTTGCAGGATGTTTGAAAATCGTGTTCCTCACATGTTGACCAGTGATTACACGCCATACTCTGCACTTGATATCTTTGTGAAGGATCTGGTCTTAAAACTTCCCCCTCTTTTCTTTTTGTCAACCCGCTTATGTGGTATTATTTTTTAGACTAAATATATATGTCTGCAGGGAATTGTGTGCCATGAGAGCGCTTCCCGTAAAATCCCTGTTCTTGTTTCTACAGTTGCTCACCAGCTGTTTCTAGCAGGTCTAATAAAGCTCATATTTGTGAACCTTTGCTTTTTTCTGTTCAATTCCATGCTCATATCTTTTGTGCATATTCACATGATTTTATCTTCCATAAATTTAAACGTTTGCTCTAATTAGTTCACATCATGATTTATACAATTGTTCTCTCTTTCAAATTGTGTATTTTAATGTGTAAACTTCTTTGCGAACCTTTAATTGGGGGGGGTGGGGTGGGGGTATACAACCAGTGTAGTATGCTGGGCTTCAGGGCCTACCTGCCCATGAACCACAATCGTACAGCTAGCCTCTTAGGCTTGACAAATGAAAAATCTTGGCCCTGTTTATGGCATTCATGGGCCATGCTTGGTTACGCTTGACCCAGTCAAGGACTGGCCATTGCCTCTGCTATCCTTTATCAGATTTACTTAAAAGTGATTATACACCTACCATTCTGTGAATCTTTCTCCTTTTTTTTTTTTTTTTTGGCTTCAAGGATCATTTCTTTGATTCAGGGAAATTCTTTTATTTATTGGGTGTCTACCCAAACATATTGAACTGATTGCTTATGATTAGAGAACCTTTGGGGCAGGTTCTGCTTCGGGCTGGGGCCGTATTGATGATGCTGGTGTAGTCAAGGTATGAACATTTATTAATATTATTGTAGTTCTTTTTGCTTCTAATGGTGCCTAGAGTTCATCATGCTGTAACCTAATGGTCATTGGGGTCTCACAGCTGGAAAACTATATTATTGTAACCTTAAGAACAGAGACCAACTCTGTTATATGCCAACTCTCATCTCACGTGTGGCACGTAACTGAATTTGAAGAGGTATAGTAGTGCAAGAGTTATTACCCGTTTTTCCAGACTGGGAAATAATAGCAAAAGTAAAGGTGATGTGAGGGAAATGGCCCTAGTGTTAAATATCTCTGCATATTTTGAATTAAATGGCTACTTTTTAGCACTTTTCCTTTCTTATCCTTGTTTGTGTGCATTTTCCTTGGATTGAAGATATTGTCCTACAGATTCTGCAATTTTCAGTAAGCGAACTCTTGCTGTTCTCCTTGTGTTGGCATAGTTTTTTCCGTTGATTGAAGATATTCAAATCTAGATTCACATTCGATCCAGAACCGTCTTCCTTGGCTGTTTTGTGGTGTCGAAGCTGAAATTTCTAATTACTTTGATTTTGTTCTTCAGTTTTATAATGTCTCCTAGTATGAGTCTGTTGTTGTGCAGACAACAATAAGAATGAAGGTGATAACCCATATGATGTGCAATCTTTGGAAATCCAGAACCTATGTAGATAAGTTGGAATATAACTCAGTGTTTGGATCAAATCAAACCCCGATCGAGAATAATGGATCATGCCCATTTTTCAATCTAACTTCTCTAAATATGTTAGGGCTTGATCTAATACATAATCTTCATTAATTGGGCCATTTATGCTTGTAACACCTGCACTTCCGTAATTTATCAAAACATGTTAATGAGTTGCAATGGAAGCAATAGTGGAAATGTGAAAGTAAATGAAACTAACACATAGTCATAAGTTATAACCAGCTCGAGGACAATTATTTTCAAGCAGAGGAGTTTGATGCTAGAGAAAATGGACTAATCAATGAAGATTATGCATTTGATCAAGCCCTAACATATTTAGAGAAGTTAGATTGATCAAAGGGTCATGATGCATTTCTGTAAGGGTCCAATCAAGAAATTGATTTAGCTTTTCTAATATGCTAGGTCTTTATCATTATTATCATCATCATCAAAGCCTTGTCCCAACTATGTTGGGGTCAGCTGTACGAATTATATTTCTCCATTCCGATCTATCTTGATCCAAATCCTCAGATAAATTGTACTTTTTCAGATCTATTTTTACTACCTCCATCCACATCCTCTTTGGCCTACCCCTTAGTGGGCCATCAACCTTCATAGCCAAACTTTTCTTTACCGGTGTTGTTGTCGGCCTAGATTGGACATGCTCAAACCATCTCAAACTAGTTTCTCTAATTTTATCCCCGATTGATGATACTCCTAAATGCTCTTGAAAGCACTCATTTCTAATTTTATCCTTCCTACTTTTACCACACATCCACCTCAACATTCTCATCTCTGCTACATCCATTTTGTGCATATGTTGTTCCTTGATTGGCCAACATTATGCTCCATAGGTCATAGCTAGTTTAACATTTCCTGTAAAAAATTTCCTTCAATATTGTTGGCATTTGTCAGTCACACAACACTCTAGAAGCAAGTCTCCACTTCAACCATCTCGGTTTTACCCTATGCCCCGATTTGTAACATATGCATAAAATGGGACATTTGTTCCTCCATCAAAAGGTGAAATGGATAAGGAGGCATGAAGCCAGTAAAACATGGGAAAAATGGAAAATAGGGAAGCAGGGACTGGAGTCGGGGACTAACCATATGAGAATCACATTCAGAAAAAAGAAATGATATTTGAGGTCTTCCACATATTCTTGAGTTCTTTCATTCCCTGCTTACAAACAAAGACCAGTGAGCGTTTCTCCATGTAGCAGAAAAAAATAAATCCTTCAACAAAGATTATTTCCTCTGATATGGTGATTTCACGATCACAAGCACAAAACAATTTACAATACAGAACTCAAACAAAATTTCCAGAAATCTAGCAGATTTGATGCCTAAGATAAAAACTGTTTCTTGATTTCAACTGAACAAAGGGATGGCCGTCCAGAAATCTAGCAGATTTGATGCCTAAGATAAAAAATATTTCTTGATTTCAACTGGACAAAGAGATGGCCGATCACAGGCTCTTTGAAACGCTGTTGAACTAGATCTCCAAGTTTCGCTGCAAGTCGACCCCAGAATCAGAATAACCTCTTTGCATTTGCCGATCAAAGAAAAATAAAACCTCTTCCCAGGGTTAGAGACATTTTCTTCTTCATTGACTGGTTCCACTCAAGAAATCTTGTTTCTGATTCTGCTGAAGATGGAAAAGAGAGCAGAACTTTTTTGAATATGTAAAAAAAAAATCCCTGAATGAGAGTTCTCATTTTATATAATATTTTAGTATGATTTATTCCCTTAATTTAGGTGTTTCAATCTTCCAGCTAGAATATAGGATCTTGACGGTATATACATGATCAAGGTACATTGTATGTGTATAATAAATGACATTCCTCTCCTTGTATGGTACACTACATGACTACATTTCACGAAAAACTTGCTATAGGGTGGGGCAATAGTCCTATTCTTAGATGGTGGCGAATCCTATGGTGGATGTTATTGATATACATTGTTGTTCCTTTCACTAATAGCTCGAGCTTTTGGTGTCACTAGTTATTAACATGGTACATCTGTTGGGTTTCGAATTCGAACGGCTTCCCGTTTGAGGGTGGTGTTGCTATACATTGCTGTGCTGTTCACTAACAATTCGAGCTTTTAGTGTTACTGGTTATTAACAGATGTGACTGGCAACTCTTCTATGGTCAACCAGAAGAAAGGGCTGTTGAGATTTTTAGTTGGAAGGGGAAAATAATGGCTTTTGAAAGGGAGAATATGGATGTTAGAATGGCAACATTATGCAAAGAGGGTTGAGGTTGAGCAGTTCATGTTATATGTTCTTTGGCATCAGGGGTCATTGGAGAGTTCTGTAAATACTATTAAGTACAATATATTCTTTATGCTGTAATCCCTTTTTGTACAATGTTTTAAAACTTGGACTCAGGCGATTTTGTCTCCCTCCCCCGGACTTAGGTTGACTCGGCAGCTGGATCTAGTCACAACTTGCAGCCCATCAGGGCTTTAAAAAATGTGAAGGATAAAGTAAATTAAAAAAGAAAGAAAAAAAATGATTTATGAATCAATAATTTAAGGCAATCTGTGTTTTGTTTAACTCAATTGGATGACAGAATCTTTGAATTCTTAGATTTACCATAAAATGTGGTTTGATATTCCAAATTTAATTATTAAAAAAGGTACCAAGACTCCAAGAGCCTTCTGCATCTTCTCACAACATGAATGTTGGCATGAATATCAGTTTAGCCTATTCTTATAGTAGGGGGATTTCTTGAGTGAGTTTCTGGATTGTTTTGCATGGACTTTTGCAAAAATGCCAGGATTAGATCTGGAAATCGCTCTGCATAAATTGAACATCTCAAAAGATGTCAAGCCAGTGAAACACGATCAACGGCGTACTAAGCAGGAAATCATGGATAAAATTGAAAAAGAAGTTAAAAAACTTCGAGATGTTCAATTTATCTAGGAAGAACAACACCCTGACTGGTTAGCCAATATTGTCCCGGTCACCAAAAAGAACGGAAAAATCATGGTTTGCATTGACTTCTGACTTCTGAGACCTAAACAAGGCATGTCCTAAGGATGATTTTCCTTTGCCTATTCCAGAAATCATGATTGATAATACATTTGGATATGAAAGAATGTCATTTATGGATGGTTTCTCATGATATAATCATATCAAAATGTTTGAAGAGGATGAAACGCACACCTCATTCAGAACTCCGTTCAGAGTATACTGTTATATAGTCATGCCCTTCGGTCTAACAAATGCAGGGTCTACCAGAGGGCTATGATGAGAATCTTCCAAGACATGCAACATAAAACAGTGGAATGCTTTGTGGATGATTTGACTGTTTTTTACTCGAGTCAGTTTCCAAATTGACTTGAACTTTGCCAATTTTACCTTGTTACTCTACTTTCTTTCATTGTTAATGCTGTTTCTTTGTTAAATGATCATTAAAAAACCATAGTGTGCAGTCACATGAATAACTTAGTATGGATGAGAAGTGGCCAAAGGTTCATTTTTCATTTTGGATGTGTCTTCAGGTGTATGAGACACTTACAGGTGCTAAAGTTGAAGAAAAAGTTCCAGTTCTGAAGAAAGAAGATGTTTTGAACTCTCTTCCGTCTGAGTGGCCAAAGGATCCTATTAAAGATATTTATGAATTGGAATGTCATAATGCTTCAAAAGTTTTAGTTGTTTTAGATGATGACCCAACTGGAACTCAGACAGTCCATGACATCGATGTCTTAACAGAATGGTAAGCTTCCCTGTTCTTTTTATTTGTCTCAATATCTTTCCTTTTGACTTTTAAGAGACTATATATTATACTGTATTTGGCACAAGATTTTGAGATTTATGCTCTTGATTCAATGGTTACGCAATCAACATTTTGGTCTTCCTTGTCCAATCATCCACCATAAAGCAGCTGGACCCCACAATGTGATTGTACTTGGTCATTCCTCTGTGCGTGAGGCTATTTTCGGTGACACTGTATGTAATTTTCTCTGCTCAGGAATGTTGAATCATTGGTTGAACAGTTCAGCAAAAGGCCTAGTTGTTTTTTCATTTTGACTAATTCTCGGTCACTTAGTCCTGACAAGGTTAGTATTCTTCTCAAGTTTGATGGTTTTACACTTTATATTTGTGTAGAATCCTTTTTTTTTTTTTATATATATATTTTTTGATGCGCTGGTTAGATAGATCCCATTCCTAACTCGACAAGTTTCAAACTTTGACAGGCTATTTCATTGATAAAAGATATATGTACAAACATAGAGACTGCTGCTAAATTAATTGAAAATATTGAGTATACTGTGGTTCTGAGAGGTGATTCAACACTGCGAGGTCACTTTCCAGAGGTTAGAATTGTTGATACTATTTAATTGCTTTTGTCGTTAAAAATATATTTGTTTGGAAAATTTTCATTTCAGAAGATGGCAAGATTAAGTTTTGGGTTTTTCTCAGGACATTATTGCAAAGAAGTTGCAAAAAATAAATAATTTTTTAGATACTAAAAAATAAATTCAAATTTAGATATAAATACTGTTAAAAATTTTCCTTGGTTTTTTTTATTATTATTTATTCTGGTTTTATTGAGATTTTCTCTTGATCTAATCGAGAAGATAAGTTTAAGGCGAATATCGTGATATTATCAGCATATTTTCTAAATATTGCCAAAAAAAAAATTATAGTGCTTTAGATGACATTTATTTGAAAATTGTACTTGTATTTCTAAGAGCATGTTTGGTAACAGGTGAGGAATCTATAGATTTGATGATTCTTCACTACAACTGGAACATGGATTCCTCACTGGGGATTTGTATAGTTGATGATTTCACATTAATATTGGTGTGTATCGATGCATATAGCTGAGAGAAATAGAGTTCGGTGTGCAAATTCACTTAAGTGACGGTTTTCAAATCTTATTGGGGGTGGTCGGATTTGAAAATCCTAACAAATGAAAATTTTCATTTGTTCAAATCCTCAGGAATTTATAATTGCCAAACATGGATTTATAACATCTTTATGAAACATAAAATCTTTTCCCTAAAGATTTGGTTGTCAAACGTGACCAAAAGCTGGCTGCCTCTTTTTTCTCTTTCAGGAAGCAGATGCAGCTGTTTCAGTACTAGGTGAGATGGATGCTTGGATCATTTGCCCTTTCTTTCTTCAGGGAGGACGTTACACTATTGAAGACATACACTATGTTGCAGATACTGATAGGTTGGTTATCTTATGGATATGGTTACTACACCAAGAAGTTTAATCTAATGCTAAAAAGATGGATACAGTTTAAAAAAACAAAAACAAAAGGTCAATGTTACATGTGGGCATATCTTTGATCTTTGAAACCCATGGTGGCATCCTTCATGGGATGATTCATGTCCTTATTTCTCCTCTACTGATTATCTTATAACCCGTTTGAAAACTCTAGTCTAATCTAATATGAGATAGTTAGATTAGTAGGTGTAGAACTTAAAACTCTGCCTTTTTAAGGTCTAATGTGCATGTAGTTCATTTGGTTAAAGTCTAAAGAAAAGCTCTTATTTGACAGTAGTATGTTTAGTAAATTTACAAATTAGAGCTTATTAAGGTGCATTGTCTGTCATTCTCAAAAAATTAATTTTAACTGGAGAGAGCTGCATGGGAGGGACTTGGAGGGAGAGCTTTCAAGAAAAGCTGGACCAAAAAAAAAAAGTTCTTGAGTTCTCCAGAGTTAGAGACAGCAGTTTGATCCATGCCGGAGGAAAAGGTGCACGGGAGGGAGAGTCATGCTTGCGGTGGGTATTGGAGGGTTTGAGACAGGGCTTTTTAAAAAGATGTGGTGGGAAGAAAATAAAACCCATTTTATCATGGGCATTTTTGCCCAAAACGTAAGGAAGTTGACCCCATTCTGCCTTTTAGCACATGGAAACCTTTTTTTTAGAGGCTTTGCCTCTACTTCTCATTTAACTAGAACTCAAGTTAGAGGTTTATCAGACACCCTAAAATGAAATAAGCTCTAAAACTCCAAATAAGCTCTTAAGTGTAAAGATTCCAAAAACCCCTTTAAATACTCAATTGGTTATTTGAAATGTACAACTATTGTAAATAGTCAGGAATTGTGTAACATGGTTTTATTCAGAGTGGATATTTGATTGAGGAGTTTTGTTGGATATCTTCCACTTTGTTTTTTTTTTTTTTTAAAGCATTGACTGAGTGATTGCATTAAAGAAAAAATAGTACAAAAATGAAAGAGTCCAACAATGCTAAAAAACTGAAAACTAAATGTTGCTATAAATAAATGAAAGAGTCCTCCAACACCTCGAAGGGTTGGAAGCAGAAACACCAAAAAAGTTCTTTCTCAAATTTCACCCAAGATTCTACTTTCTGCACAAGCATTCATGGCCACTCCGCTTTGAGTGTTTAACCCCACTTTGAGTGTTTAACCTGTATATAAATAGATTTATACAGTTGCTCCTTTCCCTATTGGTTAATGTCTCCCAGCTTTAATGGAGCCCATCTTGTAAAAGATACGACCTTTGAATCACTAAATGTGGGCCCGCATAAATTTTGTAGAGGCAAGTAATGTGTTTTTATTAAATATTGTTTGTTTCTTAGTATGTTGTTTTGATTATAATTGTCGATTTCTGGCTGCTGATTTAGATATACCATTTTTCAGACTCGTCCCAGCAGGGCAAACTGAATTTTCCAAGGATGCTGCCTTTGGTTATAAAGCTTCCAACCTCCGTGAGGTCTGTTTGATCCCTCAAGACTTTAAATTTAGAACAATGTAGTCTTATGTGATACAACAAATATGAGAATTGAATTATATTTTTCCAAAATCTGAATGTTTAGTGGGTTGAAGAGAAAACAAAAGGTCGGGTACAAGCCAATAGTGTTGCCTCCATTTCAATTCAGCTTTTGCGTAAACGTGGACCAGGTGCTGTTTGTGAGCATCTTTGCAGCTTGCCAAAGGTACCTGAAAAATTACTATTGCAATTAGCATGGATTTAGGATCACATGATGCATATCTCTCTCCTGTTGCACCTTTATAGATGGTTCTATTCCGTCTATAAACTTGGATGTATATGTGTGTGTATGTTTCATTATGTAAAATATAAATACTTAACATTGTGATGCAGGAGTGGATGGCCAAGATCCAACTGATTATGTGATTGATGATTGTTGGATCAACTTGTTTGATCTCATGGGTACTTTGTTTGTTTACGTAAGGGCCTGATTAAGTGGATTGTGTCAAAACTCAAATTGGGCGATTTCAATAAGTCTAAATCCATTGTGAAGATTTCTGAAATGGAATGGGATCCATGAAAGGTCCATGGAAGCCCATTTGGACCATCCCAATGGGCTAAATTAGACTCACATATGCATTGCAGGCCCACATATGTGGACAGCCCCTAAATTGGTTTCAGGCTATCAAATATGGGCCTAATAAGACCCAACCCATCATTGGAAGTCACCAGCATGGTCTCTTAGTTAGGTCTGGCTGCCAGTTTGGAACAGTCTACATTCTCCACAAGTGCTAGAATGTTGCCCAGTTAACAAGGACAGCAAGATCCCTCATGTAGCATGTGTACATTCCATTTGAGGGAGTTGGATCTTCCTGATTTCTTTCCTCCATTTGGTTACAAAAAGATTTCTCTTGGAGTGGATTTTGGCTAAACTCAAAGGAAAAGGAGATTTTTTTATACAAGGAGCTCACAGAACATATATGAGCAAGAACTGTCACCCACGCACTTCCTCTTTTGGAGTTACAGTTCTTATTGAGATATTTCCTTTCTTATTTATTTCTATTAAGAATCTTCTATTGGCTGGATTTCTAAGAATTATGCATGGAGCCTACCTTCCATGGAAAATAGATCCACCAAGATGTCTCCAAGCTTTACTGATTTCTTATGTTCTTTTCTTTTTTCTAAACATGTTAGGATTCTCTTAAATAGTGACAAAATTGGATGGATGGCTGTGATGTAATTTAGAATTTTGAAGTGTGGTCAAGTATTATAGAAATGGATGTTTAGCCATGGTATTGATTATTCTTCAGTTTATATGAAATAGAGTTGCTGTGTGTGCTTTTACTTATTTTCCTTCTCCTTGGTTTGAATTTCTCCCATTGGATTGAAGGTATTGACAATGGATTTTCAAGATCAACAGTAAGCGCATGGTTTAAAATCAGCTGATACTGGTTGTAAGAACATGGTTTAAAATATCAGCCAATACTGGTACATATCAGCTGATATGTACTGGTATTGGCCATGGCAGAACCAATATTTAGCTTATTTGTCACAGTATTGGACCAGTAAAATTTCACCAAGATAGCGCTTCAATGTATCCTGAGTGTACCATATTGTAATTAGGTTTTATTCTCCTTGATTAGAAATAGATATAATCTAGGGGATTATGATTAATCCTAGAGATCATGATGAGTTGCTGATTTGCTGTAATTAACTAGGGGAATCTTGTACAATAAATATTTAATCTCTCCAAAGGAGAGAGGTGGATTTTGTGTTGTAACTTGTGCCATAAGCCCTTGTCTTTTGACATGGTTTCAGTTCCCAAGAGAACTTTTCTTGCTTGAAATGATCACGTGACTGATCGTATCTAGGGTTGGGTTACTGGGGTATGCTCTTGTGATCAATCTTAGATTTTCATGAATCAATCAGACGAGGTCTAATTCCTTTTCTTTGCTGATCTGGAGTAGACATTTTACTCATGACACCTATGATCTCAGCATTATTTCTTTCCCCCATGTGCCCTCAAATCTACAGATTGCTGATAGTTTCACTTAGGCAATAACTTGAGGCAGACGCCAATTCTTCATAAGCAAATTGCTGCTGGTTGACTTGGGTGTCAAATGTACATGTCAGTCCTGTGGATTATCATATGTGGTGTGTGTTTACCATAGCTTCAATGTATCCTAAGTGCTCCATGTTATAAATGATTTTATTTTCCTTTAGTAGGAATAGATATAATCTTGGGGATTATGATTGATCCTACAGATCATGATTAGTTGCTGATTTTTTGTATTTGAGAAGGGACTTATCCTATTAATATGTGATATCTCCAAAGGAGAGCGTTAGGTAATCCATCGACTGTTCCTTTCAAACCCATTGGGCCTGTTTGTTTGCATTATAATACATAGGAATTTAGTACATACGATTCATACCATAAGTGATTAAAAATGATGATCATAGGTGAATTTTCAAAAATGAGGATCAGATAACCTTTACTTTTAGAGAAATAGAATAAAAGGATGGGAAATGAATAAATCATTACCATGTAATTCATTTCCCATTTTCTTTTTATTCTATTTCCCTAAAAGGAAAGATTATTTGATGCTCTTTTTTCGAAAATTCACCTTTGATCTTTATTTTTAACCACTTATTGTATGCGTCCTATGTATTTTAGTGCAAGCAAACAGGCCCTTGTGTTTTGTCATAAGCCTAACTTTTGTCACCAAGATCATTCTAATAACAAGAGAGGCTGTGCTTGCATAAATGCCCGTTGCCAAGTCCAATTTCTATTGTTTTCTTGAACGTGAATTTTAAGTTAATGTAAATACGTATTGTGTACACAATACACATGGTAAATTCAATACATAAATGCCATCTTGATCCTAATAATATTTTTTCCTTTGTTTTTATTGTTTTCATGGTCCAGGACTGTATTACATATGCATTGTCCGTGGTTTTTCACCCTGTTACCAACTAGTTTTGGATATCACAACTTGTACATAGTATCGGAAGTATGAAGAAGAGTAGTGGCATATTGGATGGATTCAATGTTTAGAAGTGGAAACTCCAGTCAATGATATGATCAAACCTTACAGTGAACAATATCTTACAGTCTATATTGAGCTAATTGTAAGAAATCTCTAATCAGTGATATGTTACAAATATGCTTTATATATACACACATGGGATCTTTAATATACAAGTCGGGGCCACTATTTTGATTTTGAATTATTGTGGTCGTTTTGGTCCCTGTCTCTACACCCCACCTCAAATCGATGCAGAGCTCAACAAAGCATCAATTTGACGACGTTTGGTCATAGCTTTGGTAAAGATATCGGTCAGTTGATGCAAGGAGGATAAATGCAGAAGATGTATAGCTTTAAAGATGACAAGCTAACAAATGAAGCGACAATCCACCTCAATATGCTTAGTATGCATGTGTAAAATTGGATTGTTTGCAATCTACATGGCACTTGCATTGTCCGCATAGAGTGGATTAGGACAATGAAGACACCAAGTTCACAAAGAAGTTGTCGTAGCCAAATCACTTTGCTACTTGCAGAGGACAGAGTGGTACTCAGCTTTAGCAGTGTATTTTCAAAAATAGTTGTTTGCTTTTTGCACTTTCAGGAAATCAAGGATGTATCAAGAAACATACACCACCCTATGGTGGATCTTGTGTCAGGATATCAAGCACACTCTGCATCAGCATAATCACTGAGAGAAAATGAGGAGGTAGAGGGGTAAAAGAGTCCCCGATCAAGAATGCCCTGAATGTAGCAAAGGATCCTGTAAGTTGCCGTGAGATGTGGTTTATAGAGATTGCCCTCAAATTGGCTGACAATATAATGTCTAAACTACATAAGAGATATATGGATGTGTCATGGTGACTTATAGCAAACTCCCAACAAGTTGACAATATAGAGTGGGAGCAGCAAGGTTTAAAAAGACGGACTCGGGACCCGACTTGCCCAGGGCCAAGTCGACTTGCCCCGACTCGGGTGAGTCACATGGGACTCAGCCGAGTCCCTATGCAGTGCACAAAGAAGAAGAAGAAGAAGAAGAAGAAGCCGGTACATGGTCTAATAAAGGCTTGAAGCAGAAAAAAGAAAAGAAACAAAAGAAAAAGAAAAAGAAAAAAAAAAGAGGTGTACCAGTCACTAGTCAGTAGAGCAGTAGCAGTGTTTCAGGTAACAGCCAGCTAGCAGTAAAAGGCATGCAGTAGCAGCAGCACCAACAGGCTCAACAGCTGTCCTCTCTCTCTCTCTCTTTCTCTCTCTCTCCACTTTTTAAATGGTCTCTCTCCCCTCCCCCAACTCTATTTAAAGAGTTTTTTACAAAAGACCCCTTTTGTTTTTTTTTTTTTTTTTTTTTTTTTCATTTTTTACTTTATGTTCAACATAACTTCTGAGTCCAGTCTGAGTTGACCCGACCAATTTTTAAAACCATGGGGAGCAGGCATGGGGATGCATTCCTCTTTACGAATTTTAACATTGAGTTCCAAAGGAGTATCAATGATCTTGGAATTAATTAGTTGAGTAATGGAGAGTAAGTGTTCGGCATACTTCCTTTGGTGAATATGACTACCAGCATTGGTGTGGGAGATTCTAAGACCAAGAAAGTAGGTCAAGGTGTTGGAAATAGGTGGGTCTGGTGGATAGGTTTTCAAAACTTTTGACCCACTTGACTCAGGGATCAAGTATCCAGAAGGCTATAAAATCCAATCCAGGATCCATGTCCTCAATATCAGCCATCATGATCAGTGAATAAACCTATTTAGAAGATAGAACAGCAACCAACAAGCATCCATAAAAATCTACAACATGCACGGAAGTAGATTATACCTTAGGAGCCCGGTTGTGCTCTAATGGAGAATTTGTGTCTTTCTTTGATGATGAAACACTTTCACGTATCAAACAAGAGTCTCCAAGACCTTTTGATCTTCCATGCTATGACCCGTATATCAGATCTCTTTTCTCAAGAAGATGGTGGAATTTCCAAGAGAAAACTCTACTAGAAACTCCAAGGAACTAGAAGGGAACTAGAAGAGAAAGAGGAGAAGAAGAATTGTGCAACAACTTGCACAAAGGGGTTTTGGGCGTGAATCCCTAGGTGGGGATTTGCATTAGACGTCCAGCCCTATACTCTCTTACTAATTGCATTAGAAGTCACACTTCCACACAAATTAGGAGCTTACTATTACCACTATTAGAAGTCTCACTTCAAATAGAAATAGTAACTTTCTAATTTCTTCCTTTTGGAGTTCAAGTAGAATTAGTAACTTTCTAATTCTTGGGTTAGCGGGGGGACCACTGAGGATTCCTTAGAAAGCTGGCTCCAACTAAGACTCGCGACCCCACATCTCATGTGCAATCTGGGCCCACAGTTAATTGCAAATAACACCACTATATAAATGCAATTGCACTCCAGTCTTAGGAATAAATTACAATGAAGACCCTAAACTTCTCAATTACCACAAGTAGGCCCCTCTATCATTATCCATGGATCAATTGGAATAAGTCTGTCTCATCCAATCTTAGATCTACATCTTATTATCCTTGAACCCCAATTAATCACAGTGTTCATCAGTACCATCCAATTAACTCTTAATCGAGATGGGTGCGCACTTACTAATGACAATTCCATTAATTGGCACAAGGGGATAATATAGATAGATTCCATCTTGAGCATTGGATGTTCGCACAGTCCTACTACCATGTACCTAAGACACCGAGGTGTTGACCTACAGTTGGCCTCACTCATTGGTGACTCAAAGCAAATGAATAGATAGAAACTTGAGTTCGTCAATGTCTCAGGATTGAGAGCCTATTGCTAGGGAATTATGAGAGCAGTCCTTAAATCGAGACTGTATTCATAAAGTGTTTCTCATGGTCCTTCAATACATCAAATGTACCAGCACTATGATCCAGAATCTTATATAATCACACTATCTCATAGTGATCAAAGTGCTGCAACCTTGTCAGATAAGATGCCCAATCTCATCAATGGTTGTGAAGATATTTTTAAGTATAAGATTTGCGACACATATTTCCCGTATGTGGATCTCATCCATATACATATATCACATCTAATATACTAATGGGACCCGGTTCATCTCATGAACCATTATGTCATATGTATTGGTTATGTGCGTTAAGTAATAAAATATCATTCATCTCATGAAAGGAAAGCATGATTTTATTGATAAATAAAGAAATTAATCAATTTATTATATCAACTGATGGATTGAGACCACACAATCTAACACAAGGATCCAAAATCTTTATGCTTAAAAGTGCTCATAAGATGCTTTTTTAGGTCTTTATACTAGCAGCATCATTACCACTATGACCATGTCGTCAACAAAAAGAAGTAAAAGGGTGCAACTCCTTGGTGTCCGACGAATAAATAGAGAGATATCATTTGGACTTTTGTAGAATTGTGCTTAAAGAATGGAACCGCTGAATTTATCAAACCATGCATGCGGAGCTTGTTTAAGACAATAAAGAAATTTTTGTAGATGACATACGTGACTTGGGGGACAAACATAACCTGGAGGAGGTTGCATGTTGACTGTTTTATGCAAGTCTCCAAGAAGGAATGCATTCTTGACATCCATTTGCCATAGGAGACAATTGTGGAAAGTTGCAGTTGCTAGTAGAGCTCTCATGGTAGTCATTTTGGCAACTGGGGTAAAGGTCTCCTTATTGTCAATCCTGTAAACCTGTTTGTAGCCTTGAGCAACAAGACATGCTTTATATCTATTCAGGCGTCTACATAAATGCTCCATGAATACAAAATACAATACTTTATTCTGTTAGGTTAAGTGATATGATTTGTTAAGGATAAGGAATATGGTTTCTTTAGGATTAGGATAAGTTATATTATCTAGTTATCTCCAAATATTTGTTTTTTATCCTTGCAAATTGTTATGTGCTCTCTTAATGAAATGGATGAGATAGGTTTTGTGGAATTCTCTATTGCTTAAAAGATTATAAAAAGTTAGTTATTAGGTCAATTTTAGAGTCACTAATATTGACTTTTGCTTACACCACGTCACCAACCACCATTTTGGGGAAAGGAAATTGCTTAAACAAGTTCCTATTTATTCTGTTGACTTTTCCCCCCTTATTTCTGTGTTACGGGTGCCTTCACTACACTCGACCTGAAAGAACTATGGGAATTCCCCATGGAGTGGTGAAATTCCTTTTTGAGCGATTCATCAATAGCCCATAGGTAGTTGCTTCTTGGAATGCCATCGTCTACCTGCCAAAGCTTTCAATTCTTTTAGTAGTACACTACAAACTATGTTTATCGTTTTTGTAACAAACTGTTGTTTAAATTTAAAAATGGATTTTCTTGTTTTGTGGCTGCACTTTTGACCGAGTAGTAGTTCAGAAAAGTTGCATTTTCTCACTGACACTTTCAGGTGTTCTTTTGGTGAGCAGGGGTCAGTATGTATTGTTAATGCAGCTAGTGAAAGGGATGTTGCTGTCTTTGCTGCAGGAATGATCCAGGCATGTA
The DNA here is from genome assembly GCA_038049695.1 of Cinnamomum chago. Taxonomy (NCBI): domain Eukaryota; kingdom Viridiplantae; phylum Streptophyta; class Magnoliopsida; order Laurales; family Lauraceae; genus Cinnamomum; species Cinnamomum chago. The sequence goes on along the minus strand of CP142452.1, from coordinate 85,074,119 downwards.
CCAACCAGCTCCATGATTCTTCCTCCCACTGTACTCCAACAAAAATAAAAATAAAAATAAAAGAGAAAAAGGGAATTCATTTGCTTAATGATTCAATTGACAGGCTGAAATGAAGGGTAAGCGTTTCTTATGCCGCACTGCTGCTAGCTTTGTATCTGCTAGAATTGGAATAAAGCCGAAGGCTCCAATCTCACCAAGAGACATGGGGATACATAAAGAAAGAAACGGAGGTCTTATCGTCGTGGGGTCATATGTTCCAAAAACCACAAAACAGGTCTGACATTGAATTTCTTAAAGTTTAACTTTCTTTCTTGCTTTTTCCCATAATTTGTACCTGCATAATTATTATTTTTTCAGGTTGAGGAGCTGAAGTCACATTGCAGCCATATTCTGAAAAGCATAGAGGTGGTTTAGCAGCAATATATGCATCTTTTGCCATTTTAATTTGGGTGAAGTTTATAATGTCTTAGGTCTAGTAATGGAAAGTTTCGAGTTGCTATCTCATTGTTTACATCTTCATTCATTTACCAATAAAAATGGCAGCATTCATTTAGTGGATCAAATGTTTCTTTCTTGCTCTGAGGTAGGTATCTGTCAATAAACTTGCAATGGAGTCGCCACAAGAGAGAGAGGAAGAGATCAATCGCACAGCTGAAATGGCAAATGCTCTTCTAAGAGCCCGGAAAGACACTCTTATAATGACCAGTCGTGAGCTAATTAAGGGAAATTGTTAGTCTCCCTTTCTATCATCAGATCTTGCAACTTCAGTTTTAAAGTTTTTGTTGAGTACATATCCATGTAAAATATCTGCTTGGTTTTTCTTAATTTTTTATTCCATCAAACATAAATGTACACATAAATATCCTGTTCCCAAACTGACATTGCATGCCTTGTGAATTACATCCTTGACAGCATTGTAACCCTTCTACCTCATCCAATGTATAGATATGGGAAAAGGCAGATGGAAGGCTCAGAATGCTATCAGTTTCATCTATTCAAACATGGCAACCAAACAACTTTCACCAACAAAATCATGAAGTTTGGATGGTTTATTCCACATGGCCCCATCCCTATGACCAAATATGCCCTAGATTCCTAGGTGTCATATGAAAGACAAACTAAATGCACAATTGACCTAAAGTGCAAACAAAGGGAAGCGTATAATTTCTAAAAATCTAACAGAACATGAAACTAATGAAACCCATGAATTCATGGGATGTAAACTTATGTGGTATCTGTATTACAAAAATGAATAAAATGAATAGAGTTAAATGAAGTGAAGATAAAAAGGGAAATCCAACTTATGTCGCATTGTTATAAATTTTGCAATGTGAAAACTTACATCTAGTTTTGCACAGACAAGTTGTGTCATACCTTACATGGAAACAGAAAGTTCTCATTCCTCTTTATTGTTCTGATGCTTTTTTCTCTGTCTTTTATAGTGGTACTTATTGAGAAGAATTTTCCAGTTTTACTTGTATTTTCTTGGAATAAACTAGTGTTTTTATTTGAGTAAGGAGAAATAGCTAACGGAACTGAAATATAAGCTTGAGAAATCACAGACACGTACTAAGCAGCAACTAAGAGAGATAAAACTCCTTTTGCAAGATATCAGCCTCCGAATTAGCCAATCAAAAAACGTACTTAAAATGAAACCATATTTTCTGGATCGGACATTTGATTTTCTCCATCCAATCTGTACTCTCTAAAGATAATCAGCTGTAGAGGAGGCCCACTGAATAGCACATCAGGAATTTCCCTTTATATTTGCAATTGTGGTTCCCAAAGAAGATCTTTATGTCCCTGCATGAGTGCCAACACCTTTGTTACTCTTCTCACCTTGATTGGACCAGAAAAATATCAAGCTTTATAACCCTTTGAATCTCTAATAGTGCTCCCAATACCATCCCTTTATATTCCCAATTAGAACTGCAACTAAAGTTTAGCTTCAAAATTCCTTGTAATGAGTTCCATTGAGCGATCATAACACCACTGAGCAATCATAGCATCTCTCAGCTTGGACTGAACAAGTCATGTGATTCTTATGACGGTTCCTTCCTGAAATGACCGAAATTTCTTTTCAAGCCAATTGCCTGGTAACAAAGCTATTTTTCACTTTCCTAGAAACTCCCATGACATTGCGATGCAACCCAAGAGGAAGCCACCAATGACATTGTGACTCTTCATGTGTTATCTGATGAGCTTCAGGAAGTTGTAGGGCTCCTTGGTGCAGCAGATTTGATGAAAGAGGGGCTCGATCTATCAAGGCATCTTCAAACTTCATTCCATCATGTTCCAATAAGCAAAAGGAGCATCTCATTAGAAATTGGTGATAATTTAGGGTATTTTGCTTTTGTTTTGGTTTGTTGTTTGGTGGTGTCTTAGCGTTGTAGCTTTAGTTTTAGGGCTCTGATGCTTTGTCAGTATTTTTCTCTTGTACTGATTTTCCTCTTCCCATTCCAAAAAAAAGGGGGGAAAAGGAAAAAAGAGGAAGCACCTTGAACGCCCAAGTGGAGCCCATTCTGCGAGACCCACACTATGACCCAGTAATGCTTTATTTTTGTGTTTTTAGTAAATGGTTATTTTTATGTGGCAAAATGAGTTGAATGGCATGAGACTTGATCCGTTGGATGGATTGCCGAATTAGCTTCCAACAAGACCAAGTTTTTACAATTCCGACTTCTTTTGAAAAAATTGTTGCCCATTTTAAGGTAGAATGCAGGTTGGCGACGAATTTAGGGCATGTTCCTCTTATTATTTGATTATCTTTAAAGGGTTAGGATCAAAACAAAGCTATGTTTATTTGATGGTTGTGACTTTGTTTAGGGTTTTCTCTTTATGCAGGTACATATATAATCAGTAAGAAGGCTAAAAACCCATAGCTTTTGATCTTGTGAAAACATAGTTTTCTTGTGTAGTCATCCCAATTGTAGGGGAGCATTCAAACTTTCGAGTTAGGGAAGGAATATCTCAATTCTTGACTCTCGTTACTAGATGAGGAAATAAGCCATGAAGGGATTTCTCTAGTTCATAACTTCTCTTTAGATTTGGACTACATTAGAGTGGTATCAGAACTTTCTCTTCTGCCTCTGTATTCTTGAGTACCTTCCTAACATCCTACATGCCGAGCCTCGAGGTAGAGGCTGATGTGGTCAGCAAAAGGAAGGGCAGGGCAACAGCAAGGAGTTCCTGTTTCTTCTCTTTCTCCAAGGAGCCGATGACATAGTGACTGGAAATTATTTTCATAGCTAGGAACCTCTCACTCCAGTGTCTTCACCAACTGAGCCTTAGAAATTTTGGACCACGAGGCATAACTTCAAGGACCACAAAAAGTTGAATAATGAAATACCACCCTTCTGAAGCAGAAGGGCAGTACAACAGCAAGTTATCCACACTTTCAGCATCTCATAACACTTAATGCACTTGTTAGGGATAATATGGTGTCTACTATGTAGATGATCAATTGTTAATTTCTATCCAACAAAATGAAACAGTTAGGGGGGTATATAACTATTTTACTCTAGTTATGTGACTATGAATGAGCAATATGTTCAGAAATATAAAAAGACAGATACAAATCCCCCACCCCTTTGATAATAAAAAGAAGTAAACACGCAGCCCAAGGAAACCACACCCAGTGACCCATTGGAACCTTCCCTTTGTGGAATTTGTCAGTATGACCATGAATGAAAGCCTTGAACAAGTTCCTTTGGGACACAGTATCATGATTGTCTATTGAGATACCTCTCAACTTATATTTTAGCTCTTAAACGTAGTCCTTGAAATTTTGTTATGGAATACTTGTGGTTAAAAAAAAAAAAGGTTCAACCACAAATTGGAAGCATGTTGTAATTTTTAAATAATAAGCTCAAGTCTAATTCTCTTGATTATGGAAAATGTTTCAATATAGTGTAAAGTTCTTATTCTATTTAGAGAGCTATAATTAATTATCTTTTCATTCAACAGCACCCTCAGAGAGTTTAGAGATTAATTTTAGAGTCAGCTCGGCTTTGGTCGAAATTGTTAGGCGGGTAACTACAAGACCTCGTTATATTCTTGCCAAGGTAAGTCACGTGTTTGTAAAGATGCCAATGTTCTATTTTCATTTACTAAAAATAAGGGATGATAGGTGCTTTTTATTTTGACTTTTATTTCATCTTTAACGTACTTTTACTTTTCATTCATTTTATTGAATGCATAGACCACTATCATTTTCTCAGGCGACACATTTTATTTTGGTAAATCGATAATGAATTTGGTAATATTTTATTTGTATTTATTTTAAGGATTGTATTGGTCCTCCAGTAATACTGGAGAATGTAATAAAACAAATTGATCTCTACCCTAAGAGAGAATTATGACCTTTTCCCCGGTTTCTTCTCCTCTCCTTATTTTTCTAATTTCCTAAACAACCTTTCTTTCCAAAGAACTGGAAGAATTTATAATTTTAACTCATACTGAAATAGGAGAGGGGATCCTATTCAGTTGGGGTTTCCATCCTAGGGCCAACATTAGTAGGCCATTATGTTAACATCAATATCTATTCAGACATATGGTTCATGTGATAAGCAAGGGCTACACTACCCGACTCATCTTGATTTATACATGAAGAAAACTTGTTATGTGTGTGTATGTAGAAGCAGAATAACCTATGATCGACAATCAAACCACACAAAATAAACACACAAGGGAGAAATCCCCCAAGGGATTTACATGGTTGGACGATGTGGCCACATCCACAGCCAAAGAGCACTCTGTCTCTTTATTGATGTCTACACTCTTAGGTCTAGGGTTTACAAGTTACATCTTATATATATATATATATATGTATCTTTCCATTTCTTCCCTGTCTAACCCAATGGACCAATTCAGTTTACCCAAAAAACTACATATACACTATGATGCACGGATACTTCAAAATGGGCAATGTATCATGTCCAACGTTTCGTATTGTATTCGATACTTTGCTTTTTATGTGTAATCCGTATCCATGCCGTGTCCCTATCGTATCCATGTCGTATCTGGGCATCATAGCATATAAACCGAACGGTCTCCAGCATTGCTTGACTTACGTAGAATTTGAACCACCAAGAAGATAACCAACAATGTCTTCAATCTCTCATACCTTGCTAAAAGGTACATCTCTACCCCATACTCATCAGGCGCAACCTTCACTCTTCAATGTTAAGTGACACTAATTAAGTCCAAGCAAAGCTCCAACTTGTCTATAGCAAGTTTCTTCATGAATGCTTGGAATCGCTTGTACCATTGTCCAAAAGCTTGCTTCAACTCGTACAATGATTTTCTCAATCTGCAGACATAATCATCCTTACCTGGAAACTTATTCCACTTGCACTAAGTTCCTTTTTTCCTATAGACCCACTTACATCCAATGGCCTAATGCCTCTCAGGAAGCTTCACAAGTTTCCAAATATGGTTTTCATGAAGAGACTCGATCTCCTCGCCCATAGTTGCCTGTTGATCACTCTCTCCCTTCTATTGCCTCACAAAATGGGGATGAGTCACTTGTAGTACATATGCAACCATCTCATCAAATCACTTTTTGAAGTCAACGCATAAGCTGTCATATCCTCAAAATCTTATCTGACATGTGGTTTCCTTGCTCTCTAGGGTCTACTTGTGGACAACACAACCTAATTGTCTAATGTATCCCGGGGGAGTCGAATGCACTTTCATTCATATTTTGGACATCTGACTCCACTTGAACGGTGGTATTGATGCTACCAGGGGCGGACCTAGGTATATGGGTATGGGGGCCAAAGCCCCCACCCATACCTGAAAAGGGCTTAAACTTTTTTAAGAAACCCCCTACAAATTGTGGAAATTTATATGTTTCTTTAATATTTTCCCTTTCCCCTAATTTTGTTTACATGGAGCCCGCCCACCCCCGCCCCCCCCCCTCGAAGTTCAACTTCCTAGGTCTGCCCCTGGATGCTACCTTTATCTATCTTTTCTACCTGCTTCATTGCATTAAGTACAGCATCTTCATGAAATAACACATCCATGCTAATCATAAATCTGGGTGAATCCTAGTCAATAAACCATAACCTATACCCTTCTGCCCAAGAAACATATTCTATCAAGATACGCTTGATTGCCTTTGGTTCTAACTTGTCAGTTTTAACACGAGCATAAGCTGGGCAACCAAAGATTATCGAGTTAGAATGATTAACTAGATTACCTGACCACATTTCTACAACCTACTGTTGTGTGAGGACTGAGGAGACTCGTTGATCAAGTAGCAAATTGTGTTCATTGCATCTGTCCAAAATTCCTTAAACAATTATGCAATAAACAACATACAAGTGCTCTCTTGAGGAGCTTCCTGTTCTGTAACTCTAGTTTCTTGTGAAGTTCCAAAAGTGGCGTAGTATCTAACTATGCTATGATCCTTGTAATAGTTCTCAAACTCTATCAATCTAAATTCCTTACCATTATCTATCCTTAACCTTCTTGCCGGACTGCTTCTGCACCGAAGCCCTTCCAATGCTTGAATGTAACAAAAATCTAATCCTTAGTTTGCAATGTATAAATCCAAACTTTCCTTGAATAATCATCTATGAAGTCAATATCTACCAAAATCCAACCTTGGAAGGAACCTTAGATGGACCCCATAAATGTGTATAAACATAATCAAGGGCACCTTTAATGTGGTGAATATATTTTCTAAAATGGGCACTTAATGTTTCCCAAAGATGTGCTACTCACAAAAGTCTAACTTGCTTAGTGCCACATAACAAACCTTGTTCACTAAGCTTTGTTAACTCACTCATATGACCCATGCACAAGTGCCAAAGACATGTTGAGGAAGACATTGTCGCTCCACCTATAATTGTATTTCTAGACAAAACATACAAGTTTCCAACTCTCATGCCTTGTATAAGAACCAAAGCATCTGTCACTACCTTCTATACTCCCTCAACTGAGAATTTACTGTTGTTGGAGTCCAAGGAACCCAAAGAGATAAGATTCTTTTTTAGATCAAGTAGATGTCAAACCTCTATCAATGTTTTGATAATTCCATCATAAATGTTGATTTTTATTGTTCTCATCCCAACTGTCTTAAAGGCCACATTGTTACCATAATAAGACCTGCCACCATTGGTTTCTATTACTAGGGATGCAAACAGGTCGGTTCCGAGCCGGAACTATACTGACCAAAACCATTTTGTAAAGCCAGTTCTGAATCTGGTTCCGGCTCCAACCCTATTTTTCTAGTTTCAGACTAGCTTCTGATAAGAGGCCAATCGGTTCCAATAGGGATATCATTCAACCCAAAAATCCAAAAAGTGGTTTCAGCCCAATAATAGTGCATCAAATCTACCTTCCACAACTCATAAATCTTAACTTCTTCAGAACTAATATATAGGTTGTTACATGAAATTTTTGACATTAGCCTATACAAAGTCAAGAACCATGTCTTAAAACCGCACATCCATCGGCCGGGTCTCAGGTCCACAAATCAGAACTTGTATGGATTTTGAACTGGACCTGTTTAGTAATTGGAACCTAAATTGGGTTCCAGATCCGGACCCATTTATGAATCGTAACCTAAAACAGGTTTCAAAGTTCAAACCTGGTTTTTACAGTTCAGAACCTCACAATAATCGGAGAATTGGATATCCATTTGCATCCATACCGACTGTGACACATGATAAGAACAATCGGAATCAAGAAACCATCCATCCTTCGAACAAACACTATTTGCAAAACAGATAAAGCACTATCGGCATCAAAATCTGATTTATCCTTTGCTACACTGGCTGTATTGAAGGATTTATCATCTCTCTCTTCCCCTTTCTGTTTAGGACAATTCTTTCCAATGTGTTGTTTCTTTTGCAAATAATAGCATTCGACAGTTTTGTTCTTTGATTTAAACTTGGATCTTTGTTTGCCCTTATTATTGGAGCCTCTTTCGTCCATCCTTCCTCGTGCTACTAAGCCCCCACTTGGTCATCATCATATATATACCCTTCTTGAACTTTGAGTTTCCATAAGCCCAAGTTTCTCTTCCCAACGAATTTCTCCACCTTGAACTTAATGCTCGAACCCTTTGACAACATCTCAAGTGTTTTGTGTATCACCTTCTTATACAACCATCAAACTACCCTGTTTTCTGAAAAAAGAAAAAAAAAAAACTGCTTTGATAAAACAGTACCTTAACTGGACTGATTTGTAATTTCTGAGATTTATTGGGCCCAACCCACAACTGGAATTGAACCAAACCCACAGACCCAAGCTCTAGGCCCTAGCCGACATTCCAACAGGCCCAGATTATAGTTCAGTCAGGCCCAACAGCCCATTAGGGCTGGCGAGTACCGACTGTTTGTAACTAAAAACACCAAAAGCTCGAACTGTCAGTGAACAATAGAACAATGCATATCAAAGGGTCCTGACAGCCCTCATGGCCCCCTCACGTGTGGGGCTCCGCACGTGGACAAAAATACGCCAAATGACCTACGTGGACAGAAACATCCCTAGGGATTCGAACACACGACCCCGACTCTAATACCATGTTAATTACTAGAAACACCAAAAGCTTGAACTATTAGTGAACGACGGAACAATGCATATCAAAGGGTTCTAACACCAACCATAGCACAGCTTACGCACAACCTTGAGCAATGTGCATGTTTTGCAACCCCTTCTCTTCTATTATGTTCTTTCTATATCTTACCTCCTTTTTCTATTTGGACTTTTATTTTAAATAGCATTAATATTTGTTAAGACTAGTAAGATTGTATTAGGTTTTTTTTTCCCCCTTGTTGAAAACAATATGTAAATATAAAGAGACACAGCAGGCCAACTTGTTAGGTTGGACAACTTTTGCAGCTAGTAATTGCCCTTTTCTTTTTATGTGTTGAGTTTGGGTTATTTGAGCATATCGATCAGATCTACACAGCTTTGTACTACATTGTTGACTAAGTTTCCTCCTTTTCTTGCTTTGGTGTGATTTTGGAGAGACAAGTTGTCACGACCCGAATTCCGGGGCCCTATCGGACTCCGGGTTGGGATCATTGGCAATATTAACCGAACATACATCAAATAAATTCTTTAAGTAAATAGGCACTTAATCGGTCCAATAATTCAATTAAAAATTATGTAAGCCAATAAAACACCAATTGTCTCTACAATTTAAAAACTTCGATATCCTGGCTTTAGGCCATAAAGCAATAAACAATATTAAAGGAATAAAGTAAAATCTCCACTAAAGGGCTAATCCCTCTATCAACTAGTTTTGGAATTTTCTGCTCTCTTTCAGCCTCGCATGTTGAACTCTACGGGCTGAACGTCATTATGCTCTGGCCCTCCCGCAATGCGATTACCTGAAGGGGGCAACCCAACATCAGTAAACACTGGTGAGTGAGTTTTCCTACCTACGAACATAATACAGATCATAATATCAAATAGAACTATTCAAGGCTAAAATAACATACAGTATGCAATTTAAAATCAATCCAATTACCATTCCCACAATACAACTATGAACTACATCCTCACACCCTATTCACAGTATCATGCCACCAAGGCTGTACACATATTATCAATGTGCCAGTCAGGCACCAACTCAGTATCTGCGTCCACCAAGGACCTACCATCACAACGGCCTCCATGGCCCACAGCATAACCACAACCAGGACCCACAGTCCAGAGTTTCCATAACCACAAAGGACCCTGCATATGAGTCCGCAATCACATATCGTGCTAGTTGTTCAGAGTTCAACATCATTCTCTTAACCATTCCATTCATAACACAATACCAACAAAACACTAAGCATAAGAGTCATCCATGTGGGACCAACCCCATGCACAAACCCTGTCTTATTGTTGCCCCACTTTGAGTCATAATTGGTGATTGCTTGTGTAGGAGTGGCCCACCCTTTTTATTATTAACACTGTCCTTAGTGATTCAGAATATCATATTGCACGTTAATACGCATAAATCAACACACATGATTTAATTGAATAAATCAGCACTTTAAAGGTTTTCAAATAAACAGGGATTAGGGCTCTTCTATAATTTATAAAACAATCAGGCTCAGAATGCAATTTTACAAACACATCTCAACTCGAGGCTCTTAACAGAACCTCCGTCTGAACATAACAGAGCTCACGCTCTGCAGTCTAGGGTAGTCTGGATGGTGGGCCGATCCTCCCATTGATGCCCTGATTCTGCAATCATGAATCCCGACCTGTTACTCGGCCATCTCTGAGAGATTACTGATGAAAACAAACTCCTTATTAATTGTATAAATCCAACAACAAGACTAACATGGTTTCTTTGACTCAAAGAAAGGAATTACATCCAATTGATGGTTCAGGGTGTCAGTATGCACAGTAACATTACAGAACAGTTGAAAAATCCAGCCTTATCAGTCATCTTATACATTGTTTGGGAGCATCTAGGAAGATTCACTCACCTCCAGTAAATGATCGCTGCATTTGCAATGTGAGAGCGCGAGTCGGATATCCGCTATTCGCTCCTTTGCTGGGCGTCCTCTTCCTCCACATAAGACCCTAAATTTTCTCCTGGATTCCATGTAACCATGCTCTCTCTCTTAGACAATTTCTCACGATAAAAGAAGAGGGGATGGAATACCTAAGTCAAGAGAGTCCCCTGCTATATATCAGTTTCCATCCTAGACTCCTAATAGAAGTGTCGTACAAGACTTCCCCCTTCACTAGGAAACTTGGACAAGTTTCTTATTGGAATCCAACTACTGCCTTACGCAAAGGAGTGAGCCCTCCCCTTTTATGTTAATTAAAATTTTCTAACTTTTCCAAAGGGTCCCACATGCTACAAACAAAACACTAATTAACAGGGTCAGGGCCTACTAACAGAGACATTAATTTTAGCCACGAAGATCCATGGAATCCCACGGTTCTAGGATATTACACAGGTCTGAATGCTGCACTCAAGCAAATAGCCCCTCGTTTGGAGTTGCAGCCCCTTTTACTAAATCTACTGGAAATCTTACAAAGATATTACTTAATAATAATTAACTAGGTTATTAAATGAAAACATTACCAATGTGCTAGACTATCCCTTCTTAATTGTCTTTTCTCTGTTGGATGTGTTGTTTTGATGGTGAGAATTTAGTGATTAATTTTATTCTTTTTTCAAAGCACACAACTCATTCATTTGTCAATAATTTATTTTCAGGGTGGCATCACCTCATCAGATCTCGCAACTAAAGCTTTGGAAGCAAAGCGAGCCAAGGTAGTTGGACAAGCGATGGCTGGTGTTCCATTATGGCAACTAGGTCCTGAAAGTAGACATCCAGGTGTTCCATACATTGTTTTTCCAGGTGATTCCTAGTTCAAGTAAAATGTTCATTTCTGTTGCTACAACTGAATGATTGTATATGCTTTGATTAGATAGAGCATGAAGATTCAATAAAACAGTATCTGCTGCTTCTTTTTTTCTTTTCTTTAGTGTGGAGCGTGGGGGGGGGGGGGGGGAGGGGGGGGGGGGGGGGGGGCGCGGGGCGGGGGGGTGGTTGAATATGTTCTGAAATCCTAGCATTTTCCTCTTTTGTATTTAAGTATTATCTAGGATTATCCTAATTTGAATCCATGTCCAGATACAATCCTTAACTCCTAATACTTGTCCCTATTAGGTAATGTTGGTGACAATAACGCAGTAGCAGAAGTTGTAAAAAGTTGGGCTTGTCTTGGTAGACCATCAACAAAGGATCTGCTTCTGGTAAGATAGTTTCACTGCTAGTTCCAGATCATGCTGCTGCATTTACTTATGATATGTTTCTACACAAAGGATGCGGAAAACGGTGGATATGCAGTTGGAGCATTTAATGTTTATAATCTTGAGGGGGTTGAAGCGGTTGTTTCTGCTGCAGAAGAAGAAAAAAGTCCTGCCATTTTGCAGGTGAGAATGCGGTCATTCATCTATATTTGGTATCATTATGAAGTTTCTATAACCCTTATGCTCACAATGGATGGAAAATGAATGCTAATAATAGTTCCCCTCTAAGTCAGTATCATGGTTTAAAATCAGATTCCCGGTCGCTGTATGTGTAGCAGCTGACCCTTAAAACTCATACGAAGGAGTTCGCGGTCATTGAGGCCCATAGTGACATGATTATTTTTTATACCAAGAAAATCTGAAAAAAAAAAAAATGTTCAAGAAGTCCACAATATTGGAAACACTAGAATCCAATGTGTTTTCCCCATTAGTGCACATTATAAAGGAAAACATCGGTCTGATAAAGTCATAAACATTACGTATCACGAATCGGTCCTTGACTGTTAAATCTGATGTGTTTTGTTTACATCATCGAAGTGGCACCCATCATTTGAACAATCTGAGTCATTGGATTATGGACCTATGGGCCCTACTGGTGCAGGTTGCTGGTTCCACTAGAGTAAAACATGGGATCCATGGTTTCAATCTAGGCCGTCCACTCCTATTTCACCTACTTGTACATACTTGATAATCCATGATAGCATTAACTCAATTTGGTATTAAACTTATGCTCTCTCTTTGTCAAGAACACCTAGAGATGTACTGATCAGGAAGGATGAGGGGATGGAAATATCTCATGGTGGGCCCTAGCAAGAGATATTGCCAATTTGCCATATAGGATTTAGGGATTTTTTAAGGAAACTAGGGCATTCCTACTTGTAGATGTATTATACTGTCGTCAACTGTCTAAGATATGTTTTTACAACATGAACACGCACACGCACACACACGCATCTGTTTTTTATTTGTTTTACTGCTGTCTGTATAGTTCTATTTGAATTTAAGATTGTTTTATATTTGAATTTAAGATCTGTGTCATTTTCACTGTTAATATTAGTCAGGCTTGATTGATTAAATGGGTAGGCTGAGGCCTGACATGTTTGAGGTAGGAAGTGGGAAAGGGCAGTCACTTATGGTCGTTGTCGCACTTGGGCAGGTTGTGGGCCTGTGTTTCTAATGTAGGGTCGGGCCTACATATGCCTCAACCCGCCCCAATCCAACCCATGAACACGGCCACTCATGTGTGTTAGAAACTTGTTTCAATATACTTGTATCACTTCTCTGAAATTCACCATGTTTTATTTTCCAGATCCATCCAAGCGCATTGAAGCAAGGAGGAATCCCCTTGGTTGCATGTTGTATCTCTGCTGCTGAACAAGCCAATGTAAGGCCATTAGCAAGGATAAATTATATAATCTAACCTCTGCATCATGTTTAATAATGTCTGTTCTGTTGGATATGCATGTGACAAACATATTCTATTATGAAATGCCTCATTTGACACCTTCTTGAGCAAATCCCCGGGGAAATGATCATAAGATCCCTGTGATATTGGTAGAAAATTATAATCATAAGATCCTCTACATCATCTACACCACCAGAGACTGTGAAATGACATGAGATAGATGCCCTTGTCTGTTCAATGTGCTTGGGAATCTGACCAAATTTTTTGAGGCATTTTTTTATTAGTGACCCAAGATAATCTTTTGGATATGGGAACTTTTGAGTTACAGGATTTTCACACGTGTGGGTAAATCTGTTTGCCTATATAAGCATGGTTCTTTCTTTACATGTCTTATAATATGTTATTTTTGTGCAAACTTGCTTATTTTTCATGAAAATCTTAATTATCTTGGCAAGAGCCTGTAGCACAGGTGGAATGCTAATTGTCTTACCCATGAGTTTGCAGGTTTGAGTCATAGTACCTATCAAAAACAATCATAATAGTCTTCACTGTCTGAATTTTTCAAGATGTAGAGAATTCATCCATTGGCTTAGAGGGGGTTAATTCTTCTAGGTTGATCTTCCTTGCTAATTGCTATTAAGTGGGTACTTTACAGCCTTTACAGGGATTCTAGTAGTGCCAACAATAAGAACTGAGAATCACTTTTTTAAATAGAAATAGATTAGAAGATCTATATTATTTCTTTTATTTTCATTAATATCAATAGATGATGGGTTTTGAAAGATGTTTTGTGTGACAGGTGCCAATTACTGTCCACTTTGATCATGGAACTTCCAAGCAGGAATTGTTGCAAGCTCTTGAGATGGTATGCAGTGAATAATTTGTGCTTTTTTGTAATTTAAATTGAGTATTTACTAGATGTTGGCATATTATCTTTCACCAAAGGCACTTATTTGTAAGTCTAACTTCCCCAGATGAAGTATATTAGAGACAATGACTTCCTTTCAAATTTAGATGTCATTGCTGATTTGAGAAACCATGTAGGGATTTGATTCACTCATGGTCGATGGCTCACATCTCTCCTTCGAGGAAAACATCGCATACACAAAGGACGTGTCTTTCTTGGCACACTCAAAAAAGATGTTAGTGGAAGCTGAACTTGGGCGATTATCAGGAACTGAAGATGGCTTGACAGTGGAAGATTATGAAGCGAAGCTCACTGATGTTACTCAAGTAAACAGTCAGCTGCATTTGTCAAGTGGCATTTTTTATTTGATATTCACCAATGGTTCATCATCAATGGTGTCATATGCATTTCAGGCTCAAGAATTCATTGAAAGGACTGGAATTGATGCTTTAGCGGTGTGTATTGGAAACGTCCATGGAAAATATCCAGCAAGTGGTCCCAAACTCTGGCTCGACTTGCTTAAGGTTTGGTATCTCAAAAACAAAAACAAAAAAAAAAAAAGGCAGATGCAATTGTGAATGTAACTTAAAACATTTGTTTTTCCTTTTTTTTACGGTTTAATATTTAAGATCGATAAAAGGGCTCCAATATTTTTATTTCTTAAGAAATGAATGAACAGGTCCAACAGAAGAGAAGGAATATCCTTGTTTGTTAGAAATTAAGGAATGCCATTAGAAATGGTGTGAGTTTAGACAGAACAAATCATTACAAGTACTTGGAATTAGAAAATGGGAACCAATAAAGAATTGGAAGGAAGCAGCTCAAGCTATCGACTTAGATTGTTGCGTGACAGAAACCATAGCTCTAAGTAGAATGTCAATAGGCTTAAGAATGATCCTTTGTTTAAAACATAAGACTGACAACGTAATTTGTGTAATGGTACCTTTACATAGCTATTTTCCAGAGACATCACACATATTTTTGAAAGATGCTCCGAAACTTCAGATCAAGTTGTCATGCTAGTTTCAGATTTGCTTCAATCTTGCAGTACCAAGAAAAAGGGCTCTATTTTCAAGAAAAACCATGTCAATATTTGATGTTTATATTCATAAACAATATAGTTTCTATTTGTTCAAACTTAGGAGAGCGATATTTACTTATATATTGGTATTGCTGTTGTGTAATCAATGTATTTGAATATATTTTGTTACCTACTGACTTGAATGCTAAATATATCTCTTTATTAGATTCTTGATGCATATGTTTATTCTGTACCAGGACCTGCATAAAATGACTGCAGGAAAAGGGGTTATTTTGGTTCTTCATGGAGCCTCAGGGTTATCCAGGGAACTGATAAAGGTATCTTTCAATACAGGAGTGCATGTCAATATATATGTTACTTTATTCGGTTCTAGTGGCAATTGATTTTTTGTGCTGAAATTTTCATCTCAATGCATTCCAAACTACCCCTTCTGTGTGAACTTTATATTTGTGAGAGAGGAAGTGAGAACCCCAAAAGTATTTGGTCTTAGAATTCTTTTGTCCATTGGTTAGCTACCAAAAGATATGTCTAGTAAAATAGTCTGCAATTGTTATCTAATGTTAACCAAGTCAGAACTGATTTTGGCACAAAATCACACCCCTAACAAATAACAATCATAGGGCTTTATTAAGTGAATAACTAACTACTCATTACAAAAATACCCCTCATTAGAAGGGTAAACAGGAAAATACAATAAAAACAATAAAATAAAGGAAATAAAGGCGATCAAATTACATAGCCCTTATTTTGAGGACCTCGATGTTTAATGGCAATACATCATGCAAACTTATTGTGATAAAAGCCAATGGGGACTATGTTCACAGGAATGGAACACTGCCAATTCAAATGGGGTGTGAAGATCTTGGATTGATCACTGCCAACTCAAAAGGGGTCATTTTCAAGAATTGAAAGAACACAATGTCTTCTGGCATGTATATTATACAAGTGATGATGGGTGGCTCCAATAAAGATCATAAAAAGGAATCTCACAATGTGTCTTCTGACTTCTGAGATACAAGTACAGCACTGATACACCATGTCAGCCAGATGAGGGTCCCATCGTGCTGACTGATACAGACCATTTCAGCCAGATGAGAGTCCCTACACATCATACATTTACATTCTATAACCACGCACTACTGATACTATATCAACATGCTATATTATAACATTTTATAACTGACACAATACTGCTACTCATATCAGCCTATACAGCCAATACTGATTGTCTTATCGGTGGTAGACATGGGTGTATCAGCAGATACATTCAGGACACAGGTATTGCACTGATACACCACATCAACCAGATGAGTCCCAACACATTGACGCGTACAGATCATATCAGCCGGCTTTTAGAAACCTGATAAAGACTCGTACTGATGTAATCATCTGTGACTTGTTAGATAGTGGAGTGGAATAACTTAGCCTTGATTAAGGATAATAGGGAAACCAAACTCAAAAGGCCAACCAAATAGATGGGTTCAGGCTTTAATGATGCTCAGAAGATACAAGGTCAGGGTTCTGGTTAAATTTATATGTTCTCTTGTTTGGGGTTGTGTCATACCAATTACCAAGTAGAACTCAAAAGGCCAACCAAAATAGATTGAATGAGCTTCTTGACGATGACGATGATGATGATGAGAAGGTAAGGATTAGGTTCTATTCAAATCATCATCATCATCATGAATTTTGTTTCTGCATTCCAATCTATCCTGAGCCAAATCGTCAGGTAAGTTGTACTTCTTCAGATCTATTTTTACTAGCTTCATCCACTTCCTCTTCGACCTACCCCTTCCCCTTGGTTGGCCATCAACCTACATAGCCAAACTTTTCTTTCCCGACACCATTGCCGGCCTGTGTCTATTCAAATGTTTTCTTAAAATTCTTTTCCGATCTTAACTTGTGGTATTTCCAGAAATTAGGAATGAGGTTTCTTCGCTCCAAAAATTTTGAGGAGCCAAAGAGAGTATGAGACTAAGCAACGGATTTTGATAAGAAATACAGAATTTCAGCTACTCCTTGAAAGCTCTTTTTGCTATATGATTTAGGATTTTGCTCAGGATATCTGTCAAAGAATTTTGTTCCCAACTCAGCTAGTTAATACAGAGAACTCAGATTTGGCATGGATTTCTTTTGCTTCATTCAATGGTTTTCAACTCTTTTAACTGAAACCTTGATCTATTCAACTTGGTCTAGAATTGGATCAAATCATTGAACTGCTACAAAAGTATTGATTTCAGTTAAGTGATTGAAATACTGCTTGATATTCTTAAATACCTAATTCTGTACAGGAATGCATTGAGCTAGGTGTTAGAAAGTTCAATGTAAACACAGAGGTTAGAAATGCATACTTGGAATCCCTGCAACACTCAAAGAAAGATCTCATCCATGTGATGGCATCAGCCAAGGAGGCCATGAAATCTGTTGTTGCGGAGAAAATGCACCTGTTTGGATCAGCAGGAAAAGCAACATAAAAAGATGTATACATTGCCCATTAATTTGAAATTTATGTTCGCATCACAGTCAAAATCCTTGGACTTGCTTCAGGAGAAGATGGCTGTGGTTGATCAGAGTGTATGGTTTGGAAGTCTGGGCTGTGATTGATCAGAATGTATTTTTTGGAACTTTGTTTTTTTTTCAAGTAGTCGGTTTGTAGACATTCATCAGTTATTATTTTAAAGGCATTTCAAGAAAGTTCTAAGAGAATTTTGATTTGTGATCTACGTGGGATCTAAATGTGCAAACCTGGGCATGAAATAGAAGACTCTCTTCCATTAAAAACGTATGAACAATGTGGTGTTTGATGTTAACACAAGAAAGTGGAAGTGCAAATGAGGCTGAAAGGGCCCATTCTACTTTTCACCAAAAGCACCTTCTCATAACTGCTAATGCTACTGCAACTGCCCCAGCGAAGTGGGCTGCCTCGATGTTCACAATGGTATGAAATTTTCCTTCTCATATCCTCATAGTTCATTTACAGGATCTAAAGATTGCATGTGTGATATTAGCTTGTAGTGATTGCAATAATTATAGGTGCTTTTTTTTTTTTCTGTGTTTGTTTTGGTGAATTAATATCCTTCTCCATTAGAAAAAACACCTTTAGGGCCTGCATGTTTGCATGAACTTGATTTCTAGGATTTCAGGCATAGTTTTCAATTTCGTTTTGTACCCGTTTCGGTTTAACTTCTAATTGAAATGTCTGATTCGGCATTTTGGAATAATATATATATATATGATTTTAGATTAAAAAAAAAAAAAACAGATCATCAGATTTTTATCATTTTCTTCAAATCAAACAGCCCACCTTAGTGTTTAGGAACTTTCAAAAGGATCATCATCATCAAAGCCTTGTCCCAACTACTTTGGGGTAAGCTACACGAATTTTATTTCTCCATTCTGATTGATTTTGAGTCAAATTCAAGGTGGACCTACACTACCGCCCCCCAGGTTTGATCCAAAAGGGTCCAAAGTTTGCACCCCATTCCAGTAAAGTCGTGCCCCACCCCAGATCTGAAAAATCAGAAGGTTCCCCTCTCCTTCCACTTTAGGCTCAAGCAGTCAGCTTCTACACAATGGCACGATTCTTCCTCCTCGCTTTATTCACCAACAACACCACTCTCTCTCTCTCTCTACAAATAAGAGATAGTGATGAGACTTTTACCTTTGAATCAAATTAGTATTGGCAAAATACCTTCTTGCAAATGTATTCAATGATTTAAGTCTCTAATTTGTATTTTTCCTCTTGAAAATGTATGTCACTCTTTCTACACACAAACAAAGTTGTTGTCTCTTACAAACGCACACCGTATGCATTGAAACCATTCATATGCAAGTTGTTTGGGCAGTTTGATTGCATCTTGTTTATATAGCTCATTCTTTCTATGATAGTATTTGCTTCATATTATCTTATTGCTCTTTTTTCTTCTTCTAGCTTTTACTAATATGATGTTTGTGTTAATGAGGTTTGATTTATTATTGGCATGGTTTACTATCACAATAGCACGGGTGAGTCCATACATTGCCAATTAAACATCTATACATTCTATATATATATATATATATATATAATTTAAGAAATTAATTAATGACCATTGCAAACAAATTTGGAATAAAAAGATAAATGAATTGAACAAAATTCTTTGCTCTTCATCAATGATTAAAAGAAAACATCATACATACCTTTGAAGAATATCTAACTTTTGGAGATTTAGCAAACATATTATATGTAATCCGCATTACATGTAAAAGTAAATTTTTAGAAAGAAAAGAAAAGCAGAAAAGACCACGAGCAAGAGTAGAAAGGAAGTAGGAGAATAAATGAATAGAAGTTGGTTAGAAAAGGAAAAAGGACTAAGGAGACTGGGAAAGTAGAAAGTAGATTTAGTTGGTTGCATAAGATATGAGTGAGTAGTTGTATGAGATGAGAGATAAGAAAGAAATTGCATGAGTGGAAAGTTACCATTAAAAGTGGAAAAAGGACATGATGTGTTCATTGGGATAACTGAAAAATCGAAATTACAACTAATTGTCAAAATTAATGTCGAAATGCTTGGCTTTAATATATAATAAGGGGGCACGCGGCCCCACTTAGGAGCCTCACAGAAACTAACAATTCATTTCTAAAATTATGTATTTTGTTTGAAATATACCGAAACGTCCACCAAACAGGAATAAATGGGATGTTCGGATCGGTTTTCCTTGACCAAAAATAATTTGGCTAAACCAAACCAAAATTGATAACTACGCTTTCAGGATACGCTGGGTTACAACAATGGATTATGAAAAATGTGGGGTGAAGGATATAAGGTGAAAATGTGGATGGGATACTGACCACTCTTGGTATTCATTTACCATCTCCCCTCAATTTGTTTTCCATCAAAGTTGAGAATGTTTGATGGTCATTTATGGATTCTCACCTTTATCTCTGCCTTTTAACCATTGTTAGGGCATGTTTGTGCTGAGGCAAATCCACGAGAAAGTAGTGAATAAGGAGTTGGATTTCTGCACCGGATTTTTCCTCACCCTCAATGCAGCAGTATTTTCAGCGGAGAAAATCATAAAGGATGTTTGTTTTTCCTTACCAATAAGGAAAGGCATTTCCCATAAGGTCACATTTGGCAACCAATAGGAAAAGGATTTTCGGTTTCCCTAAAGTTATGGTAAATCAATGCTTGGCAATTGTAAGTTCATGAGGATTTGGACAAATGAAAATCTTCATTTGTTAGGATTTTTAGATCGACCACCTTCCATAAGATTTGAAAATTCTCACTTAAGTGGATTTGCACACCAAATCTTTTTTTTTTTTCTCAACTATATGTATCGATACACACCAATATTAATTTGAAATCCTCAATTATACAAATTCCCGGCGAGAAGTCCTTATTCCAGTGGTAGTGAGAAATCATCAAGTCTATGGATTCATCGCTTGTTACCAAACATGCTCTAAAAGATTCATATTTCTCCTATCTATCGTAAGATAGAAAGGAAAGTTATTCCAATTTTCTGCAGTCTCTTTTTTTGGTAATTTGATGTCACATTTTCCATGCAAAAAAGCTAGCAATGAGTAGATTTCCCTCGCTGAGTGGATTTTAATTCCCAATGTCAGGAGTTAGGAATGCAAGATTCATCTATCACAAAAATGAGAATCCGTGGGAAGTGAAATCATCTCGTTGCACAAACGCACCCTAAAGGGTTGGGTGAGGGGAGGAGGGTGGTTTTGGATTTACATAGCTGAGGTAGAGAAAACATGCTTTTCCTCGAGGGGGGGGGGGAGACAAAAAACTGCCCTAGGAATTCAATTGCTGCATACAAATGGGACCATAACAATTTTGTGGAAGGAAACCACCTTGTTACATTTTTTTTCGAACCAAAAAAAGAAAAAGAAAATACAGTTAAATGCTTAAACTTCAATCGTCGTATCAAAGAAGTATTTATCTTTTATTCAAGAAAGTTTCCAAGTAGCCCAAACATTATTCATATTTTCAACTGTTTTTCCAAGCAGCCCAAGCATTCATTCATGCCTGGAGCGGTACTGCACTATCCATTTCCAGTAAAGGAATTTGCAGCAGTAAAAGTATATTCAGGAAGTATTCAATTCTTCTTTCATCCACTTGGGCCATTCCACCTGGGCCTGTGTGATCATCTTCCCTTGCCGTGGATTCATTCCCTTTCGTTTCCCTGCATACAAACACCCCCCATAGAAGTAAAAGATGAGTAGGCAAGGATAAGGTACCATACTAGGATTTTGATACTGCTAAGAAACCTTTTCTAGTTCTAGCTAAAAAGGGCAGTTGACCACTTCGGTTCCCACTTTCTGCCCTATTCAGTTATTAATTAGATCCCATGCCGAAATTAAAACCAGATTTTAGCCATAGCTCAAACCAGTTTGAACCAAACACCCCAATATGGTTCAACTTATATTTTGGTCTTTGGGACATTGCATTAACAGTTACAAGTGGAAATGCAATGTCAAACCAATGCAATAATGGTTATTTAGCCCCTGCAACATGGCCATTTCCATTTCACATATAAGCCTGCACATTGACCAATTATGATGTCTAACCCTCATCCTCCGCAAGTTTGAAAATCAAGGAACCCTCTTAAGTTTTGTGAGCCAAAGTACCCTTTTTGTTAATAAGAATGCAGTTAGCTGACCACAGATTGATGATGATTGTATGTCTAAATTAGATGGTTCACAACCCATGCAAATTTCAAAAGGGACTGAAAAATGGTTATGGGCTGTGGCTTGGCATCTGGTGGTTCTCAGCGCTCCCCTAGTTGAATGGTGTGCAGGTTGACAGTTCCAAACAAGGCACGAAATGTAAGGAAATGAGGCCAACATCACCACATTAGCATATGATCAAGCCATCCAATCTAGTGAAGCATCAAGTGCTTGCCCAAGAATCATGCAAGCATAACTTGCTTACACCACCTACTATTGGATCACTTGATCATATCAAGCCCACAAAACATATGCAGGAAAAAGAAAAGATACTTCAAGGATATATCTTTACAAGCTGACAAAAGGGAGTCAAGCAATGGTTCATTGTCCTGATAATCACCATCTATCTTTATGAGCCAATGATAAGGTTCATCCTGGTTCAGCTAGAGTAACTCAAATAATTGATTCATATTAGGCATCCACAGGACCCATACAAAAGAGAA
This sequence comes from Cinnamomum chago, assembly GCA_038049695.1. Lineage (NCBI taxonomy): Eukaryota > Viridiplantae > Streptophyta > Magnoliopsida > Laurales > Lauraceae > Cinnamomum > Cinnamomum chago. The sequence goes on along the minus strand of CP142452.1, from coordinate 85,051,816 downwards.
GTTTAAGGTGTAACTTATTAAGCAACAGTATCCAACCAAACAAGAAGTCAAAGGAGATTTAGTGGGTTGTGTAATTCAACAGGGTTCCAGTCATACAATTTACCATATAACTAAAGCAACCACAAAAACTATCTATCAGATATAGTCCATCTACTTCTTCCCTTCCTTTGCTCCCCTGCAAAATGCAAATCCAAATTATCATTTCCTCAAATAAGAAACTCAAACAGGAAAACAATGAAATCAAGGGTTTATAATAAAGTTACTCTGTTGATTGTGATGCGCAAACACGTTCTCCAGGGCCCTGTTGCAAAATCAATTACGTAAATGTCAAGATGGACAGAACCCAGACTACAAAACATGCAGGCAGGCTATCAATGATGTGGCCTGTGTTGTAGATGCACGAACCATGATCTCATCCTTGAAATCCAAATAGTTCACTCAGATGCCCACTTCCACAACTGAAAGGCATGATTAGATGATATACTCTTTTTTTTATACATGGAGGACTTGAGCTCACGCACTCACACACACTCAAGCCCATGATTATGTGATAAAGTGATAAACTCTTAGGCAAAAATCCCCAGATGTGAAAGACCCTTCGATAATCTATTTTTCTCCCTGGACTATTACCAGCTCACTGCGTATCTTAACGATCTACTTTCTGTTAAGACAAGCAGGGCCTGCAATATCAATAGCCACTAAACCAGCAGTGCCTTTTGCAAAAGATCAGAAGCTCAGTGCCCTATTTTCATCATATTCTCTTCCATATATGTGTTTAATGTTCTGTCTGCTCAAAAGGATACAATTAAAGATAAAGCAAATAAATGAGAGAATCAAATGCATGCAATCACCTGGGCCAATCGCTTCTCTCTCCGAGCAATCTTCCTTTCCCTGCTGGCCTTGCTCTTGGCCCTCTTGGCCTCAAACTGATCAGAAAGAGTTTTCTCTCTTGCCTTCTATTTATGGATGCTCTCCATCAGCACATGTTTGTTCTTGAAAACATTACCTTTAACTTTCATGTACATGTCATGGTACATGTGCTTGTCAATCTTCTTGGATTCCCTGTATTTGCGCAAAAGTCCCCTCAGTACCCTCATCCTCCTCATCCACAGGACCTTGGTCGGCAGCCTCGCTTCTCTCGTACCCTTACGCTTACCATATCCTGAGTGCCTTCCCTTCCTTTTTGCCTCAATAGCCCGACGAGCCCGTGAACGGGAGTGGATCTTCATCGGCTTCTTGATGATAAAACCATCTTTCACTAGTTTTCTTATGTTTTGCCCTGCATTCCATTTCTTAAGACATAAGACAGCAAACCACATGGGAGAAAAACCAGCAACATTATACATTAATAGGCTGAAGTATATGCTTTGGAAGACACACCTTCCCCATTGGAGCTGCGAGTGGAAGATATGCATTTGCATGATGGACTGTAATAATAACTTTAATTGCTGACTCCAATGGTCATAACAGTTCCACCAAAACAAATAGCAATGATGTCATACTGGGTTCAACATTTTAAATGGATCGCCATTAAAAGCTACGCATCTAATGAGAAAAAATTTATTATCAAGAGTGCTGTAGATATCACCATAGAGTGTGGTATAAAGCAATCTATGACTGAATTAAGTGGAGTTCTAGGATGTGTTTGTGTGATGAGAGGATTCTACGCTTTAGTAATCAGTTGATCGTGGAAAGTGACTCTTGCGAGTTGCAACATTGTGGTGTGGATAACAAAGAGGTGGGTGTCATTGGAGGCTGCAATTTATTATGGCAGAAATTAAGCATCTTTTCTCATCCACTCAGGTGGAGTTTCATCATATCTGGAGGAAAGCTAACAGGGTAGATGATTCTTTCACCGAGCAAGGAGTCCTTTGGGATTCTGCTCATTGACCGCTCCGCGTAATCATTTCTTGATTTGATTTGATTGCTGTTTTTCTCTTTTTGTTGTTCTATAAGAGTCTCACTAATTATCTCTTATACGGAGACTCTTTGCTGTTTGTATACACGTGTTTAATTATTCTTGTTGCTGACAAAAGATAAAAGAAGTTCATTGATGGATCGAAACTGCTAATTCATCCATAGAATGATAAAATGGTATTTAACCAACTACAATATTGTGTATTAGAACTTAACAGTAATGAAAGCACTCACTTGAGTTTGCCATTGAAATCTTGCTGGTTTCATTTTGGATCAAGCCTAACCTTTCCTTTGCCACACTTCAGAACACTAGAAGCAAGACGCTTCTGCAACTTCAGTGACACCATGGTTGCAGCGAGAAGTTCAACCTAAAAGAGTTGATCAAGATAGTAGCTTCAGCAAAATCTACAAAATTAATAGCTATATTGGTCAGTTTCATGCCTTAACAGGATGTTTGACATTTTCATATGAAAATGAAAAGGTTGGAGACGGCTGGAAGATGAAATATAATGTACAGATGTATGGCCAAGGGCAAAGATCAAGTTTTCCCACATTTGATGGAATTTCCATAGGAGAGAGGATGGGAAACAATTTTCTCATTAGAAGTAGGAAAACTGGGAAGAGCAAGCTCCCTAACAATTGGGTACTCTGGGAACAATTCCCTAAATTGCATAAGAATAAACAATAAGTAACTAGTCTTTCATCCCCACAACAGTATGCGGTTCCCATAGAGAATACCAGGGCCCAAGCCCTGCTCACCCAACAGTTGTGCCAGCCACTATGGCAGCCTACAACAAAAATAATAATAGCAGCAGTAGCAGCAGCAAAAATACCTAGTCCTACAGGAAAGTTGAAGGGAAATACTCCAAATTCAGCTAATCTTTCACCAATGTACTTAAAAAGAATTTGAAAAAAAAAATGTGCAAAATGCAAGTCCAATTAAGCAGATGCTCTTCACTTTAAAGGATGGAACAATGATAATTGCAGATATAAGATAAAGAAGGCTTCTAGTTTACTTGTTTGTTGTATTGATATTAAAAAATCACTATCATCTCCCCTTGGAAGTGTATTTGCCAAGGAAAGATCTGCAGAAGCAAGTAATTGGACATGGCGTCTTGCTAAACGAGCAAAAGTATTGTAGATAGTTCAAGACAATGTCAAAGAAATCCATTGTAAGCTTCTTAAGCATAATTGGTCCATTAACCAGACCAGTTTTGGGGAATTTGACCTGCAGCCAACTCAGAGGTTTAACATTTGACACACAGCAAAATAAGGATCTTTCTATGTATTCATATGAAATAGGATTCTTATATTCGGAATAGTAATTAAATTGATTTAAATAAATGTCTTTTCAAATAAACACACGTAAAAATAACACCATACCATAAAAATAAAATTAAGAATAAAAACAGAATGTAAAAATAACACCCCATGCGAAAAATAGTGTACAAAATTTAATCTTTTTTTCCTCAGTGAGTACAAAATATTAATTAAATGTAACAAATATTAAAATATATATATTTGGGTTCAAAATAATTTTTAAAAAAATACAATTTTAGAAGAAATAAAAATGCAGTAATATATTGTCAACTACAAAGCAGTTTTTAAACAAGTGCCAGAAGAATCCAGTTTGGCCATGAAACACAATGGGTCACACACAATACCCACTTTAACAAGGCCATGAAGGAAAATTTTGGTAATCAAAATCTTAAACCATTTGATCAGTGGCCTACTAAAACACATGGTGAGGAAGATATCCATTTTAACCAACAGATAGAATCACCCACTCCATTCAATTCAATTTCTACAACTGATGCAGAGGAAACTGTTGATGCAAACCAAAAAACAAAAGTAAAGATCTGCATTTCCCACTGAACTCCTAGTATTGAACACAATAGATCATAGAATGGAAACAAAAAAGCCGAAACCACATGAGAATGCACCCCCACAATCAACAATCTAAAGAATCCATGATCATAATCCATCAGTGTCAGATGAAAATATGACCGCGTCTAATTGCATTCTTCGAATTCTAATCCAGAAGAGGAACTGAGAGAGAAGAATGGAAAGTGATTGCAGAAGAAACGAAACCCTAGAAATAGTATAACGATATGTGATCGGTGCTAAAACGCGCGGAGCGTGCAGTAAACCAGAAAAGTAAAGGACAGGCAGGTAAGATGATCGACAATTCAAATGAATGGAACGGATGAAAAGTAGAAGATGAAAGGAGATTAGGATTTTACTTATTTACTTCCAGCTGACTGCGAGGAAAGAAGAAGATGGATGTTAGTTAACGAAAGTGCTACATGGCAAATTCTAAGGTTTTTTTTTTTTTTTGTTTTCTATAAACGGAGAGTTCCCAATCCTTTGGACTGAACTATTTCCTCCGGGCCCAAAGAGAAATCAGGTAAAACCCATGTGGCTCCTACGTGGTAGCACAAGTGGACTTAGACGAGGAAGTTGGAAATTCATGTTTGGTGAAAAAAAAAATCATCGATGAATTGATGCTAATGTTATTTGATACAGCTGTGGATTTCTTTGGCGAAAAATACTGGGTCGGGGGGGGTGTATAGGACAGTCAATGGGACGGGTTGAAATGGGTAGAGAGCCCGGCCCGGCCCGGCCCAAGCCCGAAAATACAGGGCTTTATAAAAAAATTTGAGCCCAGTGGGTTGGGCTTGGTCAATAATTTTAAAGCCCGGCCAAAATGGGACTGGGACTGGGCAGAGGATGCCCAGCCCGTTCAGGCCCGGCCCGCTCCAAGTTAATTTTGATCAAAAATTTGTATTACCTAAACTGCCCGTCACTAACAGTAAAAAAAAAGGGTAGTTAGGAGGGGCATTCTTATAACTGCGCCCTCCATCAATCCATCTCTTTTATAAAACGTTGCAAGCCCTAAAAACATCCCACACTCAATCGCTCTTCTGCCTCTTCTACTCTCTGCCTCTTCTGCCCAAGATTGGTTTAGTCATGACCCAACTAGTGATGGTGATTTAGATAATGATGGGAATGCACTAATTGATGTTTTAGACATATTAAAAGAAAATTAATTTCTATTGATTTCTTTTTTATATTACTTGACCCATATAGGATACTCATTCTCATTCATTTTATTGATTTTCTGATTTTCTACTTAAAAAAAAGTTTTTAACTGATGCTACATTACTTTAACTTGACTCATATAGGATACTTATTCTCATTCATTTTTATTGATTTTCTGATTTTCTACTTTTACCGGAAAAAAAAAGTTTTTAATCATTCCTACATTACTTGACCCATATAGCCTATAGTATACTCATTCATTTCTATTGATTTTCTGATTTTCTGCAGTCACTAGCAAAAAAAAAAAAAAAATTTTTAACTCCGCCATGTTGCTTGTTGCATTGCATTGCCAGTCCCAAGCCTGGAAAAAAGAGGAGGGTTTAAAGTCAGGTTCACACCGGGTGTCTGGTGACAGTATGAATAATTAGAGAATGTTTTGCTTATCTCCAGGATCGGGCTAAGCCCAGGCCCGGCCCTGTCCCAGCCCGGGCCCGTACGGGACGGGATTAGATGTAAGCCCGTTCAATTTAGGGTCGGGATTGGACAACACCTGGCAAGCCCGTCCTATTTTCGGGACGGGATTGGACAACCCACGCCCAGGCCTAGGTGTATAGCCCATTTCTATGGAAAAGGATGTGGTTTTGTACGGAAACTTTATTTTTTATGTGTTTGGTGCGGCAGTTTTCTGTAAAATTGCTTTTTCGTCACCTCAGTTTTTTCCTTCCTAAGCATGGAAATAGACTTCTCATGGAGGGGTATGAGAAGTTCATTTCTACGAAAAACTGACCACCCATTATGGGAAATTCATTTCCACATGGAGGATAAAGTGCGAGAGATCGAGAAACTTGTTTGTTTCCATAGCAAAGGTTTATGATGGCTTTGCCGGAATTTTTCGTATTATGCAAGGAATAAATAATTTATTTTTTCAAGGATACCTAAAAGTTTTAATCCATTTTTTTTTTGGGCAAGCGCCCGCATCTAATATAGATTTTACTTTAGCGTGAAAAATCATTTTCATGACATAAACATGCCTTTTCGGAAAGTGAGAAATAACTTATTGCCTGGTTGGTAAATAATAGAAGGGAAATGGAGAAAAAAAATGTCACGACCCGGACCCGAGATCAGAGTCATTAGGGTTAACCCCCGGGTCGCGATGCTCATACTTACTCCCATAAACCCCGTTTAACCGAAGTTACAACGAAGCCTACAAGGGATCTTACATACGAACCTGTCAATGTACAGTGCGGAATGTACTAGAATATACATTGACAAACGAATCATATACATAACTTTGAACTGTAAAGTTCATTTACATTGTTTCAGACACCTAATAACAACCACTGCATATTTACAATACAATGCAGGGTATAACATTTACATTACTTACAATACCAAAATGATTATACAAAATAAGTTCCAAAAGACGCTATGTTTTCTTCTCTTAAATCACGTCCACTCCGCTAGACCTCCTGTAGGTAGCGCATGGGCCTCCTCCGCTGCCTGGACGGTCTCCGAGGGACCGGCACGGGTAGTTGAGTCTGTAATATCATCAGTAATACCGTGAACACGACGGTTCAACAAGGTATACACATATCTATGACATATGTATCATTACCAGCAATTCATTGTATAACAGTGCTAGACAATTTATAACAAACATAAGTAACAATGACAATAATATGGCAACTACACTAGCATTGGTTTCAACTCCATTCGATTCATTAATCTTCCAAAGGAAGCAATTCATAATCATTTATTCATTAGTTTCAACCTTTATTAATGGCTTTTCAAATGTATGACTTTTCAGTCAATGACCTTTCGGTCCAATGTGGTGAGATCTCCCATTGTCTTGATCAGAGATCACTGGTGCCTCACGGAGCTCCGGACGCTCCCCTTCTCATCTACTGCAGTAGGAATAATCATTTCATTTATCAATTCATTCAGTGCAATTCAATAATGAGTTAAGAAACTGCTAGGTAGTGTCAAACCCGCTATACATCAATGTATTCATCTCATTCTCACTCTAAAGTAAGCCTCTATCCAATCCTCTAACCAACCATGGAGTGCAACTATGGTTCTCAATGCAAGTATTACTTTTGATGATATTACTTAATTGATTATGCATTCGAATAACCTTAGTTAACACTCATGGAGGTTTATACGAGGAGCATTGATGATCACATAAGCGATCTTAGTTTTCTCAAAATTCCAAAACTCACTGCGAGGACCGTTAGGTCCGAGCGATTGGCCAAAATTTTACACAATACGAATAAACTGGTCAAGTTCGGCTACCTCGGCGGCTACCTGGCGGTTAGCCGCGACTGTGCAGGTGGCTAGCTGAATTGTACTGGCGGCTAGCCGAAATTCGGCTGGCAGCTATCCGAACTAAGTTCGGTCAGCTCGCGGTCAGCTTTCCCGAAGCTGATTTTCTGACAGAAATTTTCCGACCAATTTCGGTCAGCCCGCGGTTACCTCGCGGTCACCCCGCGGCTAGCCGAAATTTCAATTTCGGCTAACCGAAATTTGGCGGTTAGCTTTCCAAAAGCTGGCCAATTTCGGGTTTTCGGGCGGTTAGCTGCGCGGCTAGCCGAAATTCGCCCAGAAACTCAGTTTCGAGCTTCAGAAGCGCTGAGCAAAAATCACATCTTTGAACTCCTTGAGTTCATACAAGTTCTATAAAAGCTTAAAATCACTAGAATGCATATACTTGCCTTAATTGAAGCTTGATAAACACTAAACCCTCATTACATAACCTAATCCATGCATAGGGTTTCAACCCTTAATTAAATCAACATCTAATTCATCATTTCTTTTCCCATTAAAACCACTATAACTTCTCAACAATCCTCATGCATAAACATATGTATCTGCTTGCCTTAGATGAAGCTTGAGTGTTATAAACCCTTTCTTAGCTTGGATTTAGAATGGAATTCCCCTCTTTGAAGCTTGGAACTCAAGAAGATCTCCAAGAAGATGAAGGAGATGAATCTCTTTCACTTGCCTCAACTTGCCTTCACTCTCGACGAAGAAGAAATCAACGAAAGAAGAGAAACGGAGGAAGAAATGAAAAGAGGAAGAAGTTGCCTAGGTTTTCTGTAAGTGAATGAACTCAAATGAGTTCCTTTCTTATATATAAGACCCCTTTTTACATTAAACCCCCCATTCATCATTTCATTTACACTTTAAGTCACTTGAAGGTCCATTTGCTCCAATATTCATCGAATGACTTCAAGCCTTTTATTAAAGTTATCGTACTCGTCGAGATACACATGTTGGTATCAAGACTTTCCGTATTGACAAAATACGTACAATTCCGTATTTACACACAAGTCCTTGGTTTGGCTGGTTTAAGCTTCATTTCTAGTTAATTCTTTGCAATTCATTTCATAAACTTATTTACTATTTCACTAAGCCTCATTTAGGCTAATTCGAGTTCATCTAATCATTAAACCGGCTTAATTAGTCGTAAGCCTGATTAATTAGAGTTAATCGTGATTAACTCGGGACGGAGCCTAACAAAAAATTAGGGAAAAATCAGCCACGGGTAAAATATTTTTTATGCTTTATGAGCTAATTATTTTGTTGTTCCATAGACGAACATTTTCGAAATGGAGCTATTGCTATGTTGCTATGTAAGAGAAAAAAATCAACAATAGAGCAAAAGTCGGTAACATGTATTATCACAGTTGACATCGAATAATTTCCTCCTCGACGGTAAATGATTGCACAGGTATCACCCTAAATCATGTTGTAGTAAAGCACATTTTTCATCTTTTGCTATGTTGCTTTGCATTACATTGACAGTTCCAAGCACGGACAATATAAGCAGGTCATGCATGTTTATATTTAATTCTGAGCGGCAATAAAAAAAATTAAAATTGATTTTCTTCTTTTCAAAACTTGGGGCTGCAGGGGTCAAGTAAGGGCCTAAATAGTGCAGGCCCTTTTAAGACTTTGGCTCACTCTGCAACCCTAGAGTGGGGATTGGACAACGGTGGCTCAAGACCAGCCTGATCCTTTGACAGTCTAGCTTAGAATTCAATCTACTGGGCAATTAAGATCTTAAATCCTCTTAGATTTTGAGCTAAACTTTTATAATCTGATTTTCTGATCACAGATAGATCAGGATTAGAATTAGGATAACATGTGCAATGTTATGGATGATGCTAGTTGTCCTCAATCTCATCTTGTAAAATGGTATCTTATTCTTTGATGGGAAAGTCCTCTTTTGTCTATGAGAGAGACGTGACGTGAATCCTTATCCTGAAAATAGTTTAATTGAGCCATGTAAGAATTATATCATGTCATTGTCATTTGGCGGATGCATCAATGCCCTGTCCAAGTCTAAATGGATTGAAGTCCTCACTAGGTTTTGAAGGATGTTGACCAAAGTCACCAAACTAATAAAATAAAGGTTTACTGCATAAAATTTTAGGACTGATAGTTGGACCTAAACCCCCCAACAAATTTGAGTTTACAGGGAAAAAACTACAGGAACGGATACCTAAATAACTGAAGTGGGCCAAGCTACGTTAACCATTTTATTTCCCACCTATTGAACTAATTCTTACAAACTCTAGCCGTTTTGTGAATACTTCAACTAAGAACTAGTTCAAGTGTTATCCTCCTCGTGATAACAATTTCCTTGAATTGAAGTTGTGGGGCCCCGTCGATACACAATCGAGAGCCGAACATATCCATACAAATACAATTAGGGATCAATTCCTTTATTTATTGTACGAACACTTGAGTAGAGTAGCATGGGTGTGTAGTTGAAAATTTAGATGAGAAAAAAAACAGGAAGAAAATTATAGATATTTTTGTCCACTTCCAAACGACACCTTGGAATTATAAGCTGAAGCAAACCATGTATTGGGTGGTGGGGGAACTCCCTCTCCATGCCTCACAAAAGCCAAAAAGGAGGAATGAGCCAGGCAGCCCATGCCCATGCCCATGCCCCCTTGAAAAAACATAAGCCCTTGCTTAATAAGGTTGGACATATTTTTGCACCTAACCATTTGGTACTTTAGTAGAATAGTAAAAATCAAGTAAAATTTCTATTTTTTAGATAAGATGTCACATTAAAAGCATTTTAATTCAAAATTTCTTTCATACCTTTAAAAAAATTAAAAAGTAACTATCTTTATCCACTAAAAACTTTAAAAAAAAAAAAAAACTTTACTTTTTAATATAAAAAAAATCCATATCAAATAACTCAAAAAAAATATCTCTATAACCCACTTCTATTTTATTCACTCTTATTTTATTTTTGATGCTTTACTTCAATTCATTTCGCTTGATTTTATATAAGTCCAAAGGCCAACCACTCCCTCTACTAGGGCATGCTTGTGTAACACTTTTCCATGGAAAAGTGGACGGTTTTCCATTGAAAACTTATTTTTCCGGCGTTTAATGCGGAACAATTCCGCAAAATCGCTTACGCCTTGTCAACATTTTCCTTGATAATGGTGGAAATGAGTTTCCTATGGGAGGTATGGGAAATGGATATCCTCGAAAAACTTCTCCCTCTTTTCCTCACTCTTGTCCATTTCAACCCAAAAACCCTACAACTCGTTCATTTTTTTTCTTTATATAAATTATTATTTAATGTTGAACAAATAATATACGTGTTATGTTATTTTTATTCAAAAAATTATATCACCAAATAAGAAATGTTGATTTTCTATAAGAAATCCACAACCGCACCGAACAACATTAACATTAATTCAATGAGGAAACTCTTTTTATACCTAACATGAATTTCTAGATTCTACAAGAAAAAAAAATTAATTTTTATTTTTATAAAATTTGCTTACATGCCAATTTTTTCTTTTCGTGGAAACGATGCCTACACAAACATGCCCCTAAACTTTTTCTGTGGACTGCCGGACTGGCAGGCATTCTTCTCCCACTCGTGCAAAAGCTTCAGAAAACAAAAGCGAGACAGATAAATGGATGCCGGCCTATTCATCTCATCAAAAGATCGTTGACCGTTTTCTGACTAATTATACTACTATGCTCTCTCTAGGACTAGTTTGACTGAGGTCTCAGCATCGAAACCCACCAAGTGTTGGAACCCCAGGCTTAGGTTTCCTAGCCCGACATATCTGGTGAGTGGAAACAGGGTGAGGCCACCGCCCCGGGGGATTTAATCAGGTGCTCTAAGAGGTCTTGGATACCCCCGGTTAGCCAAAAAAAAAAAAAAAAAAAAGTTTGACTGAGGTTCCTTCCGTAATTACATACAAATCTATGGAACCTTTTACAATTCCCCCCACAAATCACAAGACAACTTGAAAATCCACGTCATCAATCTGTGTGAACCCTTTCAAACCCATTCCCAACCCTCCGATCATCATCCATACCTCCATCTCCAACCCTCCATTCCTACTCACATCCCACTCTTTTTCCAAGCCCCAATCCACCTCCTGTTCTTCTGTTTTTTTTTAAATCCCACCCACTCCTTTCTTCTTTCCTCATTCCCACACACTCTCTCCAATCTCCACACCCCTCCCCCTCTCTCTCTTTCTCTCTCTAATGGCTGCAGAAGAAGTGGATAAACCTACTTCCCTCCCACAGTACCCTGAGGTAAAAACACCCAAAAACTTCCCATTTTGCCATCCTCTCTCCCCCCTTAATTACGAAAATGCACTTGGTGTCTGATCTGTTTGTGTAAAAAAAATTTTTTTTTTTTGTTTTTCCAGATGATTCTGGCAGCGATAGAAGCTCTGGGGGACAAGAACGGCTCCAACAAGACAGCCATCTCCAAGCACATCGAGTCATCTTACGGTGATCTGCCGGTGGGCCACGCGGATCTCCTGGCCCACCATCTGGACAACATGAAGAGGAGCGGGGAGCTCATCATGGTCAAGAACAATTACATGAAGCCCGACCCCAACGCGCCGCCCAAGAGGGGCCGCGGCAGACCTCCGAAGCCCAAGCCGGAGCTGCCGCCCGGGGCGGTGATCTCGCCGCCGCGGCCGAGGGGGCGGCCTCCCACGCTCAAGGATCCTGCTGCGGCGGCTGTCTCTCGGCCCCGCGGTAGGCCGCCGAAGAAGGCTCGGCTTGCAGTGGGGGGGCCGCCCCGGGGGCGCGGGCGTCCGCCCAAGGCGAGGGAGGAGGTTCCGGTGGTGGGTCTTGATTGAGATGAGGGGAATCTAATGCATTGCTAGGTTCTAACTTTTTCTTCTCTTTGTGGGGTTGGTTTTTTTTTTTTTAAGATTATTGTTTCTGAGTGTGGGGTTATGGGGTTTGTGTAATTGCATGTACATTGTGCAGCTGTGGTATGTTTTGTTTAGGTATTGAAAATGACTGGTCTGTTTAGGTTTGGAAGAATTGGATTCACATGCATTAGGTCTTTATGTTTGAGCCTTTTTTTATTTTTAAAGATGAATTGATGGGTAGGGTTAATTTGCTATGGAGTGAGTGTCATTGGTAATGTTTGGTTTCTTCTTTAATGCATACTTGGAGTGGAGAATGTTAGCTTACATATATGATTATTTTGGTGAGACCCATTTGAGTATGCTTGAATTGATGGGCCTCAAAAAAAGGTCTTTCAAGAGGAAGTGGAGTTTTATTTTTTTGCTGATAAAAGGGATGAGGAAGTGGAGTTCTTAAAATGAAGTATTATAAATTCAAATGGTGAAGTGATAAGCTGTATACCTTATTAAAATACATCTTTTTAGTTTCTCATAATTGCAAAACTTCAGTGTCCAATTAGGCATCTAATTCAACCAGACTCAAATCTGTAAAGTAAGACTGAGAAGATTAGTTTCACAATTTAAAAATCACTCTTAAAGTGGGTGGTTATTCAGCTGTCAACAATATAATTAGGTTTTCATCTCTCAAAAGAGTGTTTGATACTTACCTTGGCATGCTCACACAAACTCTCTCTCTCTCTCTCTCTCTCAGCATCAGCATCTTGGGAAATACTAGAAGGCTGGCATGTTCGCACAACACTAATCATTCAAATTACCAGATCATGTATACTATTTTCTTTTGGCAACACCAATGCTGAACTAATTCATTTCTCTTCTTTTACTTCCATCCATGTTTTGCTAGTTAAAATATATCTCTTTTTTTTTAAGTGCAATGGTGATTGATTCTACAATAGGGTCCTAATCCTTGAGTCGGAACACATGAGGCTCTTCTATCCATGGATTCAGTTTTGGATTTGAGTTTCTCTTGCATTTAGGAATTATTTGTCTTTTATGCATGACATGTGAAAATAAGATCTACATTTAGGGGTTGTTTGGTCTTTTCTAGTAAAAGAACTGAAGAATCTCTCAAAAACTGATTAAGCTGGAATTTGAAGAAACAAAGGTGAATATGATAAAATGACCCTCAAATGATTTCCATTTTATGGAAAATGTTTCAAGGGGAAATGAAAAATGAAACTTAGGACCTGCATGTTTGTTTAAAAATACATAAATTTGTGGTGAAATGACCTCCACGAGGATTAGTGAAAAGGTGAAAGATATAAGATAGAGATATAGATAGGAGCTTAACTTTGAAGGTTAGGTATTCATTTCTCATCCTCATCCTCCCTCAAGTTTCCATTAAAAAGGATGATATTTGATGATCATTTTTGGATATTCACTTTTGGTTATCCATTTTAACTACTCATGGAACTCAATCTTAGTTACTCAAGCTTGTTTCTTTAATTGAATTTATGGCAAGAATTCTAGTGTTGGGGAATTCATGACATGATGTGCTAGTTTGTCCTTAGACATTTGTCAAGCTGCTGTCTACTCAATCAATGGTTTCATCTACATATTTCCACCTTATATCCATCGCTCCTAACATATTTAACAATTCTTATTTAGAGCTCATTTGACCATAAATTTCGATTCATTCGATCATGAAAAAAAAAGGACCCATAACATTTGTTGTTGCACCTTGAAGGTTTACACAAGGAATTCTTAAACTATGGAAATGTTTTCTTGAGCCTGTTTGTTTGGATGAAATTTTTATGTTCAGGATTTTCTGACATCATTGTCAACTATTGTCTACGAAGCATTTTGAACCCCCTAATGGATTAGTGAGATTTCAAAAATCTAATCTTTTAAATTGTCACTTTTGGACTAAAAGAATTCTCCATGCTCTAAATATCTGAATGATTTTTTCAGTAAAATAAACATATATCTAAATGATGGTTTATCTAGTGCATTTGAAAAACTTGCCGGGTACTTTGGAGAATTTATATACCCTCCAACAGGAATTCTCATGAGAGAGGCTAAATACACACTGGTTTTTCCTCTTTGCACATTGGTACTCTCTACACTCCCCACACTTACTCTACAGGGAGAGGGTTCTCTCCCAAATACCCCAACCTCTCTTCTCTCTACACTCCCTCTCCTTGCTCGCTTGCGCCGCCCTCTCTCTCCCTGTCTCTCTTTATCTCTCTCTCTTAGTCTCTCCTCCCTCCCTATCTCTCTCCCTCTCCCACCCTCCTCTCCCTGTCTTTGCCCACCTCCAATCCTCTCCCTCTCGTTGCCATGGCCGCCCTCTGTCCCTCCCTCCCTGACTCTTTCCCTCTCCTTCTCCCTCTCCCTCCAGCGATGCTGTTGGAGGGGGCGGTGGTGGTAGAGGTGGCTGTGTAGAAAGAAGCTCGGGATGTAGAGAGTTTGATAGATATCCTTTTAGGTGATTTTCTATATAGGTATTTTGGTATAAAAAAAAATAGCGTGCAAAGATCAATTCTCAGTGGGCATTTAGCAGCTCTCTTGTCATAATTCCTGTGAACAAGTAGCTCCCCCGGTTAATTTGCACACATCTTTATTTTATTTCAATGACCATGTCTGAGACTTGTTGGTAAGCTCCCGCACCTAATAAAGAGTAGTCCATGACAAGGAAACAGTCAAAGTTAACCACCAATCCCACATGTTGAAAAAGCACATCACAATGTGGAGTTGATAACAGTAGTTATGCAATGATATATATCTTAAAACTTGACACTTCCTTATTAAGGACACATTTATGTACGGCCCTGGAAAAAGTATTTTGTCAACTTCTGCATTTCCTCTTACGGGAATTTCTTTGCACTTGATGGAAAAACTTTTACTTGTTGCAATTTTTTCTTTAGAAAATTGTGCTTTACCAAACTGTCAAAATGAAACGACCACAAAAAGTACGAATATTTTCACTGCGTTTTTGTGGAAATAGTGTGGCACGGTGTTCCCCGAAGGCTTATTTCCATATGAACAAGGGAAACTTTCACTTTTCCATATAATGGGCTAGACGTTTTGCCTTACCTGACTATTGACCTAACAAAATTTGGCAGTGGACCTACAAGAGAGAGCAACCTTTGTAGGGAGAATAAGAGTTGAAATCAAAACCTCTAGTTTCGAAAAAGAGAAGAACCGTAGTTCTTACCACTCAACTAACCCCTTAGAATTATATCTAATGATTGTAGAACCATATGAAAGATCTTAAAGAGAGAAATAAATAATAGAAATAAAAGTGGAGAGAGAGATGGTTGCTAATATATCTGCTGCTTCTTTTGAAGTCTTCTAGAGAGAGTGCTATGGAGAAAGATGGCTCAAGTTGAACCCAACTCGTACACGTGTTTGGTAAATGTTAACCCGCATTAGACAGGTTGATGTGAGTCACGTTTGTGTTGGGTTAAGCAGGTTGAGTTCGGGTAAGGTTGACTACTTGGATCATATGTTGCCAACCCTAATTTATAATTGCTTTTGCTAGTTTTGCTTTTACACTTGGCCATATTTAAAGCCATGATCTTTATAATCTAACTTCTTTCACACCACTTAAATTAAGACGGTATACAGGGGAGTTTATCCGGCTTCCCTTTGGGCCAGGAGGGATTAGTCCAGCCCAAAGGGTTGGAACCCTCCTATAGCAAAAAAAAATCAAGACGTTCTTTCTCAATTTCTTTGTTTATTGAAGTTCTAATCCTTTATCATGTCTTACAGGGGTGGTTTTGACCTTTTGTGTTCAAAATCATTTCAGATAATGTTTGTTTTTTTTATTTATTTTTCTATTGAAGTTGCTTTGAGGTTTTCTTTAATTTATATAATTTATAACTCTATCTTTTCTTGTTGCTCTACACATTCATCTAACATGTTCATCTAAGCATACTTTAGTTTCTCATTTTCTGTTAGGCCCCGTCCCGAGTTAATTAAGATTAACTCTAATTAATCTCAATTAAGGCTAACTAATCGTGTTTTGACCAAGTGAAATGGAATTAGCCTAAAGTGAGGACATAAGGCTTAATGAAATAGGAAATAAGATTATGAAATGAATTGAATAGAAATTAAGCTCAAATAAGCAAACTGAGGACTTTTCAAGAAATACGAATCTTCGCGTATTTGATCGAATACGGAAACTCTTGATACTAACATGTGTATCTTGATGAGTACGACAAATTTCGTAAAAGACTTGAAGGTGTTCGACGAATATCGGATCGAATGGAACTTCATTTGACTTAACTTGTAAATGAGAGAGTAAATAGGGGGCTTAATGTAAAAGGATCCTTATATATGATAAGATGAACTCATTTGAGTTCATTTATTTCATTCAAACCCTAGGCAACATCTCCTTCAGCCGTTTTCTTCTTCTTTCTTCCGTTTCTGCTTCATCAAGTGTGAATTGAAGTGATTGAAGTGAAGAGGAGTCTATCTATTTCATCTTCTTCATCATCTTATTAGAGGTTCTTGGAATTAAAGCTTCAATTTGAGGAATTCCATCTCAAATCCAAGATAAACAAGGGGTTTTGTGTCTCTCAAGCTTCAAAACAAGGCAAGTATACCCCTGTGTTTATGCTTGTTAAGGTGTTTTCATTGATTTTGATGGAAATATATGATGAATCCAATGTTAAGGTAATTTAGGGGTTTGAAACCCTAATTATTAGATTATGCTAATTATGGTTAGATTAGGTGAATGATTAAGATTAGTGTGTTCTTGTTATCTCCATAAGTAACTTGTCTCTCAGGTGCATCAGGTATAAGAAAGAAGGCTGGAATGGATTAAAACTCATTCCCTGCACTGCAGTTACAGAACTGATGTTCTGTTTCTGCAGTGTGGCCGGTCGACCGGCCACATGGCCCGGTCTACCGGGCACACAGGGTTAGGTTCGCAAGAACCTAACCAAATTACTGTTCCTGGATTTTTGGTTACAACTGGGGGCCGACCGGGCAAGGGTCAAGTCGACCTGGCAACTGGAAATCCTGAAAACCTTCCAATTTAACTCGGAATCTTTTGAATTAATAAACTTGATCATAGAAACTGATACCGTTCATAGCTAGACCATCATAAGTGTTAACGAGGGTTATCTTAATGTATACATTTAACTAAGTAATGTCATTGACAGTAATACGTGCATTAATAACCACCGTTCACTCAATGATTGGTTAGAGGAGTGATTTAGAGTTGGAATAGAATTGATGTGAATGGATGATGGGTCTAGCACTACATAGTGGTTTCCGAACTCATTATGGAATTGAACTGAATAAATTAATGAATGAACAGTTATGAAAAGTAACAATGAACTGAAGAATCCTACTGCAGTAGATGGAATTGGGGGCGTTCCGGAGCTCCGTGGTGACACCAGTGATCTCTGATCAAGACACTGGGAGATCCCACCTTATTGGACCGAAAGGTCATTGACTGAAAAGTCATATATTGGACTGACGAGTCCTATTGATAAGTCATTAATAAAGGCTAAATGTAATTGAATGAATATGAAATGCTTCCTTTTGGAAGAACTGAATCGAGTTGAAACCAATACTAGTATAGTTGTCAATATTATTGTCAGGCTTACTCGTGTTTACTATTGATTGTCTAGAACTGGAAATCAATGAATTGTCAGGAATTGTCAAACATGCTATAAATATATGGATATCTTGTTGAACCGTCGTGTTCACGGTATTACTGATGATATTACAGGCTCAGTTACCCGTGCCGGTCCCTCCGAGACCGTCCCGCCAGCGGAGGAGGCTCATTCGATACCTGCAGGAGGTCTAATCGAATGGACATGATCTGATAGGGCATACACGGAGATCTTTTGGAGACTTTGTGATTAGAACTCTTTTGTATAGTCATTTTGGTATTGTAGATGAGGTCCCCTACATTGTATTTGAATATGCAGTGGTTGCCTTAATTAGAAATGAAAGTTTGTATATGGACTGTACTTTGTACGTAAAGGTTATGATTCGTTTTGAAAGAATTGTCAATGTATCTATGTCTATATATTTCCGCACAAGTGTACATTGACAGGTACAAATGCAAGATCCCATTCTGTAAGGATCCGGCCCATTTCTACCGGGCTGATATTGTCCGCTCTGAGCCTCGGCCCGCACGGTTTTACTTGATGGCATTCCGTCGCAACGTCGTCAAAACGCGTCAACCAAGTAAGGCCAGCATCCCACATATAGCCAGGACTCGGGGCAGCCTCATAGGCGATGTGGGACGTGTTCTCACATTTTCTCATTGCCAAAAATTTGATTCCATAAATAAAGTAGATCTAACTTCTTCTTTTTTTTAAACCGTCCTGTGAATTAAATGCTAGTCACCACAAATGAGATTTTGACCCAAATCTTGTCACAGATCTTTGTGCAGTCCGGTGGATCGTCTTCTGATCTCGAAATCTTCTCAGCTTAAGAGTCTCACATTTTTTGACTAGCTGTAAGACACCATTTGTTCAGAGCCACTGCTAGGCAGGGAAGGATCTACATATGCTTGAGAGGGGTCAATTGCCCCTTACATTTCCTTTAAATTAAGAGAAAGATATGGATAGATAAATTTTGATCCTATCCTTATGCGCTTCCTCAAATTTTCTTTTTCTCATGTTTGCTCCTTAACAATCTTTTTTCCCTCTTAATAAAAAATGAAGCTTTTAAAACACAAAAGGGGTTTTGGGGTTTTGGGGTTTTGGCCTTTTATTCATAGAAAAGATAACTCATCAAACCACCAATAAGGTATGCATTATGCTGTGAATTTTCTCCTTTTTATTCTTTCTTTTTCTTGCCCATAATTATGAGTCTAGAATCATAATTCTCTCAAAGTTTGAAATTCATAATCACCATAACTCGTTTAGTTTATTATCAAAATTTGAGTTTTTAACATTTACTTCAAAATCTAGATTAAATAAGACCTAATTTAATTTCTAAGTAAGAAGTTTCAGGTTGCTATGAATAGAGGTCCTTAAAAGTCTTTTCTATAGTAATTACATGTCAAAGGTTCTATCAAGGTTTGTGGTTTTATTAAAGTTTTAGAAAAAAATTTACCTCTAAACAATGGCTCAAAGATCAAGATTTTTTATAAATGTCAACCCCATATTATGATCTAGACAATTATTTAGTTTAACTTTTAATTAAAATCATGTGCTCATGAGTAGAAATATTAAAATTATGTAATTTACAATCCTTCTCTGGTCTTTTGTACCCATTTTTTCATTGTTGGATATAAAGAACAACTTAAATTTTATCTTTTTTAAAAAAATATTTTTTTTTTGGGTATAATGCAATAACCAATCAATAACTTTTTGTACATATTATAATGTAATAACAATTTTGAGGTATAGTGTAATAAAATTTATAATTCTTTCTTAAACTTCTCACTAGGAGAAACTTTTGCCCCATCTACGAGAAAATCCTAACTCCGTCACTGCCGTTAGGAATCCCAAAGGTTGGGTCTGCCTGGTGTTATTACTTAGGGGTGTGGGTGGAGTGCTTCGGTTAGTACCGTGAGGCTTTGTCCAGGTCTCATATCAAAAATGACTTTTCAACATCTCTAGACTTATAAGTCAAACCCTGTGTTGACTCAATATGACATGTTTTAAAGCCGTGCAATGCCGGATTCCATAAGAACTTCCAAGTTAAGCCATTCAAACTCTACAAATTAAGACTTTGTTGATTCTTGCTATCAATTGCTCATATATAATGATGGATCGGGACGTGGAAGACTCCGACACGCGGCCGGACATCCTTATATAAACAATCCCGATGAACTTTGGTTACTGCTATCTTACGGGAAGCGTATGTCTGGGACATAGATGATTCAGACTCTATACGATTGCTTTTCTAACAAGTCCAAGTTTATGTGATTCTAAATTACATTAAAACAAGTTTCGACACCTTAACTCCCTTGGTAAAAGGGATTGACAAGTTGATGTGGTTATTTATATGTTTTTTCTTGGCTATTTAATTTACTTCAATTGGGACACAATTCAGTGACTTTTTATTTAGTTATTTCTTCAATGGCTAGGATCTGATCATCATATATCGATTTTTAAGTTAGATAAGTGGTCAAGATTGTAACCAGGTTTAAAACCTTGGAGCTACTCTTATAAATACATCCTTATAATGAATGTCAAAATACAGATTTCTCTAGAACTTGTGTAGATTCTTCTAGGGTTTCTATGATTTCGGGTTGGGAAGTGAGTATATTTGTTCAAGAGCTTCCTTTTTGGGGGGATTTTTGCATTGTTCACACACCTTGGTAAGCATCGATTTTCCTTTCATTGTTTTTTGAGGTCTTACTTGAGGTCTTTTTAATTATCGGGTGGACTTAGGGACATCCACCCTCTTGCCTTGAATTTTGCTCTTGTAGTTATGAAAATCCCGCATCAACTATCCATAACTCTAAGCAAAGTAGTCTTTGTTGTTTTTTTTTCCCCTACTACATGCAACAATCATCTATTCTTTGAACCAATACTTTTTTCTAATTCAAATATAAAAACATGATATTATAATTAAGCAGCTGCAAACAATCAATAACTACAAGAGTTGTGAACCTTGGTGTGGGAATTACAAAGATGCATACAAATCAATTGGGTTGGAGAGATCAAAGAGTCTCATCATGGATTAATGAATGGGCCCTAAATACGAAAGTGGAGGGAGAAATTGTGTAGGTGTGTAGGCTGATATTTGCCAAGAGTTATTTTTTATGGGTTTGCATGAGAGGTAACATTTTCATCACCATGGGACACCCATGACAAATCCAACCCCCTCACAATTACCAACCCCTTATGAGTTAGCAATCACCTTAATCCGACTCTAGTCTGATTAATAATCACCCTCAAATTAAATCTCAATATTTTTTAAGTTATCTTTTTCATGAAATTTAATTTGATCATTATTATTATTCAAATTAATGCGAAATTATGGTGAGTGCTAATTCATTTGGGGTTAGTGAGTATGAAGGGGTTAAATTTGTCACGGGGTGTTCCACATGGCGGTAAAAAGGTTACTTCTCACCCAAATTCACGAGACGCACTCTTAATTAGCAAAATGTAGTCCTATATGTATATATTGTGTGTGTATATTATGTGGTGTGTGCAAGTAGCCAATACATAAAAAAAAATTAAAAAAAAAAAAAATTTAGAGGGACCGAGGGGAGGGGGATGGTTTGACATTTCCGCCCTCTGTCCACATGGCATATTTGAAGATCATGAATATCTGATGATGGATAACAAGGTTTAATAGCTATATATGTGCATTTTTAGTCATTAAACTTTGAGGCCCTTAATTTACTAGAAACTTATGATAATTAGATCCTGCCTATTTGGGCATTTCTGTACCCTATGATAGTACCTTCAAATCCAACCTATTTCACTGATTTGCATATTATCCAAACAGGCAACATCTAAGGTTCGCAACTCTCATAGCTATATGTGGTTCTCACCTAAATATTATTGATTTTGGTCATGGATTAGGTTGAAACCTAATAGGGAGAAGAATCTACTTTGCACCTCTTATTGTCTTAAAATGGATTCAAAACGCATTTAGTGGGTTTGGAAATCATAACTGCAACATCTGTTACAGACCGACCTCATAAAGAGGATTTACCTCTATTTCACACAACCTCAAAAAAGAGGTGAATCCAAACAGAGGAGTGCATCTTAAGCAGACAGACTTTGGATGAACATTAAAACCCACGTTCATTTTAGCATGATCTTTTTTCATTTTTCATTAAAATCTAACACCCTACGTGATGATCCGAACCATTGGAATTGTTAGCACGGCTTATATACTAAATTTCATCCATTGATCTTGTTATGACCTCAAAATATTTACCAAAAAATGTGAATAATTTTATATATACTTTTGGACTCCGTGGACCCTAATCACAATCCAAACCGTTGATCCTCTTTGGAATGACAAAAATGGCTGTGGGCTAAAAAATCAACCTCTGATTCTTTGTGGATATCATGAAATTCCCTAAAAATGTAGACCGTTGATGTACAATGTGTTATGGGTGGGTTTTGAACATCTCCACAGGCAGTTCCATTTTTTCCTTTTTTGTAAAAGAAATATTCTGGGGCCATAAATTATGATCAAATCTTTTGGATATATTTAGGAGGTGAAACACGACTATGGTCCACCCGTTGGATCATCATACATTTTGAGATATTTATAAAAAAATAAAAAAATCCATACAATTAATATCTATTTTTTTTATTTTTTATATCCGTGGGCCCTAATATTGAGATTTTGAACGAAGAGAAGATGAGAAATAAAAACCTAGTCATTCTTACCCTCGTATTCAATATATGAAAATATCTAACGTCTCATCTAAACTTTTTTCTTATATTCCTCACCCCTTACCTTATATTATTTTAACCCCCACCTACGCAATAATCCTCTGGCCGAGTTTGAAGCTCTTAACCAGACGCGTGGTTCCCCTGCCGGTTGCCACTTCTGCCAACCCTGGTTAGCCACAAATCAAGAAAGCAGTCACAGGGAAAAGAATGTGAAAAAAGGAAGGGGTCAGCGGCATCTCTCACTTTCATCAAAGTGACCTTTATCCCAACCCTTCAAAAGTCCACATCTATTGGCCTCTTTATAAGGGGCCCACCACCACCAACAAGAACAAAAATCAACACTCATCATTCCTGTGGGCCAGCCCAGAAACACCTGGCCTCTCCCTGCTTGCTGCCTGCACTGGGAGCCACCCAAAAGCCTCCAAAACAGCTGGCAAGTGGGCCCCGCAAACCCAGCAAAATCCCAGAAAAGTCAACCCCTGGCCGCCTTGATTCCATTCCGTTTTCCACTCCCACTGATCCCCGTGCAAGTACTTTGACCTCACTAAAATGCGCCGACCCTCACATCACATATAAGCCTCATAATAGATTCAACTGTACTACTTTAATCCAAGTCACATTCTCCCCCACGACTCCCATTCCTCTGCGTCCTGGAAGTAGAGATTCTCTGAATTCCATCAGTGAAACTCCATGGGTGGGTCCCTTATTTATAATCCAATCCGTTAAAAGTTACACTCCCACATTGATCTACTGTTGTATGAAGTCTCACTTCAATCGGTCTTATTTACACTGTTGGATGTATTGAAAAAGTCAAAGTAGTTTTTTCACATGTTTTTGACCATGGAAATTAGAGAATCTGTCTGCCTCACGCCTGCTGAGGTGAGTGAGGTTGCTTGGTGCGCAGATTAAGGAGCTTAAGATGCAACCACCCACCACTTTCTTGGAATATCTTCACCTTCCTTTTGTTTGCTTTTCTTCTTTGTGTCACTGCCACTGAGAAAAAATAGCAACAGCAGCTGGTGTCTCAGAAACTTGTTTGGAGAAGCTAAGGATGGAGGACCTGCCAAAGGGTTATAGGCCTAACGTTGGAGTGTGCATCCTCAATTATGATAACCAAGTAAGTTTATGCTAAATCTTTGACTCTGTTTCATTGCTCATGCCTTTCGATTTTTTTTTTTTTTTTTTTTTGTTCCCTTGAAGTTGGTAGGTTTAGAAGTTTCTATATAATGGGTTAGTGCCTGTGTGTCTGGGTTTTCAAGTCAGTTGTGTTATTTTTTGGTAGTGGGGTGGTGGGGGGTTGGGATTGGAATTTAAAAGTCAGGATTTTGATGGGTTTTAAGTGTTTTGTTTTGGATGAAAGAATGGAGAAAAGATAGCCTGGTTTTGTTGGTTGATTAGGAGGGAGATGGGAGATTCTTGGTTAGAATAATGGAGTTAAGTAGCTGGATAATTGAGAATTTTATTTGGGTTTTGTTTGGTTTTTGTAGGATTTGATTGAGGTCCTGTTTGGGGGATCATGGTGTCTGGCATTAGTTGTTGTTGGGGTGATGGATCTTTTTCAGTCATAAATTAGTGTGGTTTTTGGGTAACATCTAGCATGTGGTGGTGCAGAATGCACTAAAGTATGTTGTGACCTCTCTCCTACAGATCCAACTTGATCTATCTTGGTCATTCGTCTGGTGGAGCCTGCATCGGGTTGCTAATAGACCTGGAATTGTTCTGAGCAGATGAGTTTGAAGTTCCTAAACATCCCATGAATAATAAATAACCTATGAGTGGATGCTCAGGAAAATATAGGTAGTGGTCAAAATTGAGAAACATAAATCACCAATCTGATGGCTAGATACTCAAGGTCTTCCATTCAGAATAATTTTCAAGATGGAACCCTAGCAAATCCAATGTGTGCTCTCTGGGTGGATGGTCAAGAGCTTAGAGGTATGATTGGACCATGTAGTCTGAAACATGGATGTAGTAGTCCTTCATGATGTTTAAAAGTGACCAATCTTAAAAGGGACAATTCTTCATGGTTGTCATTCTAGTACAAACCCAAAGTTGCAGTTTTCATCTTTTACAATTTTTATTTTTTTGTAGTTTTGGTGTTAAAAATTGTGTAATAATCTTACAGTCGGTGTTGAATCTGCTCAATGCTGCAATATTGGAAGCTTGTCGCTTTATATTGCACCATCTGGCAGATGGTGGAGAATTGAGTTTGCAATGTTCCAACTTGCAGCGACATGCCTTTTTATAAAGTCTTGAATAAACGACTTATTATTAATTGACAAAATCCTGTGCCCTCCATTTGTACAGGGATAGTCAAGTATTTTTCTCTGAATAGAAGTATTCTTCTGTATTTTTACAGCTTTGGTTACAACAATTTTCAATGCATGAAATGATTTTCCTTGTTATTCCCCATGCAGATTTATGTGGCTTCCAGATTGAATGTTCCAGGAGCATGGCAGATGCCACAGGTGATACCCTTTTCCTTTAAATAGCAATCCAAGAAAATGAATATAAACTGAAGATTTTCATCCTAATTATGACTTGCAAAGATCTTTGATGAAAAATTAAATATAGTGCACGATATCCCTCCATTCCTTATCAATGTCTGTAACCCTACTTGTATCTGGGCATCATAGCTTTTAACTTGTTCATCCCAGCACATGAACATTGTTCAGTGTGAAAATAAGACTCTTGTACTAATGCCTCTGACTTTTGGAAAAGTTCTGCTCAAATAAGAACTCAAAACTAGCCAACCATTGATAGAACCAAGCCACTTTGAGTGACACCATTTGTAAAACTTGGTGAACCTTGATTGAAAGGACTGCTCAAACCTTTAGCACTTTAAATTTGTGTGATATGACTCAAGACTAGGTCTAGTAGTTGATTAAATCAATATTCCTTCAATTCTCTTTAAATAGTTTAAGATGCGTTGGCTTCTTGCTGTTTCAGTGCAGAGAGAATTTTTCTGAGACTTTGATAAGTCTACTGCGATTAGAATTTCCCAAATCAGGATGATTTTCTGTTGGTTTAGGCCCACATTTATTTCCTTGCTACTTTAAAGCCTAGAGAACTCCCTCCTTATTTCTAGACTTTCAGTAGTTCTAGGTAGAATTCACCAAAGAAAAGGAAAAAAAAAAAAAGCTTTTAAAACAACATGAAGCCCAATGCAAAATGAAGATATACTAAGACTAAGAGGAAAGGGAATGCTAGTGTGGCAAGTGTTTTATGGCCACCTGCAGATCTGATGCAACCACCCTTTATCCAGTTTAGGGACCACCACGTGGCAATTAATGTCGCATGGCAGATGAAGAAGGTAAAATAAAAATATTAAATAGAGATAATGATGTCATACCCTATTTTGAAATGCATAAAATTTATAATCAACTGTAAAAGGGGGAATTGTCTGTTTCTATCAGCCAATGCAAGATGTATTCACAAATACATAAGATTGTGTGATCAACTAGGATAGGGAGAACAGTCAGAATCTCATCGTCAATGCAAATGTATTTAGAAAAATAATGATTCAAAGTTTCAAATTCTAGATCAACATATTTAAAGCAAAAGAAAACTCCACTACACAGAAAGGGAACAAGGGAATAAAAGCTAATGAATCTGACACTATATAAGTGAGCAAATTAAAGAAAAAAAAAAGAACTAAGATTAAAATGAGAAAAAAAGATCTATCAATAAATTTATGCTAATCAGCAGCAACTATCAAGAAACTGACTACCAACAGTTGCTAATGACAAAATATCCGCCAACAATCTGATGCTAAGTTTAATCGACAAAATCCATCATTGAAACAGCAAAGAGTAAAACTTCTCATTAACACTATCTGTCAGTAATGTATGTGAAGAATCAAAATATCTATCAGCTAAAACAATAACAGGGAAACAAGGGCAACGAGCCTTATCATCGATAAATGCAACTCTTCCCATGTTGTAGACAGTTTCATGACTTTCATCCCCATCTTCCATAATGACAGAACCATGCAATGGATCACTATTCTCAATTAACCAATATCATTGAGTCTTTTTAGGAAGTGTAATTCACGTCAGCAGGATAGAGTTATTCTCTTCTATCAGATTTCTTGGGATTCATTTTATTCCTTTAACTTCTTGACTATTTAGTTAAGAAGCATTATAATTTCTCTCACTGCTTGGTGTTGACATGTCACCATCGGCCATTCCCTCTTCACAAACTGCATGACAACTGAAATAATTGAGATACTTGCTTACGTCATGGATGATGACAGTAGTTCATTAGTGAGAGATGAGAAGACCAACCATTCTGGATCCTAAGTTTCTTGGCGGCAAACTTGAGAAAAACCACCTTTAGGTGCAAACTAGAAGTCCTAAAATGCACACCACAATGTCATAGCGCTTTCATCAGATGATGGTAACTCTTTTATTCATAAGAAATCAGTTAAATTGCCATGTTCTTTAAGTTCTCAGCTGATATTCAAAAGAAATAGTAAAATAACTTATCTTTTTACTATATACCTTTATTGCACAATATAAATGTACTTCGTTACTTTTTCATGTAGGGGGGTATCGAAGATGGTGAAGATCCAAGATCTGCTGCCTTGAGAGAATTACAAGAAGAAACTGGAATAGTATCAGCTGAAATTATTGCAGAGGCAAGTTTCTGGAGCTGTATGCTTTTAATACTTGAAGTTCTTACTTTAAGATACATTCATCTAAAACATCATACAATATATAATCAAGTTCTAATGTGGACTTCGTCCTCCCTTTCTTCCTTTGTAGTAATAGGCTAAAGCATTACTAAGGCAGGCAAATGCCTCAAGAGACATTTTAGAAATGAAAAACAGAATTATTATTGGATCTTGCATCTCAAATGGGTATAGTTTGTTGATGCATCAAATCTAATACATGTGGAGCACATGGTTAGGAAATTAGGTTAGCTGGACAGCTGGACCTTCGATCTGATGGGCTGCACTTCAGACGAGTGATGCCCTAAGTATCTCCCATATTTGGAGATCCTAACACTAAAAGAAAAAATAAATAAATAAATAAAGCTTTAGAAAACAATAATTTGTTCAAGGTCATTCGAGCTTTTCCTAGGAGTATAGCATGGTTAGTTCAGCACCATAGGACCTGGTATTCACAAAGAAAGAGATGCATTTGTACAAAAGTGGATAGCACCTGGGGCATGGACTATGATCAAGAGCTCAACTTACACTGAACCTTCATTTAACACAGAAAATTACTTTTTTGCATGTGGGTGCTTTAGATGTAATTTCTGATTAGTTTTGAGGACCAAGACATTTTTGGTACATCCAAGGCATGCTAATCTCTGGAAATGTTTAGTTTGGATAGTTGTTCATACCAAGGTTATCTATGACTGTTATTTGATCAGTTGATGATGGAGTAATACCATAAAGTGGCTTCATTTTGGATTTTGATATATAGTGAACATGAACCAGAGTTCTCGTCAAATGAGATGGTTGGAGCAAATTAAGAGACAATTTTCATTTCCTAATGGTGATAATCTCTAGAAATGTTTACTTTGGATAAAGTTCAAATAAAATAAGGTATCTATCAATATTGTTCATTTCATTGATGCAGAAAAATGCCATATAAGTGTCATTTTGGATTTTGATATTGTAAATTTGAACCAGAGTTCTAGCCAAATAAGTGGGTTGGAGCAAATAAAGAGCTACTAAGCTTTTCATAATAGTGATGAAAGTTATGCTTGTGCAATGGCAGGTTCCGCACTGGCTAACATATGATTTCCCTCCATCTGTCAAAGCAAAAGTTAACCGCTTGTGGGGAGGAGAATGGAATGGTCAGGCACAAAAATGGTAAGTTGTTTCCCTTTTACTAAATTGCACTTGGTATTATTAGCCACATCAGGAGACCTTTGTAATAGACTCACAGGTATAAGGCCATGAGTCCAGATCCTCTCCATCAATCGTTAGACTATTGGAGAGTTCTCTAATCTAGCTAGTAGATTGGAAATATAGCACATAGCATTTTTCTTGTGCCCCCATCAAATCCAAGGGTGGTGGTGGATTAGTTATTTACAAAAAGTCTATTAGATCTAAGGTCATGAAATGGATGGTCTAAATATAGTGTGGCAATTCTATTTTGACTAGCATTTATGACCTTAGATCCGATAGCTAGCAATACTTAATGGTTCTATTTTTGAAAGATCCCAATCAGCAATCCCTCCTCATATCTGGTGTCCCAATGGCTCCATATAAATGCAATGACTCCTGTTTCTTAAACTACCTGAGAAAGCCCCACCTTTGCTGGAGAGGACTCGGGCTTATAAAGCGTCAATTGTCCTATCTTGTTTTGACTTTATTTGTATGCATTCATAATCCAGATTTCAGATATGTTTTCTTCTAGGATGCCATATTTTGAATCACGTTGTATTTCTACTTCTTGGATAGTTCGAAGATACAATTTAAGTTGTATAATTGTTTATTCAGTCATCCAATTCAGAACTCTGCAACTATTCATTTCCTCCTAATCTCATAAATCCTGATTATAAGTTGATGGAAAACTATCCATGGAAAGATTCCAATTAGGAATCTTTCTTCTTGAATTGGAATCTTTCTTCTTGTGGATTTTCTTATTTTAGTAAGAAATTTATATACCTCTATTTAAGATCTCTCATCATGTATTGCATTACTATGTTGTACTACACACAGAGGACTTTAACTCATGCACTTTAGAACTGAAACCATGTCCCTAACTGGCTGGGCTAAAGCTGAAGACTAATATTTTTGTATGGAACTTACGTATAGTTAACTTGTTACTAATCTAATATGTTTTGGCAGGTTTCTGATGAGATTCACTGGAAATGAGATTGAGATCAACTCATCAAGTGGGGTGAAAGATAATGAATTCTCAGAGTGGAAATGGACCGGTCCTGCAGAAGTCATTGAGCAGGTACATCGCAAAGCATCCTTAAACATTTCTTCAGTCAATTTGCTGCTCAATGGTCTGTAATATGATGATCCACATATACTTTCACTGTACACATTGTGTGCGTGTATCCAAATCCAAACTGTCTTTATATGTATACCATCTCTACCGTCTCTCTACATGCATGCAGGTAGTCATCCATGCATGTTTTTTCTCTTCTAATGTTTGATGTGTAGAAAGCTTACCATAGACGGGTTATTTCTATGCAGGCAGTGGATTATAAGAGACCCGTATATGACGAAGTTATAAGGACCTTCATGCCTTATCTTAATAGCAAACCAGAAAAGTAACGTCTGTTAGAACGTAGAATTAAAATGCAGGTACATGATGTGCAGAAGTTTACAGTTCTAGCCAATGCTTCTTAACTTGTTTGCTTTACTTGTTCTCTTTGGATTATTTAGTTTCTATCCTTTTCTGTAAATTATCTGTTCTGAAGACATGAAACAAGGGTTCAACAGTAGGTGGGAAATTATTGAATGGTAATGGTGAGGATTCAAGAGTAGTGAGAAAACCTTTATTAGCTATTGTTCTTTTAAGTAACATTTATCTTATTTATCTTTTTGCATCTCTTGCACACAAGAACTCATATCTGGTTGTCATTAACTTACCAGGTCTTTTGATTTCTTTGCATCTACAATTTTGATCATGGTAAGAATGCTTTTGTGGCGGGGGGGCGGGGGGGCGTTACACAATAGTATCCTATATTTTTGCAACTATTATGCTAGTTTCATAGAGCTGATAGGCAATTGGTGCTTTGTGCTGTGATTTTTAGGTGAGCTGAACAAGGGCTCGCCCATCCTGGGTCTGGCTGTGGCCTGGCTTGCTTTTAGAGCTGGGTGGGCCAAGCTTTTACAAGTGTGAGGTGGGGCCAGGCCTGAGATTTGGGCTCAATGTATAAATTGGCTGCACTGGAACTGACCTATGCCTAAAAGTCCAGTCCAACTAGATGGACTTTCTTAGAAAAAAAAAAAAAAAAAGAGGCCCAACTTTTCATTGATTAGTGAGGGACAGGCCTGACTTTTAGGGCCATGGGCTGGACGTGGGTCTGAGTATTAGGATTGCGTCTAAATGGGCTTTGACCTCCCTGGCTTAACGAATTAAAAAAAAATAAAAAATCGCACAATATATTTCATGGATGGAACAGTGCCAGTTTTAGGCCAGACTAGTCTCCTGAGATGGAACCTGGCCTGAATATTGGGCCTGATAACTTGGACTGGCCTATGCTGGCCCAACCCAAACCATATGAACCCGAGCCTACATCTCAAGTAATAGCATCTCGAAAAAATAATGGTGCATGTGGAAGATGGCAAGCTCTTCATAATTTGGCAAAATGGGTTGTTTTCATATGATCAAGGCTTCAAGCTTTACTTGGCAGAGTGCATAAATTGTGGAACAAAATCAGGCTTGTGGGGTTTAGCAAAGTTTCTGGTGAGAAATGGATTCTATTTTGATTGTCCCTTAGTCTTGTGATGGCTAATTCACAAAGTCCCTGCGTCTTTTTAGAAGGCATAATTCACAGTCTTCTTTACATATGGTGAGTGGAAAGTAAAGATCATGTGCTCCTGCCTCCCTCAGAGGACTTTGATGCCCCTTACCAGCTGATCTAGCAACCTGGTCAAGAAGATTGTGAATTTAGGAGGGTTATAGAATCAGTATTTTTATTCATATCAGTCAACTCATTGATTTGAACTTAGGGATGTCAAGCGCGCCGTGCCTAAAGAGGGCTGGGATGTGCCATGCCTGGCTTGCCTTTTTAATTTTTTTATTTTTCAGATTAATTTTTCTTTGCTGTTCTGTATAAAAATCAAGGTCATATACATTGTCCATGCATCACATAGACCTCACAATCTCATCATCTACATCAATGTTCACCAAGTGACAGTGATGGACTCAAGTAGACGGATATTAAGTGAGAAATTTGAGTTTTAAGTTTCTTCTTCAGTTCCCTCTATATAAATTGGGATTTAGGATGATTGGTGATGGGTCGGGCCCAAATGATTCAGTTCATGATGGTGGGTCAGGCCTAAGTGACCCGAGTCTGTGATAAGCCCAGGTCCAAATCCACCCAATTGGGATAAAAAGAAAAAAAATTTGTAGGATGTCTATTGGTAACATTACTCAACTAAATTGTGAAAATTTAGATTAGAAAAGAGGAGGTGACTGCGGGCCAGGCGGGCCGTGCCTGCGGGTCGACCGTTATGAATGGGTCGGCCCACAGCGGGGCCTTGCAAAAATGGGCCAGCCGTGCCCGTTCTCTCTGCCCAGCACCGGCCGTGGACTGGTTTCAACCCGGCCAGGCCCATTTGACATCTCTTGATAAGTTCTTTGAGAATAAGCAACCCAGAATGGTAATGGAATGGGTGCATGTTCCGGGCTTTTCTTACTCCATTTTGGCAAATAATGCTGGAACAGAAAGACCAAAGACTCCCTTATCAAGTTGATATGTTCTTTCATCCAAAAAAAAAAAAAAAGATTGATATGGTCAAACAAGTAGGGGTGTTCTTGGGCTGGGGTAGGCCGGGCTGAAGCTTATCCAAGCCCTGCTTCTCCTTGTTTAGTTGTAGGGCTTAATATTCAGGTCTTGACCCCTACCCATAGGCCCGGATGTAAGGACTTAATATTGACAAAATCTATTTGCTACTTTGCACCAGAAAACATGGCCTGGGTCCTGCCAATGGCCCTAAAATCACAGCCCATATCCAGCCCACTGCAGGTGGGGTTGAAGATATATGGCCTGGCCCATGAGACTCCTCTAAATCTACAAGCAAACCCCTCAGCCATCCATTTAAAGTTATGAGGTTTAGGTATATGTATTTGTCCTCTTTTCAGGAATACAAAAACAAATGGGAAACAGAATTTATCTTGAACTACGTTTCTTTTGACTACTGTTTCCATCTCTGTCTCTTTTGGACACTTATACAGAAAATGCACAAAGGCCTGTGTGTTTGAATGGAAATAGCCGATCTTATGCCTGGAAAGTCCATTATCCTTGATTGTGTGAACAGTGCGGGGCCAGAATGTCTACATTCAGGGAATATACATCTAACACAAACGTGCATTGTCCTTGACAATAACGCCAGACCCACCAGCCCAACCTGAAACTGACCTGGCAATTCAGGGTTCACCTCAATTCTCAACCCTTTGGTTATTTTCAAATTGGGTTCACACTCTTGCTATTTCAGTTCACCCAAATAAGACTGATTGCACTAGGACCTGCCTTCTTTATCCAAACCTTAAACCTTACTGCTTAATTTAACATTTGAGTCAAACCTCTTAAGTTTTATGTTGGATTCACGTTGACATTTTCAACCCGATTAATAAATTTTGCCAAATTTGCATTCGGCAGATATATGTTAACCCTAGCTCCCTGCTTTGACTTTCGGGTCACTGATCAGGCAGTTTAGATTGTCCCAACACTTTCTGAGATTTTCTCAGGTTCCCTACCTGCCTGATTAATTGTCTCCAGTGGGTAATCCACTATGGGACCCTCCATTACAATGATGCTGAGTGCTGACTATAGACTATGGGCCCAAGTGGAGAACTATCTGCAGGCAGATTTAGATCATTCAGTGGGACCCACTTTCTATGGATTCTGAAGTATATAGACCCCCAACGGCAAAAAAGAGTAGAACGTGCAGTGCTTTTTCTGTGCGTGTGTTGCGTGTCAGACTTCCCCATTGAATGGATAAGTTCTCCAAAAAGATGGAATGTTGGCATAATAGATTGGAGTAGGACTTAAGGTGGCTGAAAATGACCTTACCTCCAGTAGGGACTATTTTTTTAATCCCTAGACTCCAGTAGGGTCTACTTATAATCTCGAATTCTATCTTTATACTTAACCCAAAGTCAACTTGGTGACTTGGGGTTTGAGTTAACGTCATCGCATTCATTCATTATAGCTTTATTTTATTTTCATCGTAAGTTTTACTTTTCCACTCAATTATATTTATGATTATATTTTTGGTGAGTCAAATTCACGTGGGATCAAACATGCCGTCGCTAAGATGGCTAGGAACATGGATGTAAGAATTTGAATCCTGAATGTAGGCTTGGGGGCGGAACCAGGGGAGACCATTGGTGAAAGAAAAAAAAAATTGTTGGAGGGGCCAAAATGAGAAACTTTGTGGCCCTCATCGCTGATGAGGCATGTGATTCTGACTCTTCATTCAAGAGATTTCTTTAATTCAAAGAAAATCAAAAGGAATAGTCCACAAAAGTGGCCCGAATATGAAATCCATTTGCCAATGTCTTTTTGTCCATGAGGTTTTCTATGTTAAAAAAAACTTCACTAAGAAACAAACAAGACAACAGAGACAAAGCAAGGCAAAGACCAGAAAAAATGCACATTGTCCATGTGGTTAGGAAAAAAAATCACCTATGAGCATATTATGGAATATTTATATAGCAGTGGAAGACTCAAGATTTTCGTTTGAGGGGTGTAGAGTGTAGACCTTAATAGGTAGTTTAGTTTTTAGGACATACGAGGATTTTCATGTAAATTTTAAGGGTAAACTCATGATTTTTATTGATTTTTTTTAAGTGCACCGCAATTTAACGGGTGCAACTGCACGCACATATTTGTGCTTGAGTCCACCCCCGTATATACAGTCCACTCATGGGTCCCACATAGACGAATGCATCTAGTAGATTTAGTGGAGATGAAAAGATCTCACCATGTACAATCATAACAAAGAAAGTTAGGCTCATCTCAATATCTAACCCAAAGCAGGTGGCATAGCTGGACTATACTTGCAGTTGTTTGTGTGAGAAAATCTTTATAATCTGACCCCCAGAATGGATAATTTGGGTTCCCTAGAAAAATTCTAAAATATTTTCCCAAGTCTTTATATTCATACATTAGATAAGATCTTAAAATATGCCAAGTGCTGGAAGATGTAAGTAGGAATTAGGGTTGTGGATAATTAATATTAAAAAAAAAATTAGGTAAGATGTTGAAGGTTCTCCCTTCTAAAACTGTTAGATAACAATTGTGTTTTGAAACAAACAATAAGGGGAGTAATCTTTTAAAGATCTAATGGATGCTAAACCAATCGATTGAGAAATTCAGTAGAAAATTCAAATGGGTCAACCGAGGGGTCAACAGGGACCATGAGATTATAATTTAAAAACAAATTATAAACATCTGGGTAAGGTATTATGTGGTTAACATTGTATATATGGATATAATTGACAAAAGGAAAAAAATAGGCAACATGATCACTATTTATCAGTGGAAATATAAAAACAATGGTGTAGATTCAATAAGGCTAAAGGGCATCATCCAATATGAATTATATATGACTTTGAGGATAAAGAGGTTAGGTGAATAACATTATGAGTGTTTCTTCTTATTATAGTAGGGATATAGTACAATCATCTACAATAAATTATATTGGCAGATTTGGATTTGTGGTGAGCATTTCAGGAGTCCCTATTGGTTTTTCATGCTTTGGGCAACTCTACATCACATGTAGCAATTTTTATTGTAAAAATCTGAAGTCAGTAGTGAAGACTAGGCTGTAAGATAACATTATTGGATGGGAGTGGGACTCCTATTGAAAAACATGTCCCAATCGCTTTTCTCACATATGTTTGGAAGTCTTGTAGAAGATAGGGATGGAGAAGTGGATGGGTAGGATTGGGACTCATTACCCTGATACAGTTGAAAAGGAAAGACTGGAATTTTAAAAGGGGGTTGACCCATTAAACTAGGGTTCCTTATGAATTTAGGGATGGAAATGGGTTAGGTCAGATTGACACCCATGGGAAATTTGTTTATGCCCGACCCAAAGACAACCCATTTGTTAATCAAAGTTGGGAATTGTAACCCAAACATGAGCACCATCCATGAGCACCTATTTTTACCAACAACACGCTAGGACGCCCCTATGATCAATACAATCCACTTACACTCACTGCCCCAAATCCTATGGCTTCTAAAATCATTAAACGCGAGGACCATAGAACTAGGGGGTTTGATATTTTGTATACTCTTAAGTCTCATTCAGGTCTTTCAATCCCTCACCTTTTCCATGATCGGTATGGCCCTAGTGGGCCTCACAAGTGAAAAACATTAAGCTGACTCTCATAGGCTCTACCCTTGGATTTCAACCATGATGAAGAACGGCTTCCCATTGCACTCCATCCAAGTTTGGTGAACCATGAATTAGTAGGGTGGGTTGGCCCATCAAAGTGCAATGAGTCAGACCAGGTCGGGTTCGAGTTGGATTGATATTGGGTTGCCTGACAAGTATAGATCCAACTTAAACCTGCCTGTTTATAAATTGAGCTGAAAATGCTGACCCAAACGGCCAAACCCTGGAATAAAAAGGGTTAAACTGAACTTGATTTAGCGGGTTATGCTTGGGCTTTGGTGGTAGTTGGGCCACTAATATCAACCTTTTCTTATAGAAACGGGCAATAAAGTATGCATTATCAGGAAATGGTTGAAAGTTACTTGAACTATATTTACTGTTCAGGCAGGATTTGGTTGAGCCTTTGGAGGTGAACAACAAAGAAGAAATATAAGCGGGCTCGATCAGGCCTGGGTTCTAGATTAGAATGTTTCTGACCCAATAATAGCGGGCTTGGGACTGCGTATGACCTGAGTCTACAAAAATTCTCAAGACTGTGCACAGCCTGATTAAGAAAGGAATTAAAGGTCCCAGAGCAATTCATTAAGATGGCATATATAATAGTTATCATGTATGATAAAAAAAATATCGCAGTCATTTTCAAGAAAAGTCAGGCCGTCCCTCACTTGGGATCAATCCAGCCTATGGGACCCACATGAAAGCATGAAAATCATGGACGCCACATAGCTTTGAAACGTCTCCCTATAATCTACACTAGCATTATAACCCGTGCTTACCACATGTATGGCCAACACTGCAACTTAAATATTCATGCATGAAAAAAATATCCATAAATTTTAGAAAGAAAGCAAATGAATAAAATATTATAAGAGTACCGATTTATGTATTATAAGAGCTAATCACATAGAAATAAAAGAGGAGAAGTGGAGGAGAAAGGAAATGGTAGAGTTTGGGTAAAAAGAGAGTTGCAGAAATGAAAAAGTGAAAGTTTGAGAAGTGGGTTAGTAGAGGTGATTTTTGGTAAAAAGATATAGTTAGTTTGCATGACATAAGTGGGGATAAAACTGAAAAGATTTTAAAAAGAGAATAACTAATTGTCAAAATCATAACTACCGGTCAAAATTAAAGCAAAAAACCTATTGGCTTAATATAGTATAATGTGTGAAAAAAATGAGAATCATCCGATCGATGGAGGTATTGCTTTGGAGGTGAGTATGAAAAAGTGGAATAAATGTCAAATTTTGCACGACCAACTCCCTCACCTCACCTCACCCAAGGTCTAC
Source organism: Cinnamomum chago (assembly GCA_038049695.1). Taxonomy (NCBI): domain Eukaryota; kingdom Viridiplantae; phylum Streptophyta; class Magnoliopsida; order Laurales; family Lauraceae; genus Cinnamomum; species Cinnamomum chago. The sequence goes on along the minus strand of CP142452.1, from coordinate 85,015,026 downwards.
TTCCCTCGCCAGAGTGGCTGGACCCTGGAACCAAAAAAAAAAAATATTTGAAGATTTTTACAAATTTAGCTGAAAGGGTGGCAGCTGGGCCCCATAGCCTTGGACTGTTCACATAATATGGATAGTCCTGATCCCTGGACTCTTTGGAGTGCTTGTTAGAAAGTTTTGCCTCCCGCATTTGTTTGATCAAAACCAATCAGGTCTCATGCTTGACTTTGTGTGTATCATCCGAGTTTCACTTCAACACCGTTCATTGTTCATGGCAACTGAACTTTCAGTGGAGACCGAGCTTGACTGAGCCTAACTCAAGACAGGCTAGGTCCAGATAATGGACAGGCTGGCCCGGCCGATTGACTTTCTTGTAGTTGTAAAAGGGGTGAAAAGTTGAAAACGAGTCCCTGCATATCCCAACAGGACAACATGGTATGTGTCCAATATTTTTTATTTGGAGCTAGGTTTGGGTTCACTGCATGCACTCAAATAATTTCAGGTCCAGGTTCTGATCCATGATTTTAATACTCAAGGACCCAAATATCGAAGATGCCCTAGATGCATATTTATACATATATACTAATCATATAAGCACAAAATACTAGTATTTTAGCCTCAATTTCAGCCCATTTATGAACACCATTTATTTTGGTCCACGTCTGGGCCTTTAATTTTAATTGGGTTATGGGTACAGCCTTGGGGCCTTTTTTGGTGGTTTTATGAGTTAGTGTTCTCCCCCACCTGGTTTCACAAATGCTTGATGCTTTTTTATTTTTACTTTTTTTTGCTGGGAGTGATAGTATCAGCTTGAAGACCCAAGGATCAAACCATGGGTTTGCGGGTGATACCGAGGTGCCAACATCACTCAACCATAAGTGTGTTGGCCAAATGCTCGGTACTTGGTAACATTTTGAGACTGAAATTTGGAGAATTTAATGAGGCAAAGCAGGCTGGCCTTTTGGCATCTCACCATTCAAACTGGAAATTCACATAGGAACTTACATTGCTATCACCACCAGGCAAATGGGCCCTTTTATTGTCCTATAACCTGGACCTGAAGTGGTAGATATCCTATTTGAAATTTATGTTTAGGAATAGTAGTACAGTATGAAGAGGACCCAAACCTTACCCATTTTCACCTCAACATCCTTTAGAATTTTTATTTCTCCCTCAAACTAAGAAAGTAGGATTCTGAATTGCCAAGGTTAAATAGCAAATTCATGTGTAAACAAAGAGGTGGCTTGAACTCATGGTTTTGCTTTAAAAAACCTGAAAACTGAAAAATGAGAAAAGAGGTATATGGGCTAAATCCAAACATGACAAAAACAGAGAAAGAGACAATGCATTGCACCCTGTAAGAGTCCTAGAAAATTCATTTCCAAGCTCCAATGATTGAAAAATAGAAAGACTAGACTTATGGACAACGTCTGAGAAAGACACTCAAAACTCTCGAATTATGTCTCATTCAAGAAAATTTGACAAAAAGTTATGCATTTGTCTAACCACCCTAATAAAGTATGATATACAATATAAGTGGATTTACCTTTATGAATTGTGCACTAATCTAACCATAGTTATCCAATAACCCGTTTGCTTTAATAACTGTTTATGCTTCCTGATTCACGTTTCTCGAATTTTTCTTACTCAGACATAATTTTTACTAAAGAGTTGACTCATGCATTCAATTAGCAGCTTCGCTTTTGCTCATTATCTATATTTTCAAAGGGCATTTGTTTGCAAAACTTCAGATGGAGCATTTTGAATTATCTATTTGAAAATCGAACCTGAACGATTAATTGATCTTTTGGGCTTATAAAATCCTTCAAATTTATATTCAGTTTCAACATGTTCATGTGTCTTTGAGCATTTATGATTTATATTGGGAGACTACATTTGAAAAATTCAGATTACTCTTGTATAAGAAGCCTCGGATATCCTCTAAATAAGTAGGCCATTAAACTGGTGACTATATCTTACCACTATTTTAGTATCGCAATAGCTAGGATTGCAATAGTGGGTGGAAATCTGCATCGTATCTTGCACTGAAGATGTTCAACTTGCAGTTTTTCATTAATAGATTTGATCCAACGTACAAAGAGAGTATGATTATTTAGTAAAAAGAGAACTCAATTTCTTGTGGTAGTTATATAATAAAGAGCACCTGCTCCAGTGCTGGTGGCTACTTTCCTTCTTTGTGTTTTTTTAATTCATATGGGCAAGTTGAAGTCAGGATAGGAAAATCCCTTACAACACAGTACAAAGGAAATGCATGTCACTTAACTTGTCAGAAAAAAAAAATGATTTGGTATTGCATCTCCAAGAGATATATTTACTGTGTAGAATTGCAAGTGAATGGATAATGTTGTCAGAAATCACTATGATCAAAACAATATCCACCATTGAATTTAAAAATATAGAGGACAATAATTAGATGGGTGAGTTAATTAATCATGCTATTGGCACTTCTTTAGTCCAACAACACAATTCCTTTATGGGTCTGTTTGTTTGCATTAGAATTACATATAATGTATGCTATAAGTAGTAAAAAATGAAGATTAGGGTGAGTTTTCCAAAAATGAGTATAAAAAATAGTCTTTCCTTCTATAGATATAGAATATAAGGAGGGTGAGAAGTGAATTACTAAGTGATCGATTCAATATTCACTTACCATCTTCCTTTGATTCTATTTTCATAAAAGGGAAGGTTACTTGATGCTTAACTTCTTGTAATATAAATAATATGTATTCGAAAACAAACAAGACTGAGGGGATAAAAGTTTATTTTTCCAATTTGGATTGGCGTATATCTTTAGGAGCAGCATGCTTTGCATTGCATCTGGATACATGATCATTTCTGCATAAGACAATCAAAATTAGAAACCTAAGCATCTATCAAAATGTTGCACCCCAACTCAAGTTAATCTTAATTAGTGCTAATTAATGAGGATTTAGTTTAAATAATTGTGCTTAGTTGTCAATCATCGAAATTAGTACGCGTTAGTCTTTGTAGATTGAGTTAGTTGAGTCTTGAGCCTTGCATAGGTGAGTTAGAACCGAGTTGACTCACTTAGGTAGAGTCAAAGACTTTTTCATAATTATAGATTTTCACATTTTGCATCATTTTCACGTCATCTTGGCGTTAATGCATGTATTTTGACGACCACGTTAATTTTTGTATTGAACTCTACCTCATTTGACCAACCATTGAACTAGTGGACCTCTATTTGACTCAAATTAGAAATATGAAACTTTAGTGGGTTTTCTTGCAAAAAGGGACATCCTTGTCCCTTTATAAGCTACTTTACCCTTTCTTTTCATTCCTTCACTCTCTTTTCTCTATTATTCTTCTTATTCTCCATTTCTTCTCTTCCTTCCTTTAATCATCAAGAGATCTTGGCATTTGCATTGGAGGCTTGGAGAGGACTCAACTTCATCTTCTTCATCTTCCTCTCTTCTTTGTTAGCAAGGAAATACCCCCATCATCTTCCATTTTCTTCAATTCGGATTTCCTTGTTGAGATATGAGTCAACACTCTTTCCTTTGGATTTTTGAGTTGCATTAGAGTCAAAAGACCCTCTTATAAACATGTATGGACATTGATTGGTGTTTTGATGGGTATTTGTGTCTAGGGTTTGAATATTTAGGGGTTTAGGGTTCTTAAGCCAAGAGTGTAGAAGAGGTGTTGGAAAGTTACATTGAGACAAGTATAAGCATAATATGGGTTTACATCTTGTTATTTCCATTGATTCAATGAAACTTTTACTCCATTACTCTTAGTGTTTAACAAGTGTAAGGTTGGGCTCTCTTTATGTATTTAAATTTATGGAATGATTATATGTTGGAAATGGGAGCAAGGAGGCTCCATTTTTATAGGTTTAATGTGAGAAGACGTGTGGAAATGGAGGGAAGAGAGAGAGCTTCAGATTTGGCAAAATGCACAATTCAGAAGCAGTGCCGCAGGCCAAGCGGTCACCTGGCGATTAGCCGCATGACCCCTGGTGGCTAACCGAACTCCACGGTTGCATTTCCAGTAACTGACATTTATGTCAGGAAACAGCAGTCACCAGGCGGTTACCTGGCGGCTAGCCGACTGTTCTACAGGCGGCTAACCGCCAGGCCACCGCCAGCTGGCCGACCTCCCAGAATTTCTATTTTTTATTTATTTATTTCAAAAGCCCTCTTAGAGCCATGAATTGATTCCCTAACCTCTTAGTTGCCTAATTGAAACCCTAGGAACTTGAGTAACCCTGAAAGTCAGGACTTTATCACCATGTCATGGATATTAATTTAATGAACTTTTTATTAAAATGTGACACTAAGTAAAAGTTCCTTAAATGTATGTTGAATTGGATGGTGAGGAAACAATAGAGGATTAGACTAGATTGACTAGTAAATTTCTTGATTCCTTAAATTATTGCATTTCATATTGAATTACACTTTCATTTCGTATATCAATCATAATTAATAGATTTATTGTGTCATCAATATCCTTTGGGGTCTAATTACTCCATTTCTTCCGTAATTCTTCGAGTATTGTATATCGATTCAGTATTTATTGGAAATGTGGATTGAGTAAGTATACTGTGATATATGAATTGCATTGATTTTGATTATAGACAGTTTGAAATACAAACTCACTCGAATCCACTTATTATTTCGATTATTTTGATTCGATTGAGTCGACACTACTTAGCTTCGACCTTGTGATATCCGACGGGGTTTGAATTTGGTTTAATTTATTAGAGACTATTGTAGTTAGGGCTGCACAGAACCGGACCGCAAAACCGGACCGGATTTGTGGTCTTTACAACACAAATCCGGTCCGATCCGAACCGGATTTGAAAAACCGGTTAAATCCGGTCCGGACCTTTTAAAAACCGGACCGGACCGGATTAATAATAATAAAAAAATATATTTTTTAATACAAAACTTTAAGTATATAAAATTCCTAAGTCAAATACCCTAGTGAAATCAAAGATCTAGCTTCTTACATCTAGAAAAAGAGGTAGGAAATGGGCAGAAAATGAAAAAATAAAATAAAAACTTAAGGGAAAAAAAAAAAACAAATGAAACCGGTCCGGACCACTTAAGTGGTCCAGACCTGACCGTTTTGGACAGGTCCTCTCATTTAAGCCAGACCGGAAATCCGGTCCGATCGGATTCCGGTCAAAAAACCGGACCGAATATGCGGTTGTGCAGCCCTAACTGTAGTAAGTCGTCTAGAGTACCAGAACTCTAGAATCGGGTAGCCAGTTAGCCTTTGGTCGGGCAGCTGGTGACATCTCAATTAAATTTGTTAACTTTGAGAGGATGAGCTTAAAGTAGTAGTCAAATTAGTATGTTTTCTTATTAATTGATTCGCCAGCATAATTATTCGATTTTTGCACAATTTGCATAGTTGATACTTATCATTGATATCCACTGATTCAATTTGCAACATTATGTGATCTCTTATTTTGCCTGTACTTGCTAAATCGTCGTATTGAGATACTACATTTGGTGTCACAGACGCAAATGCAGCTCCCGGTCCTGAAGAGGTCCTGGAGAGAGAGGAGATTACCCAGGAGGTACCTCCATGATTAGAAGAGTGGCCAGAACAAGGGTCAGCTTGGATTCTACTCTATCGGAGTGCGTGCCACATTTTGAAGATATCATAGTTCGTGTGACTAGCCCCTTTTTGTGTGGTCACACGTAATTCTTTTGAATATAATTTTGGTAGTGGATGTATAGGGTTCCTTTCATTGATCCCTCTTTTGTAACCTAATGTTTATACTTGTATAATTCTTTTATATCAAACTTAAATGTTTAACTGAACTGAATGAGAAATGATACCTTCTGTAAATGAATTACGACTTCCGCTATATTTAAATGTCATTCGTTTGTGTTAGTGAGCTAGACTCACATGTGGAACAGTCGATTTTTCTCTCATTCGTGTGTTGTATTTGGCTCGAGACATGTACAACATTCGGGAGTACGTGTGTCACACCTCGGAGATTACCCTAGGCCAGGGTGATTCCGGGACCGGGATGTGACACAAAATATCCCGATGATTTATGTGGGAATAGCAATTATGTCAAGTTAAACAGGCGACCAGCTGTTATCAAAGGCAGCTTGGTAGTGCTTTAGAGTTCCGGACATTATGAATTTATAGACAAAAACTTGAGTAGAATTCCAGGTGGATTTGAGTTTTGGCTCTCCCTTACTTAAGATCAGCTTAGATGCTTATTATTAAAATACCATACACGAATCACTTGTAGGTGTTGTCTTCCTTCGTTTTCGTGGTTGGCTGTTGCCTTGTTTTCTTTCTATTTATTTGATGAATCTCCTAGAGGGAAAAAAACATATTTATAGTTAAAAAGATTATTATCAACATCATCATCATCAAAGTCTTTTTCCAACTATTTTGGGATCGGCTTCATAAAATGTATCTCAAAACCAAATCCTCAGGTAAGTTGATAGCTACAAATATTATATACATAAAAACCCCGATCAAAGTGGGAGTGAGATTCACGGGCATGGAGTGGGTTGGTCTTGGATAGGGTAAGTATGAGGGAGGGCAGGTCAAGGTCCAGTCTAGCCCGTACCAAACTTGCCCTGATGCCGTTCCTCTTTCGGAAGTAAAATAGTAACATCAGACAGTAAAAGAATATAACAAATCTTCAAAGTAAATAAATATCACTGATATTATGCTGTTATATTCTCGTGATTGTTATTAATATATCCATTGTACTTTTGGGAGATTTACCTAAAATCTGTGTGTCTTTTATGCTCGTATATCTAAGCATCTTAACATACCATTTAATTTATCTCTGTTTTGGCTTTTGCTTTAGTTGTGCTCCTTAATCCCCTCTGCAGCAACCTAAGGATATCTAAAAATCACCTGATCATATCTTGAGAACTAAAACTGTGACAATGATTGTTACTAGTCTAGATTTATAAGCAGTTTGATGATCACTTTTTTTTATCACGTAGAACATGAAGTATAAATAGTCGTTGAAACATTGATAATTTAAGAAATACAAATCTCAATACTAAACAGTTTTTAGGTGATTGTAAGTGTTTTCACATGATCAATACTTGCTCAACAATCTAATCAAATGGCACCATTGATTCTGAGTAGAATCTCTTAAGAAATAAGCAACATACTTGAACTTTCAAGAGAGACCATTCCTAATATCATTCAATTATAATAACAATTCAGTCACCACAATTCAAATATAATATTCAGGACTTGCTTTCATATGAGGTGCGGACAAGTTTTTTTTTTATTCAACACTCGAGCAAAGGTCCAGAAAGACCATCCAAAACATGCTTAATACTTGTTTACAAGCAAGCAAACAACACATACTAGCCTTAGTGGAAGGTAGCTCCATTCCTTTACACAATAGAAAGACATGATCTAAGATTTTTTTTCTCCCAATCAGAGCCTAACCTCATGTTCAATTAAACTATAAAATTTTATGTTTGCAAGAATCTACCAGTCTTCAACTTTATTTGCCAAGATATATATCCATTCTCAACTTCTATCATATTGACACATTTTCAATAATCACTTTGTCCATAGCTTTTAGAATTGTGATCTGGTTGGAAAACCCCTTACCAAAAGTCAACTTCTTCCTTCTTTAACAATATTGAGGGGAGGTCACACTGATATCCTATAAGACTGTTCAGTACCAATGAAAAATAGATGAATAAGAAATACCAATGAACTTGAAAAAAAAAAAAAAAAGGAATACCAATGGGCCATATTCGGCCCGATGTATATAGGACCATGATGCCATGTGTGGGATCCACACACATGTTCCTTATCCTTGGGCATGTTTGAATAATTTACCATAAAAGTAATGTTAAAGTGAATGTCAAATTAGTGAAAAAGATAATGTTTGTATAAAGGAAAAATATATTTTTTAGTAAAGTAAAAATATATTTGTTTTCATGGGTTAAAGTAATTTGAAGTGAGATGAGAAGTCTAACAAGTAGAAAAATAACCGCTTGTGTTTTATAGAGTTTTTTTTTTTTTTTTTTTACTTTTCCACTTATTGTGACCAATCAAACATGGTTGAAACATATGTTTGGGCATTAAAATTACTTTCCATATATTTCACTTTACCTCTAGAAAAACAATTGTTGCCAATAAGAGTTTGGATAAGACCAAACTTGGTCAAAATGTTGTAAATAATCACAAACTCTGAAGATGAGGTAAGATTGAACAAAGAGGCTTTTTTAAATCTATATAAATAGGGATTAAGCTCTAGATTAAGTTATATAGGGATTAAGGAGTATTAGGAAAATCATCTTGATCACAAGCATATAAATTGAACACCATCATTGGTTTACTTCCCTGACGAACCCATTCGGACCATCATATTCAACTGTAGTTATGAGAATCTATACTTAGTTTTTTGGGTAGATTACAATTATATCCATGTTATGATCAAGAAAGTCAATATCTAGTTCATCAAATTGGGGTTTAACTTTTTTATGTTTGATTTTTTATATTTCTTGTTTGCTTGCTTGGATTGAAGGGATGTAGGATGTCACTTTTGCAATTTGTTTTCTATACTTGAGTAAGTAATTTAATTTTTTCTATTTTAGTACAAAAAGTTTAGAGTCAAAGATAAAGGATTGGATGGACAATAAGGTCCAAGTTCATTCATTGCTCTACATTTCTTTTGGCTCAAGTAAATACTCACAAGTCCCATAACCATCAATACTATAGCAAGGGATTAACCTTGATTGCTTGCGTGTAAAAGTGAGGTTCTTCACCATTGAGCTACTAGTGTATCAACAATTCTATATAATTTTAAACATTGTTAGAACTAATATAATAATTTATTTTATCTCTATTTTTTAAGAAAATTTGAAATGCTCATAAAAAATGAAAAATGGTATTATTATATTTTTAAATTATTTTAGACAATTTTAGATGTGAAAAAAAACAAGATAAAGTACAATATAAGGAGAATAGAGTTCCAACTTTCAATACAAATTAGGCTTGAAACGAAAAGGACAAGCAATGAATTCCCGCTTAATAATTAAGAAATGAGGAGAAACTCAAGAGAAGAATTTATTCTCACCACACTTTTCTTACATAATGAATCTAAATTATTTTTTATCTGAATTGAGAGAAATAGATCTATTGGAAAATATTGAAAAATGGTGAAGAAACACATTTCTTTGCTAATTTTTAGAAATTTATTTAAGAAAAAAATTACTTTTAAGGCCTATTTGTTTGGATAGAATGCTAAGAAATTAAATACATAAAAATTCATTACCAAATGAACTTAATGAGACAATAATGCAAAAGTCATCTTAATTAAAGGTAAATTATTTAATAGCTTTTTCTTTAAATATTTACCTCTTTTTCTTCAAATTTGATAGATACAATTTTAGGAATTCAATTAATGAAGTGGTTCCTCTCCCAAGCCCCAACTTTTCTCCACACATCATATAATAAGAAGTTATTTTTCCATATATTTTACAAAAATGCCACTTGTGCAAAATTTTCAGTTGGCTTCTTGCTTTTCGCCATTACTACACACCCTCTGCCACCACTCTGTTTTCTTGGTCGTGGGGATATCTCTCTCCCCCCCTGCTTCTTCATGCAAGTGGGTCGTCCTCAGGACCCACTTTCCAACCCACCCGTGGGCCCCACTCCCCGCTCGCCGTGGGCTGTGTGCATTTTGTTTCCTTCCCTCGCTGCAACTCCAACCCCTCCGACTTTTTCAACACTCTCGAAACAAATAAACAAAGGAAAAGCAGAGAGAGCGGAGAGGAGCCATCAATCGATTCCTCCCAACGTGCAATCCCACCCATTCCACAAAATACCAAAAGGGTTTTGGTTTTCTTCTCTCAGATGAATAGAATCGGATTGTATGTTAAAAGGAAAAAAAACCAATCTTTTCTTCTCTGGCTTCTGTGAATCTCAGAGCAAGAGTCGTCCTTTTCTGCTATGAGAAGAGTTTCTTCTTTCTGGGTTGCTGGGGCTTCCTGACATGAGATTGTGTTTGTTGGGTATCTCTTCTTTTTGGGTTTGATTTGGTTCTTTAGGTGAGTTTTACTTCAATGGGTTTCTTGGGTCGCATGTATTTGTAAGAGATTGATGAAGTATCAGGCCTGGAACGGAAGAATAGAGGAATTCAAGATCTTTCTGGGCTTCTGGGGCTCGCTGGAACGACTTGATCTTTACTGGGTTTGTTTTCTTCTCGGCTTTTGATGGGTTTTTCTTTGTGTGATTTGCTCAAAACTGTTTTCTTTGGGTTGGTGGTAATATGTAAATGATTGATGAGAACTCACACCTGGTATCCAAAAATGAAGAGACTCAAGAGGATGATATTTCTTTAATGGTAGAAATATACATAGGAAGGCAGAATGAGAAATATTCTCAAGAAGCTCCACATGATGCCCAACCAACAATCCGAATGCTCTGATGGGTCTCCAAAGGGGAGCCGATCGGGCGACTGGCCGCCCGGAAATCTGTCGCCCCCTCGGTTGTCTCCGCCATCCCCGGTCCATCGCCAGCAATCGGAGCAGAAGCAGTCATCGGGTTTATCGGGATGGTTTAGCTCTGTAGCTGCAAGGCATACTTCTAGTCCTCCATCATCTTCAGGGAGAGAGAAGAAGGATTCAGTGGTCAATTTAGGGACGAGCAGTTTGGGTGATTCAGATGTTGGGTCTGATACAGTGAGGCGTGATTCGGAGTCGAGCAACACGAGGGATCCGGAGCTAGACGAGGAGTATCAGATACAGTTGGCTCTGGAGTTGAGCGCGAGGGAGGATCCAGAGGCTGCTCAGATTGAGGCAGTGAAGCAGATCAGTTTGGGTTCCTTCCCTCCACAGAACACTCCAGCTGAAGTTGTTGCTTACAAATACTGGGTTAGTTCTCTCTCTCCATCCCTTCATTTAATGATTATGCTGAAAAACCGTCATCATTGGATGCATCTTCTGGTTGTGATAGCTACTTAACGAAAATTCATTGTGCATTTGAATGGAGCAAAAACACAATAGTTATGAAATTGTTTTTAAGACTTTCCATTTCAAATACTGATTAGAAAAATGTTCTGCTACAATCAATATCAGTAAGTGATGCTGAGGATTATTTGGAATGGCAATGGTATAAAAGAACTTGCTTGTTTACTGTGCATGCTTCTTTGTCGTCCCAAATCAAATTGTGAATGCTGTGCCTTGATGTTTTTGGCCATGGACCTCGATGTACAGCCCTTTTGTTCTTGAGGTCTAGTTCTTTGGAGAATCCTTATGTTAGATTATGAAGCATTTGGAAGGAGTGGCATGATAGAATTGTTAGATAGAAATCCTTGGCATGGTGAATGGTCAAAGGAAAAATAATTTAGTAATCCCTTTGGCAATGTTAAGAAATAATTTTAAGCCATTCTAGGCTTGAGATTTATCTCGAGGGGGAAGGCAATTATAACTATTGTTGATGCCAATGAAACCTATCGAGTTGTTCTTGTTGTAGATTATTGTTGAGACATCTTGACCTCCTTTACAGCAACTGTAGGTACTTTCATAGATAGTTTCAAGTGCAACATGAGGTTATTATTTAAGCACGAGTATCAATGAGAACTAGTAGGTGTGGGTTTGTGACCGGATTAAGTTTTAGGACCGAACCGACACCCAATGTTTTAGTGGTCTGTAACTATGGACCCACGTGTGAACCCAATTTATTCGGGCAAATGGGGGTCCATTGTCATACGTACTTTATCCTTTTGGCCTAACAGGCTGAGCTCGAGCTCGATTACCGAAAGCAATTGTTTTGATGGTTAGTCAGCAAATCTTTTCTTGGTCATTTATCGGCATCTGGTTTGAATGAGGATACTCTTGGTAATCTTGTGGTGTGGAAGAAAATGCTTTTGGCTGTGGAACATTTTGCCTATGTGGATTATCTCGACATTCTAGAGCTCCCATGAGGCATTCAAATCTTTTTTCAAGGTTGTTCGATTTCTTATGATCAAAGTTATAAGATCGAGCCCATTCATAGTCGATGAACTTGCTTTGGTAATGACTCCCACTTCTAGTGGTCGTTATGAATCTCCGAAGGCACAAGATTTAAGATGTGAATGCAAGTAAATGGGTCATACTCAATGGAATGGAATGAAATAAAACAATTGAACAATGCTGAAAAGTCAATGAAACTAGATTGAACACATAAAATGGAAACATGATTTTTATGAAACTGAATAGAAAATGAATTTAATGTTGAAAGGGACTCAAATCAGACACTAAATTCTGCTGTATGGCTCTTTGGGCCGGATGGTTCAAACCTAAGGCTGTTTTAGGGGCCTGTTTTTAGGACTTTCTACTACAAGGTAATATCCAGATCATTTTAAGGAAATTTCAGGCTTTTCTTTGTATTGAAAAAAAAAAAAAACAAAAAACAAACTGAATGAATACATAAGAAAAAACCTAGTCTAAGATAGGGGAACTAAAACAAGACAAAATTGGAGGATTTTGCTTGCTCTGATACCAAAATAATGGAGGGTGGATTGATGTGGAATCTTCACAATGTCAAAGTGACCCACTGGACCCAGGTTAATAACCCAAGTCCATGATCCACTTAGGATCCACTCTTGGGATCCACTCCATTTATGGCAGAGATATCCTCAATATGGGTGACTGTATATTACCATTCTAAGAGATTCTGATTGTGCTGTAATTAGCATTTAGATTCATTCTTTGATTGTACATTGACTGTAATTGTGGCCAATTGATTTCTATATAATGATAGTTGATCCCTAAGGGAGACAAGCACTTTTCCACAGAAAATATTCTCTTCTTCTAAAGGTTATACCTTCCTGTCATGGTATCAGAGCACTGATACGATCTGGGTTTGCTCTCTAAAGTTGTGCTATTGGGTATTGACAAACATTGGGTCTGTCTTTTGAATCTATAAAGAGGATCTATCTTCAGACTTCTGCTAAGCTATTCTAGAGTCTGCCGAAGAACAGTCACCATTGTCACTGTTCATCATCATCTATTGTGGTTCCATCTGAGTTCAGATCTACTATCTTCAGCAAATCGATTTTCTAGTAATCGACTTTGGGTTCTGCCGAAGAACAATCACCATTGACTCTGTTCATCATCATCTGCAGTAGGGTCACTTTGACACACAAACATCTGAAGCCATCCCAATGGAGTCTTCACACATTGGAGATGCCAAGGAGTCTTCACACAAGCCTAAGTGAGTTTTTTCACTAACTCAGGAATGGATAGGAATAGAGAAAGGTGTCCATTCATTGATTTCTTGCTTTACAGCCTTTATATGGTATGAGTTACAGTGAAGACTTATTTGTAATTATTGAGATAATGTAGATTGTTTTGTAAGTAAGTCATATATTTTTTTTTTTTGTAGTTACTAAAAAATATAATAAAAATTACGTTAGCATCTCTCAATCCTAGGCAATCAATGCTATTGTTTGGCTCGATTCTTCTCTTCTCTTCATTTTTCTTCCTTTTCATACTCTTAGAGACTAGAGTTTCTCGACTTAAAAAAAAACCTAGAGATGGTTAAATTAATTAGTTTTACATGGTATCAAAGCATATTACCTGGTAGAAGACTTTCGTACAAAGGCTGTGTGATTGGAATGGAGTGAAGATTCCAACAAGTTTATGATGGTGACAACCCCAACCAAATCTGTAACTGGTTTGATCGAACCTTTTGCAAATTGTTTGATAAGTTTTTTGGTCTTTTGCAGTGGTTATCTGGTTGCCATTAGATTATTATATTCCTACAGTGGTAATCTAAACTTTCGTCATAAAGTGATAATTTAGTTTTAGTAGTCTAGAGCTTGTATCATCTCTTGCACAAATAAAGTGTTGTTTTCTTGTTTTTGCTGTTTAGTATTGGGAATAGTAGTGGAGCTTTTGGCAAGTATTTGGTAGTTGAAGAGAGATATTTGGAGATTTCTAGAGCACTAGATCAAAGAATAAAACATCAAGTTTTTGAAGGTTTTTTGGGACTTTCGATTATATGTAGGGGAAAGAGCCCATGGGCACAGTGGAAGGTTACTGGTGAAAGGGTTCGCTCAGTCATATATTACTGACTACCTTGAGATTCTTTCACCTGTGGCAAGTTAAATTCAGTACAAGTCATTCTCTCACTTGTTGGAAATCCGGATCGACTGTTATATCAGATGGATTGTAAAAGTTGCACTTCTTCATGGAGATCTTCAAGAGGAATGGAATTACCTCCAAGAATCTCCTTAAAAAACTAGAATGACAAAGTGCTTCGATTGAAAAAAGGCATCATATGGGTAAAACAGTCTCCACGAGCGTCGTTCAACAAATTTAGTCAAGCTATGTTAGAGACAGTTTACCGAAATTGTCATGTAGATCACACGCTGTTTGTTAGGAGGAATGGCCTACATTATACAGGAAATGATACAAAAGAAGTGGAATTGTGGAAAGGTTAAAGAAATTCTGAATTTGAAGCCATTCAAAAAAAAGAAAAAAAAGGTTAAAGAAATTCTGAATTTGAAATCAAGGATCTTGGCGAGTAAAGATATTTTCTTAGGATTGAGTTTGTAAGGTTAAAAGAAAGGCATTGTGATATTGTCAGTAGAAACATACTCTTGCTCTATTGGAAGAACAGGAATGTTAAGCGCAAAGCCTGTAAATACTGCAATTAAGCAAAATTATGGTATTAGTGCTGACTGTGAAGAGTTACTTCATGATATTAATCATATCATATACTGGTTGGACGGTTATTGTACTTATCCAGAACTCATTGGATATAGCGTATGCTGTGAGTATTGTGAGTCAGTTCATGCAAGCTCCAAGAATAAGGCATTTAAATGATGTATACAGGATTTTAAAGTATCTCAAGAAGTCTCCGGGACAATGGATTCTGTACTGTAAAACATGGTCATTTAGTTGCGGAAGACTATACTGATGCAGATTGGGCAGCTATTGTACCATGATAGGCAGAAGCCTTATGTCATGGAAAAGCAAGAAACAGCCTTGGTGTCTACGTTCCATTTTAAAGCTGAGTGTGGAGCATTGTGCTTGGAACTTGCGAATTGTTATGGTTGCGGATTTTGCTATATGAGTTGGGCTTTATATATAAATGCCCTATGGTTTTACATTGTGGTAATGCTTAAACACAACATATTGCAACAAATCCAATTTATATATATGTTATGTGTGTGTGTAAATTTGAGGGTCTTCTTATAAATACTCAAAAAATATAGTAATCAATATGTTGGAGGTGTGAATCAATTCAGTCTGTCTCCTTTGTTTTTTCTTCTTTTCCATAGTTCTAATTTTTTTTTTTTTTGAGGAGAAATCCTTGAAGTCATTGGATCAACTGGTTTGATCTGGTGTAACAAGTATGACAATTGAGCCAGAGTTGTTTGATGATTTTAGGTATTTTATCCATTGGGTTTCCATAATTATTAATGACAATGAAGATAAGTTCGAGCCAGCTTGAATTTCAATGTTGTATTGAAGAATTGCTTAGCCACATGGCCCCAAGCACCCATCCCTTGCTTAATATTATGGTTTGCCATTTGTCATTTCATTGTTACTATGAGTATTATGTTCCAAATAGTTTTTATATATTGGTTATTTGTTGCTTTGGATGTGTGAAAAGATCCTTCATCAGGAAATGATAAATGTCATGCTCACCTTAAAAAAAATCTCTATAATTGATTTAAGATAAATTAAATATCAAAATCAAACATTTTTAACCTTTTCCTATTATTTATTTATTTTTTTTCTATATTGGGCTCAGCTACATGAATTCTGTTTCTCCATTCCAATCTATCCTGACCCAAATCCTTGGATAGGTTGCACTTTTCATTTATTTTTTCTTATTCCTCTTCAAAATCCTTGTGATTTTTTTTTTTTAAACCGGCATGCTTGTAATGGTCCGGCACGGCCAACATTTCTTTTTGAAGCGGTAACAAAAACTTTCATTAAAGGAGAAAGAAAATACAAAAAGAGAAGAAAGGGAGGTACAAAATGGGAGGCACGGACAACATCAACTCATCTTGATCCTGATTGGCAATGAAGACCGACATCAGAGTTTAAAACATAGATACCGGCGCTTGGTTTACTCCTATCGCTGTTTTTATTCTCAATTTGGTTGGTGCTATGTCTAGAGGGTCTTTGAGGTTGGCATTGGAGGAGTGATTCACAATCATTTTGATGATGTTTTTTTGTACTTTTTTGGGGTTATTGCTTTGCTTTAGTTTGAAAATGGTTGTCGCACCAGTGATGCTTATTTGGTGCAGGGAACTTATTAAGTCAAGGGCATGGTTGTGCAGGGTGATCCTTTTTGTCAATCCAGTGAGCATCCATTATTATATTTTAAGCTAGAGGCTTTTTAGATAATTTTGACCACTTGATTTGATTTTGACCGTAACTGAAATATAACTTCTCACTTCTTATAACTACCAATTACCTTTTCTTTTCTTCTTTTAATTTCTACAAAATTACCTTTTTGCCCGCATCTCCTATTCCATTTCTACATATACTTTTTTTTTTACCTCACTTCTCATATTCCCTTTCTACTCTCCCTACTGTCATATATATTTTTTTCTTTCTAAACAATCATTGCTATGCATGAATATTTTATTTGCATTGTATGAGTGAATATTTTAATTGCATTGTATGGACGTAACGTGATCAGCACGGGTTATTGTGCTAGTTTAAGAATTATTGTTCACAGAGGTTGGCAGATACAATTAAACTTGTTCATGATTTGGAAACTCAAGGAGCTTTATCTACCACTATGTTCCTCATGAGATGAAATGATGAATGACATAGCAGATTGATTAGCTAAGAGGGAGCTTTGTTGTTATGGTCTTAAAACCTAGACATTGGTTTCTGATGTAGAGCTGATGTATTTGGATCTTTCTGCAAGGGGTGAAAGTCCTTTCTCCTCAAATGGACAGCACTTCAACTTCTCTACCACCAAGAAACAGCAAAGCAGTAAAGCACAGAAAAAGACTAGAAAAATTCACCACTTACCATGAGATCTGCATGCCCAACATCTGCAATATGCACAAAGACCAAAAATAGGGACTATAGCAGAGAAAATAATGAAGAAAACCGGCCAAAAGAACATGCAATTGCAAGCTGCTCTATTATTGTTTTTTTTGTTGTTGTTGTTCAACCATCCATACATAAGTTCCCTAAATAAAGAAATACTGTATCTATCCTGTATCTAGGTATTGTAACCTGACGGCCAGGTCAGCCCCTCTTGTTGGTTTTTAACTAGTTTTGGTCCCTTGATTTGATCCCACATCTGTGTATTAAGGGTCAATTCTTCAATCTCATCCGTTAATTGTGCATCATACTCAATGACGCAGTACGCGAAAGCACTATCCGCCCAATCAAACCCAAAACAGGAAAAATTCCAGCAACTACTACTGATTGCAAAGAATAATAGAAACCCCAGAATTAATAAAGCAAGGAACAATGCATCAAATAACCCAAAACTGACCTTAAAGAGCCTTCTCAGTCACCTGTAGTCCACATGACCATGGGAGAGGGAAAGAGAGACACAAAGTGCTGTGCTTCCATTGAAAAACATATACTGGTACTGTAGCATGAGCAGTGCCGCCGGCCTATACGTGCCTATATGTAGTACATAAGACTCATAAAACACTAGAAAAACCCTAGCAACACTTTCCTATTACAATTAAGACTATTAGATAGTGTCTTCAAATTAAAACAATGAAAATTAAACAAAATCTGGAGATTTCTAAAATCTGGCCATCATGTGCCTTCTGTGCAAATCTGGCCGTGGGGCCCATGTGGCCTACTTGATCATGTAGAGACTGCAACTAATTGAATGTGGACTTCTGGGTGACACTTGTGGTGAAGTGTGGGTTGGGTTGGGCTTGACCCACCAACCTGCTACCCAAACATATTGCATGGGAGACCTTTATTTGGGCCTTTGAAATTTATGAAAATTTGAAAATTTGAGAACAGCCCCTGTTTTCTGTGTTATTCTCCAAACAGCCTCTAACCTTGAGTTTTATTAAATTATTGGGCATTGTTTGAGACCAATCGCTCCCTTTGGCCCATCACAAGATTGTGGGTTCCACATGCTCGATCACAACCATCCAATCATTGGTTTTCTTGATCCTTGTCAATTTATGGTAATGGATCCGCATTACTCCCCCACTTGGGAGGAACTCGAGTTTGAACTTGTTTCGACAACATCATCTTTATCATCTGCTGCATCCACTTTATCTGCTGTGTTGTAGCGAGTAAGGTCCACAACATTGAATATATTGGATATGTTGATAGCTGTTAGAAGCTCCACTTGATAGGCATTGTTATTAACCTTTGAAGCAATCTTTCATGGGCCTATCTTCTTTTGCTTGAGCTTGTGGTATACCTGCTGGGAAGCTTTCTTTCCGCTGCAGACCTAAATGAGCGCTCTCACCTTGAAGATCACCTTGTACCAATGCTTGTCGGCTTCTTGCATGTGGCATTGTTCTCCTCTCTCTGTAGGTGAACTTGCTTGTGGGCTCGCTTGATGTTGGCGACTGCCTCTTCTGCATCTCGCTATTGGTCTGCCCTAATATTATGCACCGGTACTAAATCCATCACGTTTGTAGGAATAGTGCCATAACTGATCTTAAATAGACTCTACAGGTTAGTTCAAAAAGTCTACCTGGACAAACTTTTTGGCCAGAATTTTGTATCACTACTGAGGTTAGTTTGGTATTTTGAATAACTATATGCAACTCCACTTGCACTAAGGTTATCCTATTGCCATATAGTACTCTTCGGGAGCTCTTGGGTGCGTTGGGGGCCTTATAATATATTTCTCTTGTACTGTTTGTGCTTCCTTAATAAAATTTGTTACGATTCAAAAAAAGGTTTTCGTATTTCCAGGGCTTTCTTTTCACCGTAGCAGGCAAAATGTAGCAAATGTTGGGAAGTCCCACATCCCACATCGCCGGAGTCTTGAGTTGGACATGTCTTCATATACTTGTTTGGGCCTTCCACCTATCAGCTTAAGCTTTTGGGTTGATATATGGTTTCTTACATGGTATCAGAGCGGGTTTCGATCCCGTCCTTCTTGTGTAGCCCACGTGGCTCCTGTTGTTCTCGCGTAGCCCACATGGCGTCCATGAAATCTGTTGGGCCTGCACGTGAGGGGGAGTGTTGGGAAGTCCCACATCCCACATCGTCTGAGTCTTGAGTTGGACATGTCTTCATATACCTGTTTGGGCCTTCTACCCATCAGCTTAAGCTTTTGGGTTGGTAGATGGTTTCTTACAACAAAGACTTAAATTTTCCCATTGGTTAAATCATACTATTTCACAGAAGACAAGTTCATTATGCTTAATGCTCTTTTTCTTTGTGGTCTTTTTGTCCCCTATACTTCTTTTATAACTTGTCTTTTGAATGCTGATTCTTTTAGTGGTAATCTTTTCTTCCCTATACTTATTTGATAACTTGTCATTGCGTTCCGTTGGGATATTGGTTCATATCTATAAGAGTATTGGATGGGAACCTTTTTTTTTTTTTGCCTTTTGTTTTGTGTTTCTTTCTGTTTCCTTTGATCAGTAGGCTGGCAATTGGCATGCTTTCATTCTTTTCTAACTTACCTCATATCATAGATTTGTCCATTGCTTTACAGAATTACAATGCTCTCAGCTATGACGACAAGATATTGGATGGTTTCTATGATCTGTATGGTGTGTTGGCTGAGACGACTTCGGAGATGCCTTCCCTTGTGGATCTGCAATTGATACCGGTGTCCAGCAGTGTCAGCTGGGAAGCTGTATTGGTTAACAGGGCTGCCGATGCTGACCTGTTGAAACTCGAAGAGAGAGCCCTAGTGATGGCTGTTGAGTCAAGGTCGGTATCTATGGGTTTTAAAGGGAATGACTTGGTGCAAAAACTTGCTGCTTTGGTTGCTGATTACATGGGTGGACCAGTTGGTGATCCTGAGCAAATGTTGAAAGCATGGAGGATTCTAAGTAACCATTTGCGCACATCTGTAGGGAACATGGTGTTGAGTCTTGGGCAATTGAGGGTTGGTTTGGCTCGTCATCGTGCATTGTTGTTCAAGGTCAGTAATCCTCCTTTTTTTTTTTTTTGTAATGAAGCCACTTAGTCGCTTACCCTGTTCATTTTTTTTGTTTTGAAGAATTCCTTAGACTGATTTCCTATTAGGATATTCTCGACTCTTGAGCAACTAAATGTCTTTTATTGAGTTGCAGTTAGATGGTTTGAGCAGAGTTCCAGACAAGTATGTAAAAAATGTATGTGATTTGTTGCCCATTGGATGCACTCACTTTTTTCTTGTCTATGCAACTTGGGCATGTCATTGAGACGGACATGAATTCATCATGGCATACTCTGCAACTTTGACAAGCGTGATACGCTGGGACTTTTTAATTTTTTTTATATCATTCTTTTCTTTTGGATTTGTAAAATAACTTGAACCCACAGCCTCAAGGTTGAGATAGTGAGCACCTTCCACTGTGCCACGGTCTCTTTGTTAAAAAACAGTCAACCTAACTGATAAGCTGGAATGTCTCTACAAGTATAATAAAATACGACAAAAAGCATATATTGAGAAATGATGAAATACAATCATATATGTGAGTTTGGAATTTATTTGATTTTTTCTCATATTTCCTTGATTGTACACTAATGGGTAGTCCTGGTTGCCACTAGGGCAGGACACTAAAAAGAAATAATTTCAAAAACAAAAAGAGAAAGAAATAAAAATCCGGATTTAGAGGAGTAACACTGTAACAATTGTAAAACAAAAATTAGTATTCTATACCAGTTGCTGTTATTTTACTACTGCTATTAATTATTATTATTGTTGTTGCTGCTGTTGTTATTTCCTTTTGATATTTGAAATCAGTTAATAAAAAAACGAAGGTGGATGCTAACTGGTAACAAGTCAAAGCTAAACATCAGACATAATGCACCATCTTTGCCACGGTATCAACCATTCCATCAACCTCATGCAAGACATGCAGTAAAACAAAACGTCCTTGACAAAGTGTCTTGAATTTCCTCCATTGTATCTACTAAATGACATGTTTAAATTCTAAATAACCTCAGAACTCAGAAGAAGCCCATTTGATTGTGAAAATGGAATCAACCTCAATTATTGCTTTCATCAGGGGCAGTAGTCTATTGTTGACTAACCCTCTTCTGTACTAAATGACGTCACTAGACTACAAAATAGTAGAATGCTTTTATCTCATTTATACCGATATAAATATAAACAAAAATTTAAACGAAGCTCTATTAAGATTTTTGTAGTCCCTTGGGAAAATTCCTTTCTGTTTTTTGGTTATCTTACTAAATTTTATACGATTTTCCTATTAAGACGAGTATGGGAATCGTTGACGCTCCTAGATTCTACACTTTTTGTTGGAACCAAGGATGGTGATCTATCACCATTTTTCATGTAATGGGTCAACCCCAATCGTCTTGACCCCTCATCGATGATTGGGTTTTGAGTTCCTTTAAAACAGGCGATATTATGTGAAAGGTGCTAACCCTTCAATTTCTTGTCATTCTCTCAATTACAAAAGTAAGAATGAACGAGAGTCTTTGAAACAATATTGTATTAATTTCTGTGTCTCTCCTTTGGAGATCAAGCTTCAATATATAGAGTATTACATGCCTCAATCAAGGCTGCTAAGTTAGGAAACTAGCTTATCAAATCAATTGCTATTCTAACTTTAGGAAACTAACTAATTGCAATAGAAAATATAATTAAGAGAATAAGTACAGCTGTTACAAGTTGACCCAATCAATATCCACGTGAGATGTGATATTCTGGACAGGATTTGTTCATGGGCCTTAGGCCATCTTAACACCCCCCCTCAAATTGATGCGGGAGAATCAACGAGCATCAATTTGCCAACCAAGAATTGATGGCGAGGTCGGGGAAGACCTTTAGTAAGAATATCAGCAATCTGAAGCTCAGTGGAGACATGCGGAAGGCTAATGACATCACGTTTAAACTCATCTCGTATGAAGTGACAATCAACCTCGATGTGTTTAGTACGTTCATGAAAAATCGGATTTTCAGTAATCCGAATTGCACTTGTATTATCTGCATAGAGGGGGGTAGCTCCTGCTGCAGGAAATCCAATGTCAGAGAGCAGACCACGGAGCCAAAGTATTTCGGAGCAGGCAGCAGACATAGCTCGGTACTCAGCCTCGGTAGAGGATTTGGAAACTTTGTCATGTTTCTTGCATTTCCAGAAAATCAGACTATCACCCAAGAACATGCACCATCCTGTGGTTGATCTGCGAGTATCCGGACAACCAGCCCAATCAGCATCTGAATAAGCTCTGAGAGAAAGAGGATTTGCTGATGGAAAAAACAACCCGCGAGATGGTGTGCGAATAAGGTACCGAATGATGCGACGAACAGCAGCCAGATGAAGATGACGAGTAGTCGTCATGAACTGACTCATGAGATTGACCGCAAATGAGATATCAGGACGCGTGATCGTGAGGTAGATCAAGCTACCCACTAACTGGCGATATGCGGTAGGATCCGGAAGAAGATCACCCTCCTCTTTATTGAGTTTAACATTCAGTTCTATCGGCATATCGACTGGAGCTGAAGAAGTAAGCCCAGCCAATTCAATAAGATCAACCGTATATTTGTGCTGATTGAGAACTATACCTTTAGGCGATTGATGAACTTCAAGACCAAGGAAATAGTGTAAGGGGCCTAGATCCTTCATTTGAAATGTCTGATGAAGAGAAGCTTGGAGTGCCTGTATCATTTGTGCATTAGGACCAGTAATGACTATGTCATCAACGTAGACCAGAAGGACAGTAATCCCGGACGGAGCATGATGTAAGAACATGGAAGGATCATACTGGCTCGGATGAAAATCCAAGTGCAGAAGGGCATCCTGAAATTTCTCAAACCATGCACGAGGAGCTTGCTTCAGACCATAGAGGGAGCGACGGAGCTTAGCAACCAGACCCTTCCCAGATGAGGACCCCGGAGGCAGACGGATATAAACGTCTTCTTTGAGATCACCATGAAGAAATGCATTTTTTACATCCATTTGATAGAGAGGCCAAGATTGAGATGCAGCAACAGCAAGAATGATGCGAACGGTGGTCATCTTGGCGACGGGAGCAAAGGTTGCATCATAATCAATGCCATATTCCTGCCTATTTCCGAGAGCAACAAGGCGTGCCTTGTAGCGATCTAGAGTGCCATCTGATTTTAACTTTAGAGAAAAAATCCACTTGCAGCCAATTGGTTTGATACCCACAGGAGAGGAGACAATATCCCATGTATGATTTTTCTCCAAAGCATCCAATTCATCTTGCATAGCCTGGTTCCAACATTTGTCCTGCACAGCCTGAGAATAGGATTGGGGAATGGAAGAAGAGGACAAAGTGGCCATTAAGGAAGTGTGGGAGAACCCATAGCGGTTGGGAGGTACCGAAATGCGAGAGGAGCGGCGCAAGGAATGATGTCTAGATGTATCAGATGCCGAAGGTGGACCGGATGCGGGAGGAAGATCAGGAGGGGGATCCCTGGGAGGCGCGTCTTTGTTCCTTCTGCGATACACAAAGTGAGGATTAAAGCGAACAACTGAAGCGTTGTCCGAAAAACCAGGTAAAGACACCAAGGATGAGGAGTCAGGAGGTTCAATGTGTTTTTGAAATAAATACTGATGTTAAAAAAAAACGACATTCCTGGAGGTCCGCAAGCGACAAATGTGAGGATCGTAGCAGAGGAACCCTTTCTGGAAGGGCGCATAGCCTAAAAACACACATTGAGCAGATTGTGCGGTCAGTTTGGTTCTCTCAGAAGGAGGTACGTGCACAAAACAAACAGATCCGAAAACATGAAGATCATCGTAAGATGGAGATGTCTGGTATAATCGGTAATATGGGCTCTGATTTTGAAGAGAGGTAGAAGGCAGACGATTGATAAGATGAGCTGCTGTGGCTAGTGCCTCAACCCAAAAACGGGTAGGAACTGATGATTCAAAAAGAAGAGAACGAGTGACATCAAGCAAATGTCTATTTTTTCTTTCAGCAACTCCATTCTGCTGTGGAGTATAAGGACAAGTTCTCTGAGAAATAATTCCTTTGGTTTGCAAAATTTTTTGAAAATCAGAAGACACATATTCCCCACCCGAATCAGATCGCAAGATTTTGATGCAGGTGGAAAACTGATTCTCAACATAAGCTAAAAAAAGTTTAAAAACTGTGAAAACTTCAGATTTTGAATGCAGAAAGTAAACCCATGTGAACCGACTAAAATCATCAATAAAGGTCACAAAATATTTATAGTGAGCATGAGAAAGAGCTGGAGCAATGCCCCATACATCGCTATGAACCAAATCAAAACACCGAGTGCTGTGTGAAGTGGAAATAGGAAAAGGAAGAATTTTGCTCTTTCCCAGTTTACAAGTAGCACAATCAAATGGTACACAAGAAGATAAACCAACAGATTTATTTAATAAACCAGAATTTAACATGAGGGACAAAGCCTTGGAATAAGGGTGTCTGAGTTTTTTATGCCACAGTTGGCAATTATCTCTAATAGAAAGACAAAACACATTATTGGCAACTTTAGTCCTAGAAAGATTAGAAAAATCCAGTGGAAACAAGCGTCCACACTTAGGTCCCCTCGCGATCTCCTTCCCGGACATCTGGTCCTGCACAACACAACCAGAAGAAGAAAAAGAGATGTTACAATTATTTTCAACAAGTTGTCCGACTGACAATAGGTTTGAAGTTAAATTTGGACAAAGGAAAACATTTTTCAATGGGATTGGACCAGGGACGTCTCCGATGGCAGTAATGGGAACAGTGCCTCCATTAGCAGTTTGGATTTGAAGATTACCATTGTAGTTTGTCACATTGGAGAGAGGGTTACTGGAATAAGTCATATGATTAGATGCCCCGGAATCAAGAAACCAAGTAGAAGATGATGGCGAGGTACCTGAGAGACCGAAAGCAGAAAGGGCATTGACAATCATTTGCTGTACCAATTCAGGAGTCAGAGAAGATGAGGACTCAGACTGTGAGGATGCAGATGTAGAAGCAGGCATATCCGAAGAAGTAACATAAGCATGTGGAGTCTGAGACTGTGGAGGCTGATACTGCGAAGCCTGATACTGTGGAGCCGGATGCTGGAAAAACTGATGCTGAGAAGTCTGACGTTGTGGGCGACGACGACATTCAGAGATGTCCCGACTTTTTACAGTAACTACAGCTTTTCTGTTTGCATTGAGATGCAAGATGTCCAAATTTTTGACAGCTGTAGCATTGTGTTTTGCTCAAGTCCCGAGGCGGAGGCTGAGAAGCCTTAGTGGCTGAAAACGCGACGGAATAGGTCTCAGCCTTTTGTTGAGCTATATGGGCTGAGGTGGAAATGCGTTGTTCCTACGTAAGAGTTCATTCAGGCAGACATTCAAGGAAGGTAAAGGCGTCCGATTCATCAGGGCCGATCGGACACTTTCATACTCAGTGCGTAATTTCATCAAAAATTGATCCCGCTGACTAGATGCCTGAAGATCGCGAATTACGATCAGAACGTCGGGAGCCACATCTGCATACTTAATACTATCGTATTCCGACCATAGGGTTCGGAATCTTGAATAGTCTTGGATTGACAAGGTCCCTTGTGCATATTCAGCAATTGCACACTCCAGGTGAAATTGTCGTGCTGAGTTATCTTGATGGTATACTTGCTTCAGATATCCCCACATATCTTTAGAGGTGGGGTAAGGTTTGAGGTTCATTATCAGATGGTGTTCGACGGAACCCAGTATCCAAGTTTTTATTTTTGCATCTTTAGTAAGCGGCGGATATCTTCTTCTCATCATCTGTGGGTTTAGGGTCAGATCCAGAAATATACCCCCACAATTCCTTAGCCTCAAGATAAGTTTGGAATTGAAATGACCAGGCGGGGTAATTTTTTCCCGTGAACCGGATCAAAGTAACTTCAGATTTTTCCATCTTTAATCTTGATTTGGCCAAAAAAAATGAGTGAAACAGTAGAAAACCAGCAAGGAAATCTGGCAACAGTGAAGGGATGAAGTCTAAATGTTGATAACAAATTATACTGTGTAGAAACCAAGATCCGATCAATCAGAAAAGAGAAAGAATCAACAGAATCAACACAGAACCAGAAATGGCCAAAAAAATCACAAAATCACCCCAGGCGACCCTGATTTTGGCTGCTGAACCTCTACGTGGGCCCCACTGATAGATCTGGACAAAGATCAGATTGTTGATCTGAGGAAGCCCAGTAATTTGCCTTCTACTGAAAAAAGAATAATTGAATTCCACCGCAGATCCAAGATTCTGGACGGTCCAGATGAAAACAGTCTTAAAAATCTGGATAATGACGAAAGTGAGTAAATCACCAACCTGGGAGTGCTGAAAAATTGTGAAAAAATCTCCAATATTCCTAGAAAATCCAGACGACCATGTCTGGATATATCTCTGATGGTGGTTTGATGATCAGAGGTGGGCCACCATGAAGATGAGATGTCGCAGAGTCTGAACTCGTTGAAACAGATTCCTGATCTGTCGATCTTCACAAGGGAGATTGAAATCTCTCTATCTTGAATGTCTTGATGCTATATAAGATCAAGAACATGATTTTCTTGAAACCTGGGTTCTCTGATACCATGTCATTCTCTCAATTACAAAAGTAAGAATGAACGAGAGTCTTTGAAACAATATTGTATTAATTTCTGTGTCTCTCCTTTGGAGATCAAGCTTCAATATATAGAGTATTACATGCCTCAATCAAGGGTGCTAAGTTAGGAAACTAGCTTATCAAATCAATTGCTATTCTAACTTTAGGAAACTAACTAATTGCAAGAGAAAATCTAATTAAGAGAATAAGTACAGCTGTTACAAGTTGACCCAATCAATATCCACGTGAGATGTGATATTCTGGACAGGATTTGTTCATGAGCCTTGGGCCATCTTAACATTTCTTAGTGTGGAAAGAAAGGAACTAGAAAGTTATTGAAGGCGAGGGTTCTCTTGGTCATTTGTCTAGATATGGATCAAATAAGCATTGACTGATTGAGGTCTTGCAAATGAATTTCATAGAATATCTACATCCATCATCTATGAGCCTGTCTCATATGATGAAGTTTGGGAATGAATATTAGAGAAACACCTTGGATTCGAATCTAGTATTTCAAAGAACTAGTTTGGGTTTATGCCAGGTAGGTCCACCATAAAACCCATTTTCTTTCTAAGACAACTTATGGAAGAGTTTAGGGAGGACAAGAAAGGTTACACATGGTTTTATTGATTCGGAGAAGGTTTATGATTTGGTATTGAGGCAATTGCGGACATTGAATTGAAAAGGCAACCCTAACGGGTGTACTAAAATCATACGTCACAAGAATGCGGGGGCAGTTACAAGAATGGTTTGTGTGGCCACATCCAACTTGTTTTTATTTATTTTTTATTTTTATTTTTATTATTTTTTATGAGTTGGGTTGCACTTAGGGTCCACTATAAGCTTATATATAGTTTTCCCAAGGGGGGTGTTTGGTGTGCCGAATCATCTGAGCTATAGCTCGTGATTCACTAATTGCTCACATTTGACATAACTATGAACAATTAAACCAGATATATTATATATAAGATGGAGTTTCATGGTGTATGTTGTTCACTGATGATGTAGTAGTGTAGTACTAATTAGTCAACCAAGAAAGCAAACGGTTGATGAATTGGAACTGTGGAGGAAGCGTTCGAGTCGAAGGGCTAAAAATTTGGCAATTAAGACTAGTATAGCTAGTTGAATGCGCACTAAGTGGAGACAAGCTTGCGAAGTGTCATGCGATTGATGCATATTTTTTAGATTAGTCGGTAGTTTTTAAATATGATAATTAGGACTAGGATATTGTATGAGTTGATTGTTGGGCAACAAAGAAACATGTGAAGTTACTAGAAATTCCAATTCACTGGTAGCTCAGTGGTGAGGCGCCTCCCTTCCATATAAACAACTAGGGATCAATCCCTGGTTGTAGTGTTGATAGTGAGGGACTTGGTGAGAGTGTGTAGGGGTGCGTGAGTATTTACCAAAGCAAAAAAAGAAAAAGAAAAAAGTTAATTTACTAGAAATGAGTACACAGAAGAAATCTATGGATAACTTTTTCTGATTGAAGAAAAATAATCAGAGAATATTGTTTGAGATTGTTTGGTCATTTTTACGGGAGGCAAGAAAATTGTCCTTTTGAGGGTTTTATTTTTTGGCAAATCCTTTTGAGAAGAGTTGAAGGGTTACTAGTGAAAGGTACTAAGAGAAGGGGGAGACCGATGAAGACATTGGGCGAAGTTGTGAGGAAAGAATGTCACTTTGTGGAATAATTGAGAGCTTGGCGTTTAATAGAGTTGAGTTGAAGAATAGAGCTCACATGTCACAAAGGCAACCCTACATGGTGCTAACATTGCAGATTGCCTAGCTAAAGAGGGAGTGCACCGTCCTAGCTTGGTGTTGATCTTTGATAGCACGGTACATTTGTGAATGGTTTTGTGGGATATTGTTTTGTGTAGTTTGTTACAATATACTCTTATACTGTTGTAACACCCCGAATCCCGGAGCTCATCAGGACCCGGGGTCTTACTATAAGAAAATTAAGATCACCGCATAAATCAAGTTATGGCTCAGAAGTGAGCAACACTTTAAATTCATTTAAAAGAATCATTAATTAGAGATAAATAATATCAAGTCAGTCTGTAGACAAAACAAATCTATAATCATAAGGGATTCAAAGTTCAATATTATTGCATAAACAATAAGTCACTAATCCTAAACATCATTATCCAGATGTAACGCTCTCTCATCAGCCACGCAAATTGAAGTCCAGTGGCTGATTCCCATCGTTGCCAAGCTCCCCCAAACATTGCGTGCTTGAAGTGGGGCAAACCACTTATCAGAAAACTGGTGAATAATATTTTCAGATACACAGGTCATTACAATATAATTCATATACAGAAGTGCAGAAAAATCCATGAGATGATAGTCAGTTACATAAAAAGTTTTCTTATTAATTAGTGAGGTTTCACATTCAGTCCTTAACTTCGGTAAGGTCAATAATCCCAATTATGGGTTCTTATAATGAAACTCTATCCTCAGAGTTTTCAGTAAGTTAGTCTCTTCCCAAAAGGAAGTTCTTTCTATAATTCATTCAAGAACTCTCCGTAAGGAGATTTAATTCCATAAACAATAATTCAGTCCCCGTCCAACCTTATTCCTCCTGGCCCACAAGGGGTTCAATAACCAATTCAATATTCAGAAGTAGGGATCCTTACTGATGTATCAAATGTGATACCACTTGCTCTTATAAAGTTCATATTGAAATACTCTCATTAGAAAGTTTGATAACTCTTTATATCTATTATGCATTCGATAGAATTATCATAGGATTATGCACATTAATTTTCTTAATATAGGACTAGTTCCACATAATTGGATTGATTAGGCCCCACTTAGATCCAACGTTTAGTATCCTCTTCTGTGGTACTACTCCGATATCTTTTAAATTCCATATCTTCATTACAGGCCCAAACATACAAAATGAATTACTGATAATTTTAAATTTTGCCCCTTTGACTTGGGTATTTATTCATAACCTTATATTATGATTCAGATTTACTAATTGATAGGTCTATAATCTAAATCAATTAGAGTCCACACTACAATTTCAAACCCATAACAGAGTTTGTATTGGTAACGATCTGTCTATAATTCTGGAATAATATAAGGTTCAAATGGAAATTTTCTGTACATGACATCAATGAGAGGAGTTTTGGGAAATTCAGAGAATATCCAGGTCCATTTCGAAAATAATCAAGACACATTCTTAAAGTAATGAAGCACAGCATCGTCACTTCCATTAGATGGGTCTCATGCCCACTACATAGTAGGATAAGGGATGATGATTTCTGGTGGCCCAAATCAAATGGGTCCAGCTCCACCCTGGTCGCCCATCAAGGACTTGCCATATGACTGGCTCTGATCTTTGATCAGATGAATCAGTGGGCCCCACATGTCTGATCAATATTTGTTGTAGAACACTACCGTCTGCAACCTTTCTTCTTCCCTGTTGAATCATCTTTCCATAATTTTTTTCAAGGGATGGAGTCTACAACCACATGGATTCTCTCATTTCATCATATCATATCACACATGATAAATTTTCAACAATTTCAAACAATAATAGTTCTGTTCCCAGCAGCATGAACATGTCTTTCATAGCCAGAACATGGGTAGTTTGGATAGTGGGCCCCCATGGTTCAGCTTGTCTGGACCAGGCCAACCTTGGTCGCCCATCAGGGGCTGACCAGATGACTGGCCTTGATCCTTGATCAGGTGGGCCAGTGGGCCCCGCAACCCAACTCATGAAAATCCCAAAATTTCACCAAAAGTACCGATGTACAGATCTTGGGATTTAGATGGGGACCAGATGGAAATGGGTCCACCTACACAATGGTCGCCCAGGGGTCTGCTTCTAGATCCCTGGGTCAGATCTTTGATCAAGTGGGCCCCATAGCCATAGGATCTGTCGATTTGGTTGAAACCGAGCCTCTGCCTTGAGTTTCATCTGATCTCAACTCCCATGATTGAGATAAGAGAGAAAAAAATCCCATTTATAATATTTAACAGGTAAAATGATTATAATCTATTACTATGTTAATAAGGAGATCACAGATCTTGATCAAACCATAGATCCTCGTATAGAGAAGGAAATTTCAAGATCTGTCAATAACCAGATCTTCATTCCTTGATTCCCCTTTTGGGTTATTTTCATAATCAATGGAAACATAGAATAACCCAAATAACTCAAATTTCTCTGTGAACTTGAAAATATCACTCACCTCCTAGTATAACAGATTGTGGCACGGTTGATGTGGGGTCTCGAATATTGCATCCACTAGGCCCTCTGGCTTCTTCCTTCCTGAGATCCTTCTCTGTTGCTTCCGAGGGAAGTCCCTCTTTACTTTTTCCTCTCCTCTCCTCTTTAACCCAAAATGGAACAATCAGAAAGAAATGCAGAAGATAACAAGACTTCTTAAATTATTCTCGGAGATAAGGTTCGATCTCTACTGCTCCCTGGGTATCAGAACGGAAACCTCCTCTCAAGGAGATGTCGTTCTAACAAACTATCCATAACAAAAGGGGCTTTAATGGATTGAAAGCAGGTTCAGAAAAACTAATTAATGCAACCCAACCCAGGTACCTAATACCTTATGGGCCAGACGAATCTGGGCCTAATCTGGCCCAGGCTATTACAACTGTAAAGCCTTTTTATTATTTTATAGTCACCATTTAAAAAAAAAGGAAAAGAAAAACGAAAATGCAACCCATGAGAGAGAGTGAACTTTTTTTTTTTTTTTTCATTATATATATGTACAGTTATCCTATGCGTGGGGTGCACATGGAGTTTTCCATGCACACCTCCTTGTGGGGCCCACATGCTGCTCACTTCGGGATGGGACCTGGGGGGATTTAAAGACCTGGTTGAGGCCCTTCTACGTACAAAAATAGCTCCATCCGATAATCCTAACCCTATCATTCGAGGCCCACATGTCCAGCCCATTTGGATGGGTGTTTAATCGATCCAACGGTCCAGTCCATTCGGATTGGTGCAAACCAGGGGGCGTGTGTACTATAGGGGGATGGGGTGGTTGGTCCAATTGGATGGACCATCAGGTGGGCCCCACTATGGGTCACACTATGCACAGGGTGTGCATAGGATAATTTTCATATATATATATATATATATCATCAAAGCCTCGTCCCAACTATGTTAGGGTCGGTTACATGAATTATGTTTCTCAATTCCGATGTATCTTGAGCCAAATTCTCAGATAAGTTTCACTTTTTCTGTTCTATTTTTACTACCTCCATCTGCGTCCTCTTTGACCTACCCTTTCCCCTTGGAGGGCCATCAACCTGCACAGCCAAACCTTTACCTACCGGCACTGATGCTGGCTTGTGCTGGACATGCCTAAACCATCTCAAACAGGTTTCTCTAATTTTATCCTTATAATAATGCAACTCCTAAATGCTCTCAACTGCGCTCATTTTTAATTTTATCCTTCCTAGTTTTACCACACATCCACCTCAACATTCTTATCTTTACCACACCCATTTTGTGCATATGTTGTTTCTTGATTGGTCAGTATTATGCTCCATAGGTCATAGCTGGTCTAATCATTGTCCTATAAAATTTTTTCTTCAATCTTCTTGTCATTCATTGGTCACAAAGCACCCTAGAAGCAAGTCTCCACTTCAACCACCTCGCTTTTATCTTATGTTTGGCACTTTATCAATCTCCCCATCCTTACTAATTATTGAGCCAAGGTAACGGAAAGAATCTTTTTGTGATATCTTACGAGCTTCAATTCTCACAATAGTTTTTTGTTATTTTTATATGCCCATTGAAGTTGTAATCCATATATTCTGTCTTTCTACAACTTATTTTAGAGCATTTGGATTCTAAACCCTCCTATATTCTCTCGAGTTTTGCATGTACACCATTTCTTGATTCATCTATCAACACTATATCATCCGCAAACAACATACATTAAGGTGCCTCCTCTTAAATATGAGCAGTTAACTCATCCATAATCAGTGCAAAGAGATAAGGGCTCGGGATTGATTGACCCCTGATGCAAACCTATGGTCACTGGGAACTCACCTGTCTCTCCACAGGTAGTTCTCACACTCGTTAACGCTCCTTCATGCACGTCTTTAATAATTTCAATATAACCGCTTGGAATATTTCTTTCATTTAAAACCCACCAAATTAATTCTTCAGTTACCATGTCGTAAGCTTTTTCTTGATTAATGAAGGCCATTCGGATGTGGCCCATATTTTATTTACATCTAGGCCCCAAGCAGATGAAGAGATAACCATGGGTCCCATCCCCAAGTGGGGTCCTATGTGGGCCCCACATTGAGGTGTGTATTTTTGCTAAAATGCACAATGTGTGCACTGGATAACTACTCTATATATGTAGACACACATATAGTTGTTGTGTGCACCTCATAATGGGGTCCACCCTATGGTCCATTTGACTGGACCCCACACACACCCCCCCGATAGTCATCGGTGATCGGTCCCCTGGATTTGCACCCAGCCGAATGGACTAGACTGTTGGATCGATTGTGCACCCATTTAAGACAGTGAAGATTTGTGGGTTGTTGGATGGAAGGGTTAGGAATTAGGATGATCAGATGAGGTTTATTATACACAGGAGGGTCCCAACCAGATCTTTAAATCCCCAACCAATCAACCCAAAATCCCCATGTGGGCCCTATAGTGAGGTGCGCATGGAAGCTGATAGAATACTCTCCTAAGGACGGTCTGCATGGGGACATCCATGCAAACAGCCATGTGGGCCCCAACCTAACACTGATCGAAATGGCCCATCAAAATCCCCACCTGACGCAGCAATAGGGTATAGATCAATCTCCCGAAGGATTGATCAAATCCTAGGATGGATTCCAGCCACTAGGGCACACACGAAATCATCAATGAAAACTCACGTGAGCAACAGATAAATCTATTATTGATTGTAAAGCATGGAAATAACAATAGAGTTCTTCTATATATATAGAAGACATTATTTCTAAACTAAACAGAATACTAATAATAGGAAATTACTTAATCCTACTCTAAATAGAATTTAGAAAGCAATCCTATTAAGAAACTAATTAATATTACTAATGTAGATAGGATAGGAATCTTCGATTGAAATCAGAGATTATGTGGACCCCATTAGATGATCCATCAAGATGGCCTGCGGGCCCTAGTCTTCTGTCGGGCTGCATCAACTCTCCCCGACTTGAAAGAACTCGACTCCGGCGAGTTAAACACCTGATAGCGCTCATAAAGATTTGGATTCAAGCTTTGAAAATCTGTTGCAGTGATCCATGTAGCATCGGAGAGAGGACGATTCTTCCGGCGGACATAAAACTTTTGAAAACCTCCTTGACGAGTGGAAACAATCTGATCACCAAGCACATCAACAATCTCGTCAACGGGTGGAAGATTCGAAGGGAGAGCAATAGTCTGCTCTTCTGTTTCACCATCATTGTCATGACCTCGGTAGAGCGTAAGATCCTCTACGTTGAAGGTAGAATTGACTCCTAAATCGGATGGTAGATCAAGCACATAAGCATTGGGGCCAATCTTTTTGAGAATCTTGTATGGACCAGCATTTCGTGGATGCAACTTTTTATAAGCTCCTGGAGGCATACGTTCTGGACGGATACAGATCATGACCATATCACCTTCAGCAAATTCTAGAAATCGACGATGCTTGTCTGCTTGCTGTTTATAAGTGGTATTACTAGCAGATATATGGTGGCAGACTTCGTGGTGCACTTGTTGCATGTGGTGAAAAAAACTTTCAGCATCGGCACTTATTCGGGCATCTACCGGCAAAGGGACAAGATCAACAGGTAGTCGTGGCCGAACCCCTGTAACAACTTCAAATGGAGAAGTACCAATAGACCGATTGACCGAGTTATTGTACACAAACTCAGCCATAGGTAATGCTTGATCCCAAGTTGTGATGTGATCATGAACAAGACATCGTAACAACTGTCCAAGACTTCTGTTTGGCCATCAGTTTGAGGGTGGTAAGCTGTAGAGAATTTGAGCTTGGTATTGGACAACATCCATAAAGTCTTCCAAAAATAACTCTTGAACTTGGTGTCTCGATCCGAAACAATAGTCTTTGGAAGGCCATGTAGACGTACAACTTCTTTGAAAAAGAGCTTGGTAACCTTGTAGGCATCACTAGTGGAAGTACACGGAATAAAATGTGCCATCTTTGAGAAGCGATCCACGACAACAAAAATAGAATCAACTTTTGTTTGAGTCATTGGCAAACCTAGCACAAAATCCATGCTAATGTCTTCCCATGGAGTATGAGGAACAGGCAAAGGTTGATAAAGTCCAGTGTTCTTCTTATTACCTTTGGCTAGCTGGCATGTCCTACATCGTTCGCAAATGCGAATAATGGTAGGTTTCATTCGGGGCCAATAATATCTATCGCTGACAAGAGCAAGAGTTTTGTCGCGTCCCAAATGGCCGCTACATCCTCCCGAATGCAACTCGCGGGCAACATATTCACGAATGGACGTGGCAGGGAGGCAGAGTTGTGTACCTTTAAACCAAAAATCATCATGAATGCTATAATGAGGATGCTTACCAAGATCACCATTGCGGAGGTTTGCATAGATAGAACCAAAGTCTGGATCATTCGCATAATCTAGCTTGAGTTGGTCAAAACCTGGTACACTAACAGACATGGTTGTCAACAAATGCTTTCACCGACTGAGTGCATCAGCGATCAAATTATCTTTTCCGGCAGTGTGGCGAATGCTGAAATTGAACTCCTGTATATATGCGCTCCACTTGGCACGGTTGGCACTGATCTTTTGCTGTGAATGTAAATGTCGCAAAGCATCATTGTCTGAGTAAAGAACAAACTCGTTGCCAATCAAGTAATGTCTCCAATGACGAAGTGATTGTACAATTGCATTGAGTTCCAAATCATAAGAAAAGTACTTTTTCTTGGCATCAGAAAGTTTCTTGTTGAAAAATGCAATTGGATGTCTCTCTTGACTAAGAACACCTCCAATACCAACATTTGATGCATCACAAGCAATTTCGAAGACCTTGTCAAATTTGGAATTTGTAAAACTGGTGCCTCTGTCATTTTACGCTTTATTTCTTCCAAGGCTCTAGTGGCCGAACTAGTCCACTTAAATTCACCATTCTTCATGAAATCTGATTGGAGCCATGATACTGCTGAAGTTTCGAATGAATCTCTTATAAAAGTTTGCAAGACCATGAAAACTTCGAACTCCAGCGAGTGTAGTAGGAATGGGCCAGTCCCGAATTGCTTTGACCTTCTCACGGTCCATTTTAATTCCTTCTGCTGATACAACATATCCCAAGAAGATAACAGAATCACTCATAAAAGTGCACTTCTTGAGATTAATATAGAAATGCTCCCGGCGAAGGAGTTGGCAGATTGTATCTAGATGTCGAAGATGTTCTGCTTTCGTCCTGCTGTAGATTAGAATATCGTCGAAATAAACGACGACAAACTTTCCAATATAAGGTTGCAATAACTGTGTCATGACCCGCATGAAAGTACTAGGGGCATTGGTGAGCCCAAAGGGCATAACCAACCATTCATAAAGACCGTCTTTAATCTTAAATGCAGTCTTCCATTCATCACCTGGCCTTATACGGATTTGATGATAACCACTTCGCAAATCAATTTTAGAGAAAATACATGCACCAGTCATCAAATCTAGCATATCATCTAATCTGGGGATTGGGAAGCGGTACTTTACCGTGATTTTATTGATTGCACGACTGTCCACGCACATACGCCAACTTTCGTCTTTCTTTAGAGTGAAAAGTGCAGGTACTCCACAGGGACTGAGACTTTCCCTGATATATCCCTTTTGTAAAAGATCATCAACTTGCCTTTTTAATTCTCTATGCTCCATAGGACTCATCCGGTATGCAGGCAAATTTGGCAAGGAAGCGCCTGGGACAAGATCAATGGCATGCTGGATGTCACGTAATGGAGGTAGCTCCTTAGGCAGCTCATCTGGAACTAGATCAACAAACTTCCTCAGAAGTGGCTCTAATTCTTGTGGGACAGATGTATTAGGAGATTTTTCTAGAATTTGCCTAGCAATCAATGCATACATGACGCCCTGTTCTTTGCTTTCATCTTCAAACTTCCGCATGGTCAATATAGGAAGTGCTGGAGCTGTATCAAATGTGGAGGAGGACAATTTAGAGGGCAATGGAAGCAACCTAATCTTGCCTCCTTTCCAATTAAAAGAATAAGTATTGTGCTCATGATCCGTGATGACTTTAAGTTTCTTTAACCAAGGCCGTCCGAAGAGAATGTGTAACGTTCATTGGAATGACGTCACAACGAATTGTATCTTCATAATTGCTGACTCTGAAAGGGACAACACATTGCTTACGAACAGGAATGGAGTAATTGTTGACCCATGCAACTTTATAAGGTCTTGGATGCTTCTCGGTAGGTAGCTTGAGTTTCTCGACTGCCTCTTGAGAAATAACATTTATCGCACTACCACCATCAATGATCATGTTACAAGACTTGTCCTTGCAACTGACTCGTGACCAGAAAATGGATGCATGATTCCAGTCTTCATTTTCTTCCATCGCATCAGCTACTAGGAGACGACGATCAAGGAAAACAGTGGGGTACCGTCATCAACTTCTGTATCTTGGAATTGATCTACTGTGGTTTCATTTTGAAGCTCTGCATTAAACGGATCTACTTCTATTTCCTCATCATATTGTTCATCATCTTCTGGCTCATTAGTAGCATATAAATTTCTATGGGGACACTCGGCTGCATAATGTCCCTTTTGTTTGCAGGCATGACAAATGATTTCTCTCTTATCTATCCTTCCGCAGGCATGGTTATCATTCTGATTTTGCTGCACTCGCTGATTTGGTTGTGGCAAAGCTTGCCTCTGCTGAATGACTTGATGTGGCCTATGTGGTGCTTGCTGAAATGGTTTAGGAGGAGGAGGAGGACAAAAACCTTGCGTCTGAGTACGGTTAATAGTAGGTTCAGGTCCTCTTCTAGTGGAAGACTCCCGACTTGAAAAGTGTTGCGTCTCCGCAACTGAAGTTCATGCTGAGCTTTGCGCACTTTACAAAATACCTCATCAACTCTGGTGTAATCAAACATAGCAACTTCTCGTCTGATATCATTGCGCAATCCATCTCGATATCGAGTGATAGTGAGACGATCATCTGTTTTCAAATTACAGCGGACAATATATTCGCGAAATTTGTTTGTATATTCTGCCACAGATAGATTGCCTTGCTGGAGAGTAAGATACTCTTGGTGCAGTGTGTCAATGTAATCAGAAGGAAGGAAATTGCTTTTGAGCCTTTCTTTCATGTTGACCCATCTGGTAATGGGCTGTCCCAGAGCAAGTTCATTATTTTCAACACCATACCACCAGATTCTAGCAGGACCCTTAAGTTTCACCTTCGTAAAGGCTATCTGTTGTTCATCATTCATGTTATACCAAGCAAAATAGTCTTCCAGGGAATGAAGCCAATCAACAAAAACTTTCGGACTGACATCTCCAGAGAAATCAGCCATATCAATTCTAACTTTCTTTGTGATATCATCAGTGCGGTGTGCAACCATGGGACCCTCGGTGTCTCGTTCAGCAATGAGACGCTGTACAAAGTCACGCATGGATTCACATTGCTCAGGCCTTTTTGTTTGGATGGGTGTGACTATTTGTGCGGTAGTGGAAGACCCTTCCTTTGCAACCAACTGTTTGCTTTGCAATTCAATAAGGGCGGTCTCTACTGTGCGTAGACGATCCATTACTTCGTCCATATCGTGGCCCAGTTTGAACAATTGTTCATCACGTTCATTATCCGTGAGCCAATGACTGAGATTATCTCCTCTTCTAGGCATGGCTGGAGAGAGGTTTTTTTTTATTTTATTTTTTTATGTGGGCTGGGTCGGGTCTGGATTTAAATCGGGCCCAGACTTCAGGTCAGGCCCAAACTCAGACTTAGTAGGGTCTTTTGGTTCTGCCTTGGGGTTCGTGCACAGAGAAAAAATAAGTTTGGTTGGGCTGTTACCTGTTTTGATTTGAGAGAATAGGAAGAAAAATGAAGAGGAGTTGTGGGCTGCTGGCGATGAAGGAAGATGAAGACCGTTGGCGATTTGGAAGGCGCTGGCGATGGTGAGTGGCTGATGGTGCTGTGCGCGGTGACGACTCGTGGTGCCAGGTACTTCCGGAACTCAGACTTTCTCCTTCTCCTGTCGCCTTATATTTCTTATTTCTTTCTTTCTTTCTTTTTCTCTGGTTTGGGCTTCCGACGAATGGTCTGGGTGGCTGATGGGTGGAGCGGGGCGGCTGGCGGTGTGGGATTTGGATGCTGGGGATGGTTTTGGGGTTTATGTATGGATCAGGCCTTGGAATAAAGGGTCGGATGTGATGGGATAGATGTCTGGGGTTTGTGTGATTTAGGGTTAGGTTTGGGGATTTTGTTAGGATTCGATGGGGAATGGTCGGAGGTCAGTTCGACTGGGTCTGAAATGGTTTCGGATGCTTGGCAGGGGAGCGTGACTGAGGCTTTCAATTAGGGCTTGTTTGGGCTCGGAAGTGAGGTTGGGTTGTTGGAGATGGGGTGCTATGGTGAGATTTAGGGTTTTGCCAGTGGGTTTGGGCTTGGCAGTGAGGTTGTCGAGTTGCTGAGATGGGGTTTGGGATGGTGGATTGGGAAGTAGGTTTCGGATGTGGGGTGAGGCTCGGTGAAGGATTTTTGGAGATGGAACGGCGATCTGAGATTGGAGAGTTGATGACGAACCGGAGAAGACAATTGTTTCTCTGGCGACCGGATCTCGGCTCTGATACCAATTGACGCAGCAATAGGGTATAGATCAATCTCCCGAAGGATTGATCGAATCCTAGGATGGATTCCAGCCACTAGGGCACACACAAAATCATCAATGAAAACTCACGTGAGCAACAGATAAATCTATTATTGATTGTAAAGCATGGAAATAACAAGAGAGTTCTTCTATATATATAGAAGACATTATTTCTAAAATAAAAAGAATACTAATAATAGGAAATTACTTAATCCTACTCTAAATAGAATTTAGAAAGCAATCCTATTAAGAAACTAATTAATATTACTAATGTAGATAGGATAGGAATCTCTGATTGAAATAAGAGATTATGTGGACCCCATTAGATGATCCATCAAGATGGCTTGCGGGCCCTAGTCTTCTGTCGGGCTGCATCACCACCCCCTATTCCCCTATTTACACCAAATCCATTGGATTTGCACTGATCCGAATTAATTGGATAGTTGAATCAAGGGTTGATTTTTTTTTAATATATAAAGCATTTGAACTTGTGGGCCACGGATCAAGGGGTTAGGATGATCTGATGGACTTGCAATTTTGCACATAGGTAGGTCACATCCAGATCTTCTGATCCCCCACCTCCCCCATGATGTGTACGCATGCGCGCGAGTGCATGATTGAGTGATATGTTTTGACCTTTAGCTTCCCCATATTGATGGGACAAGGTTCTGCTGATGGTGGTGATGATGATTCTCAACCATCTCAAAACTCTATCAAAAGCATTAAATCCCATATTACATTATATACATAGAGAAGCGATCGATCCAAGTGATAAAATAATATAAATGGGAGTCATTTGGGATGGTATGTTGACCGTGAATGGCTTAATTCTTTAGTCACGTCAGTTCCTTCTGTATATATTATAAGACCATTCATCCTCTTGATGATGGGCCATAACTTTGTATGCTCCTTTTCTTAAGTAATGTATCTCAGTTTTCTTTCCAAACAGGAAAAGATAAACTTAAACCAAATCTGAGTTTTTGGTGTGGAAGTTGTGGTCCGTAATAGATCTTATTTATTATATTTTGGGGCCTATGAGATTCGTTAGCATCTATCCACTTTGCCGTGTTTCTGTTCAGAGGAATTCTCTTTTAGGGGATGCCTTTTCCTCCCTTTTTTGGTGAGCGATGAGTTTTTAATAAAAGAAAAGAAAAAGGTAATATACAATCATTACAAACCAGGCGTTACAAGACCAACACCTGATAAAAACAATGTTGATGTGGAACTTAATGTAAATTGCCTATTTGTTGGTCATGCAGGTATTGGCTGATAGTGTGGGTGTTCCATGCCAGCTAGTGAAAGGGCAGCAATTCACAGAATCAGATGATGTGGCCATGAACATTGTCAAGATCGATGACGGAAGGTGAGCTAGCTTCTTTTTGTTTTTGTTTATTTATGAACGGATGGCTCTCAAATCCGATGTGCATTTTTGTGTCATGCATATGGAAAACAACATCAGATGGAGTGCTATTTTTCCCCTTCTCCGCATGTCAATATCAACAATTGGTGCAATTTGGGTGTGCAGAAGGCAGATAAAAAGGTCCCACTTAATATTGTATAAAATTTCCACACCACCCCAAAGCAAGTGCAATGGCTAACCACATTATTCTGCCAAAGCAAACCAAACCACTTGTGATTTGGGGTGCATTGGTGATTTGAATGCATCAAATGCATCTTATTTTTACAACTGTGGCTAGGATCTCTTACTGCAACAGTGAACTTAAATCTGTCTCTTTCTGGGATATCTTAGTTCGATCCCAGGCCATGTACTTGGCCTATCTATCATCTCATTTCTTACATTTTTTTATGCTATCTTGCTGTGTTAATTTGAGTATCATTTCTAGTTCTCCAGAGTCCAGTGAAAAATGATGGTCAGCAGTTGCGTTGCTATTTAGCTTTTTAACTTGTGTTCTCAATTTCTACGTTTTTCTTATTAATAGTAACAGTCAATCCACTGAATGCAAGCTTCATATGGTTACTTTTTTTATTTTTTATACGGACTCTATTAATCTTTGTGACATATCACATAGTCTAATAGCAGAAAGACAAGGGATGATATTTTCTTAGGTTTGTCACTTATGAAATTGAAATACGAAACAGTTAATTCATGAAAGCTGTTAAATGATGTGGATTGCAGGGAGTACATTGTTGATCTCATGGCAGATCCTGGCACTCTTATTCCATCCGATGCTGCAGGGCCACAGATTGAATACAAAGAACCCTCCTCTCTACAAAATCCTTTGCTCAGGGATGTCGATGGTTCCCAAGTGGGATCCTTCAGCAGTGGTATGACCAGTTCAATCAGTGGGCATTCAGAGCATGGGCTGATGGACAAGAGATCTAGGTCTGGGAATTTTTCTACTTCCGAGAGCGGATCTGATGAGAGAGGTAGCTTTGGTGAGTTTGTTAGTGGTGATGAGAATAGACTAGTGAAGTATCCACATAAGGAATCATCACCTGAGGGGCTTAAAAGTGGAGAATCTAAGGTGTCATCAAATCTTGACCTTTCTTCTAGGCCGAATCCTCATATGCATGCAAGGTCTCCTTCTTGGACTGAAGGTGTTAGCTCCCCTGCTGTGCATAGAATGAAAGTGAAGGATGTTTCACAGTATATGATAGATGCTGCAAAAGAGAACCCACATCTAGCTCAGAAGCTTCATGATGTGTTGCTGGAAAGCGGTGTTGTTGCACCCCCAAACTTGTTCACTGAGATATATTCCGAGCAGGTACTGTCTCCAGTGCTAGAGAAGAGTCCATCTAGGGATATGAGTGAAAAGAAAATGGCAAAACATGGGAACTGGCATAAAGCTCAACCTGATGCGGGCCTTGGTAGATTTCTGCCTCCTCTACCATACCATGGCATGCAACCAAAAGGGACTACTTCCAGGGTGCAAGTGGAACAATTGAAACCTGTGGAGGGTCTTGGTGTTTACAATCCACTCGATTTGGGAGAGGCGATGGGCCTTCCTCTTTCTTCTCAATATGAAGTATCTGGTGCTGTTGCACAGACAGTGGGGCCTTCCCCAGTGAAATTCATGAAACATGTGCCTGTTGCTGCTGCTGCTGCGACAGCAGCTGTAGTTGCATCCTCAATGGTGGTTGCTGCTGCCAAGTCCAACGACTCAAATCTCGAGGTTCCTGTGGCAGCCGCAGCCACTGCTACAGCTGCAGCGGTGGTGGCAACGACTGCAGCTGTCACTAGGCAGTATGAGCAGTTGGAGTCATATGGCCAGTTTCCATTTGGCGATGACACAGTGCATGAGCTGCAGGGAAGTGATCATGGTCAAGATGGTGTGGTTGAGCAGGAGCAAGATACTAGCATGGCTTATCAAGAGGGGGAGAGAACTTCCAACACATCAGCTGGAAATGATAGTGTAAGATCTGACCCTGCCCTTGATGATGTCGCAGAGTGGGAGATCCCGTGGGAGGAAATTACCTTGGGCGAGCGTATTGGACTGGGTATCATTCTCACGCGTCTTGTTCTGTAGAAGTACTGTTCACTCACACTGTTGGAAATAATTGACACTAGTTGTCTCATTGACTTGTGCTAAACCTGTAGCAAGATCTCTAATCAGTTAGGTCCAACATGTGGATACCTTTTGTGGACCATTTTTCTTTTCCTTTTAAGTGTTCATTACTTTCAT
Organism: Cinnamomum chago; assembly: GCA_038049695.1. NCBI lineage: Eukaryota > Viridiplantae > Streptophyta > Magnoliopsida > Laurales > Lauraceae > Cinnamomum > Cinnamomum chago. The sequence goes on along the minus strand of CP142452.1, from coordinate 84,971,915 downwards.
ACTTGTGATCGACATGATGAGGGAGCTGCTGCTTTTGGCCATTTAGGTCCAACATGTGGATACCTTTGTGGAACATTTTTCTTTTCCTTTTAAGTGTTCATTACTTTCATACTTGTGATCGACGTGACGAGGGAGCTGCTGCTTTTGGCCATTTTGTTGCCTTGAAAATTTACTATCTTTTTTTTTCCTGTTTTCTCTCCTGCTGCAGGATCATATGGGGAGGTATATCGTGGAGATTGGCATGGAACGGTGAGCTTTTCATCCTAACCCTTGAGCTTCTCCATGTGTATTTGTTGTATTCCATATTACTTTTTTCAAATGTGGGTTGTATTGAAATTGCTGATGCGAAATGAAAATGAGATTTCATCCCTTCCTTGGTTTTTATTATATCATTTCACCATTAATGTTTCATTGTTCCATGGTTTCTGACAAGTGCCAAGAGATTATGAGCTTTACTTGTAGCCTGTAGGCTACTTTTGGATGCTAGGATGTCCATGAAAATTTATCATTTTTTAATTACATGTATACAAGGTAACTTTCCACTGCAAAACTAAAGCTCAAGAAGTACATTTCCTTAATGTTACTTCAAGTCTATTTTTCTCTGGAGGAGAGATATAAAACCTAGGAAATAAGGGGTGTCATGGGGACAGGAAATGTACTGCATGTGGAAATGGCATCCAAACACCCCAACTTTTTCCATAACCTGAAAGTAAGGTGCATTTTCATGGAAATGGAAATAACCAGAAGGATCAATAACTGCTGAATGATTTCACTTTGCTTCTTCAAACAAGTCTGGTGGTATCAATTAATAAATCATTCATCCAATCCTTTGTTGATACTTTCTTAACCTTCTTGTTACATAGTTGCCATCCAAACACTTCTACACGTGTTCTTTATTTTGTCAGGAAGTTGCTGTTAAGAAATTCTTAGACCAAGATATTTCTGGTGATGCACTCGAGGAGTTCAAAAGTGAGGTATTCCAGCTCTCTCTCTCTCTCTCTCACACACACACACACACACACACTACACACCCATGCATGCAAGAGTTTTAAAGTGAGGATTGTTGCTGTTAAGAAATTCTTAGACCAATATATTTCTGGTGATGCACTTGAGGATTTCAAGAGTGAGGTATTCCAGTTCTCTCTCCCTCTTTCTTCTCCTCTCACAGTACACACCCATTGCATGCAAGAGTTTCAAAGTGAGGATAGTTGTTTCATCTCTCTCTCCCTCTTTCTTTTCCTCTCACAGTACACACCCATTGCATGCAAGAGTTTAAAAGTGAGGATAGTTGTTTCCTCTGTGTGTGTGTGTGTGTCAAAACTATGATCCACTTGTTCAAAACAGGGGACCCATTATTATGTATCGAAGCTGCTTCTTTCAAACACTTAATGAGTGTGGGCATCTCCCCAAATTTCAGGAGTAGGGCACATTGTTTGATTAATCACATGTAAATCAAGTTTTTAACGCAGAGGTGGTGTAGCGGCTTGGATTTATCAGTGGTACCATACCACTGCACAGCTTTCACAAAAGTGGAGCTTATTCCACTTTTGAAAGTGTCTCTGTTATACACCCAGTTCTCTTGTATCCACTAAATCAAGCTTCTAATCTTCTATGTAAAATTATCATAAGCTAAATATTGAAGATGTACATTGAAGATTATATAAACACCACAAATTACAACTACGATTAAGCCATTATCATCATTGGTGCCCAGGTTTTGAAAATTGGAGAGAGAGAGAGAGAGAGAGAGAGAGAGAGAGAGAGAGAGAGCCTGATTTTCTATCCTAGTTTGCATCCAGTGGCGGACCCAGGATTTTGACTTGGGGGGGGCTTAAGATAGTCACTTGAAAAGGCCAATTGTTATTTCTTAACTTTAACTGTCGCAAAAGAGAAAATGTCTTGCATTTACAAACCTTTACATGTTAGCCAAAGTCAGAACCTTCATATATCAGCAAAGAGAATATTCGGGCCGGTGTCTCTCCAAAACAGATTTTCTAATTTTAAAAAAGGATCTCAACCGCAAAAACCACTTTGAAAGCAAAATTCAACAGCCACTTTTTTCTAGATAGGAATTAGGAACAAACTCACATAAAAAATCAAGCTCATTGCCATTGGGCCCATTCCACATCATCATCTTCATCAAAATATAACAACGTCATAATCACCATTTAAAGCCTACGTGAGGTTTTATTAACATATGGAATAATGGGAACAAAAATAAAAGTATAAAAACTTGAAGTGGTAAAAAGTGACATGGGCTGACCACCACTTTGTCCTAGTATGTACTGACCACCACAGGTAGCATCACTCCACTAGTTTGGAGAGTTCCAATGGCATGCCTGTTTGGATCAAGGAATCACAAACCAACATGCTCCAAGGAAAAACAAACATTGTTTTTCAAGAGAACAAACATCGTTTCATTGTCTTCTTTTACCTAATGAGAGAGAGAGAGAGAGTAAGATAGATATGAGTACCTGCCCTGCCGCTTGCCGGAGTGAGGGATGGCTTCATGCCGATGTCGGTAGGCACTAGCCAGGGGTTTACTGTTTAGGTTAAAGTGGAAAGGGAAGGGAACGTGGGGGGACTGGGGACTTGGGGTATTTTTAAGTGGGGGCTGGGCTTAAGGGCCCTTAGGGCCCTTATGGGCTTTTTTCCAATATGGAGGGGGCTTCAGCCCCCAGCTCACTCTATGTCCGTCCGCCACTGTTTGCATCAGCACTTGTCTAACCTATAAGAGCATCCACTATATATAGATTTTCCACAAAAAAGACTCATGGAGACCAAACTTTGTGCAAAATACCTTTGGAGGTCCCTTATATACATTTGAATATATATATATATATATATATGGGTATCTATTGGTGCTATTTTTATGATGAATCACATTGGATAAAACGCAGTTTCAATTTGATGAAGGGTAAGAAAGATATGTTGGTATTTTTTCCTGCTTGGTTTAGTCCTTAAAATGCCATCTTTTCACTCCCAAATCTCTCTCTTAGGTGAGAAAAATAACATATAAAATTGTGGAAAAGGGCATGAAACACTTTTAAAGGGGGCAATGTAGTAAAAAAGAAACAAAAGTAGGGTCTCGGTTTTGTTTGAAACCGGTGATATTCAACTGGATTTGAAAAATAGAATTTGTATGAATTGTGTGAATCATATCTTGAATCGGAGGATTCATTTATGTAATGAAATAATTTCTTTATTTTAATCAAGGCTTATAATGGTTTGTGCCGGCCCATTGATCCTTAATGGCTGATCTGCTTCTAGGCAGACTTGGACAAGTTTTAAGGACCTTAATCTAGTGTTGGGCTTGGGCTTCCATGTCAATGCCTGTTGGTCTGACGCACTGCAGCCCATTTATTGCCTACTAAGTACTAAATTTAATATTATATTATCATTGATATAGAGATAAAAGCATATTGGTTAGTTTTTAATAACAACTCTTAACTTATAAATGTATGGAATATTACCTTAGATACTGATAAAAGAATAAAGAGGATTTTACAGGAAAAGTCCCGGAATTTGACCATTCCTCGCGAAGGGTCCCCACAAATTGTGCAGCACAAATGGGGCCGTCAGGACCTCTTCCTTTTTTTTTTTTTTTTTTTTTTATAATGTTGAGGGGAGCGATGCTAGCGTCGCTCATGTTTGATAGGAGCAACGCTACGTGATTTTCTTAAAACATAGAACTCTTTTGTTTCCTCTTCCTCTTATTTTTTCCTCTTCTCCTGCCTATTTGTCTATCTCCCTCACTCCATTTTCTTCCAATCATCTTGGGAAAACAGTATCATAGGCTTTATAAAAAGATTACTCAGTTTCTTTCTTTCTTTTTATATTCTCAAGATTTATCTTGGAAAGTGAAAGAGACAGGGAAAGAAAAAAAATGGCAGGCATAACATGGAAGATTCCGATAACAATCTTATGCTCGTACATTATCATGTAGAGCTTACCCTCAACCCATGAACTCATCCATGAGAAAACGAGAGAGAAAGGTCTTTGCAGGTTTGGGAAACTCCAAACCTGTATAGACAGCTTTTCTGCCAGTATGGACAGTGGAAAACCTGTACTCACAGTTTTTCTGCCAGTTTGAATAGTGGAAAACTTGTATTCGCAGCTTTTCCACCAGTATGAACAGTGGAAAACTTTTAGTCACTGCTTTTTCCACCGATGTGTACATCTTACCCAAGAGATTCTTAAATATTTGGACAGAAAGGTGAGAGGTGATAATCATCCTCTCCCTACACTTGAAGAGGATAGAAGTATTATGAGTGGTGGGTTGGGTGAGAAATGGAGTGGGGGATATGGAGAAATAAGAAGGAGACGAGGAAGAAGATGTGAGGAGTGACGCTAGCGTCGCTCAGAAAAAAGTACAAAAAATAAAATAAAAAAGTGGTGGGTAGGCCGAATTTCTGATGCACAATCTGCGGCGACCCTTCGCGAGGAATTGCCAAATTTCAGAATTTTTCCCGTAAAATCCTCAAGAATGAATTACCTTGAACATTATATATAATGATCTAACCTATCATTTATTGCTCTCTCCTTAATGTATGATTGAGCTATTAGCCTTTGAAGGGGATTGTCCTACTTAATAGTTAAAAATTAAAATAGTTATTTACATAGTCAGGTGGAATTGGAGGTAATTGACCATTTACTAATTAAAACTATCGGGATTGGGCTCGATCCCGAGCTTGACATTTTTCTCGCGGGCTGAGCTTGGGCTTGTCATGAAGGCCCATAGTGCTGGCCCTAACTTAGTGTCCCGATTATAAATGGGCTGGGTTCAATTCACCTTGGCCAGCGCAGACTATCTGTTTTTTTAAAACTGTGATTGGATACTTGATGCGACATATGTTAGACTGATAAAAAAGGTCATCACCCAGTGCGGTCTTCGGAGGGTCCAGACTGGAGACAAACCTAACCTTTGGCAGTTTTGCATAAAGTGGTTGTCACGCTGCTCACGCATGGCACCCGAGACTTTTACCATTGCACCAAAGCAATGACCCCTTTGTGCAATATGTATCAATTTAGGGTGAGAACTATGTTTAGATTTTAAAGCCTCATACCAACATTGAAAGGGTAGCTTAAAGAGTATTACCATTGAATTATATGAAGCTATGATGGAATTTCTAGTAATCTAATTGCGGAGCATGAGCTCTCTCTCTCTCTCTCTATATATATATATATATATCACACGCCCGCGCGCGTTTCTCAAGGGATCTGATCTGAAAAATCTGTGATGGGCCCTTTTTAGGTCAGATTGGTAATCAGGTTTTACTTCTGAGTCTGGTAAACAATCAAGTCCTAATTCTAGCCATTTGTGCTATACCAACTGCTTGCACAAGCCTATACATAGGTATTGCTTGGGGATGTGATATGGGTATGATCAGTGGGGCCTGATTTAGGCATGAATGATTGAAGGAATATTGATGGGCCCTTTTTAGTCTTGATTGGTAGTCAGGTTCGGTGGCGCAACCCCAGATCTGCTATCCAGCAGTAGATCAATCTCCCGACGGTTTGTTCGAATCCAATGATAGATTCCAGCCCTAAGGCACGCACACTCACAACCATAACTAGAGAAAACTCAGAAAACTTGATTAATTAGAATAAGCATGCCCAGTTACAATGAAGGGCTCAATATATATATATATATATATATATAGAGCTGTATTCTTAGCCATTAATACTTCTAAAATATAAAGCTACCAATCCTATTGGATTCGATCAATCCCTCGGGAGATTGCTCTACTGCTCAATCGTGGATCCGGGGCTGCGCCATTCGGGTCCAAGTCTGTAGTTCTGATCTGTTTAATAATCTGGTCCTAGTCCTAGTCTTAGTCCATTAGGGCCTATTTCTGAGTACCTGTTTACCGGAGTGTCTACTGATGTGGATTGGGTATGTGAATGTTTACGGATAGCTACTGATGTGGATCTACCCACATCCAGCGATGAAGTTAAAAAAAGATCCTTTTATGGGCCAAGCTATCAGTTTTTGGAGGTTTATGATTGAGCTTCTAAGTTTTGATCAAGTATTTAAGCATAATCAATCAAACATGCGTCCAATTCCGATTGAAGTAAAATATAGTTTGCCAATCGACTACTGGAGTTATGCAGTTGGGTACTCATTTGCACATCAAGTTTTTTTTTTTTTTTTTTTTTCTTTAAAAATAAAATTGATCAAGTATTTTGAACACGATCATCTAACACGGCTCCAATTTGAATTATGATCAATTTAACACGATTCTGATTCCAGTTGGAGGTCAAAATTGCAATTGAGAAGACTCCCCGCAGTCAAATTTCACTCTAACCGAGTGGGCCCGCCCTTGAAATTATTCATGTGTTTATTAAGTATTTTGGCTTTGTTTTGGTTTTTTTCCTTTTTTTTTTCTTCATTTTGATCAAGTATTTTAAGCATGATCAATCTAATACGGTCCAACTCCAAATTGGAGTGAATAATTGTATTTGTTAGGAATGAGTCTAACAATGGGTAACAGTGAAAAACTAAAAAAACTATAACACAAAAGTGCATAATTCCCAACAGTATTTTGGTTAATGTAAACGTTATATGATCATTGAGGTTGAGGGCATATTGGTCATAATTTTAAAAAAGGCCAAGTGAGATAGACGTGGTTTTCTTTGGATCGATTTTGATCAAAAGAGAGGATTATCGTAACCGTATCTCGAAAGCAAAACTGTCTTGAATTACCCTTAATGATTGAGCAACTCAAAATGATTGAGGGTAATATGATATAAAGTCTGCTATTGAGAGGTAAAAATTTTAATTGGGAGGGTCAAATAAAGAAACTAATCGAATCTAATCAGTTAGGGAATTTCTGATTGGGGCGGATTCCAAGATAGGTAAGCAAACCTAGGATTAGGCAAATAAAGAAACCTAATCAAATCTTTTTTTTTTTTTTTTTGGGGTAAATACTCAAACTGACCACCACACACCTACACAACACACTCACCCAAGTCCCTTACCATCAGCACTACAGCCAGGGATTGATTCCTGGTTGTTTCTATGGAAGGGAGTGCCTCACCAATTGAGCTATTCGCAGATTGGGATTCGATGCAAGGGCTAATTGAATCTAATTAGCTCTTAGTTAATAGCGAATTTCTAATTGGAGAGTAGGTACTCAAAATTGGGATATTCGATCAAAACTTTTAATCAAGATGAAATTGAAATGGTCAAAATCATTGAGTTGGTCATAATCAGCAATTTTAAATTTTAATAATGTAAATTATGTAGAGAATTACTTATATATATTATATTTAATTGGGGAAGTGAATACAGCTTGCATGGGTTTCTAAATTGATAATAGAATAATCCCTCAGTCCTTTTTTCTATTCCTCGTCAAGATTTATTTAAAGAAAAATGATTGTGAAATGGCATCTGTGTGGAAAGTGAGGTTGTATATATGCTGAGTTGTGTGCAGAACACGTGCTTATATGCTAGATTGTATATAAATGAAGATGACTGAAAATTAGGTCTGCTTTGTGCTTGCTTTCTTGTATTATTTACAACGATCTAAGTATGGTTTAAAATCATAGTCGCCATCGCGGGCGACCTTGAAAACTGTTATGACGTGGCATCATGTCGCGATTCGCAGTCAATGCAGTCCATCGTGGTATGAATTTTTATTTTACCTCAAAAAAACTTGAAAATATATCCAAAAAATATAAAATATTAGAAAATATTAGAAAACAATTTTTTTTCCATTAGTAAATACTTAAAAAAAAAATATCGGCCCCCTAACTGATAAGTGATAACATTCTGTTTCCCTGTCTAATGTAGAACTTGTAAAGTATGTTTTGAATTAAATAGATTTACATGTATATATTAAAATAAGTTGAAATATCACAAATTTTACAGCATGCATTGCAGCCCATAATTTTGAACTAACCATTAGCATTAAACACTTAAAAGTCAAGAAACTAGTAGTAGTAGTGGTGCAGTACTCAATTACTCAATCACCAAGTAAGTAGAGAGTGAATTTCAACTTTCAAGTAACATTTACTACTACATCAAGATAAATGAATTAATTAAAACAACGAATTATGCACATAAGGAAATTGTGGTTGAGAAGGGAAGAAGCTTTCATATGGGAATCCACCAAAATCTTGCAAATCACTTGAGTTTTGGTGAAAAAAGAGGCTTGGGAAGCTCTAGCACAATCTTAGGAAGCTCTGTAAATGGTTTGGGAAAGAAAGAAGGGGAAAGAAAAAAAAAACCACAGTTGGCTGTTATTTTGACCGCTATTTTCAAAATAACGGCTGTTATGACCACTATTTTAAAGAAAAGGGTCGTTATGTTCGTTATGGACCTTCATTTTCAAATATTTTTTTTTTTTAAGACTGTGACCGTTATGACCGTTATATTGAAAATAATGTAGCGGCATAGGCCATTACTGTCTCATAATGGCCGTAATGAAACGGATACTGCTGTTATTTTAAACCATTCATCTAACTGCTAGTCATGTGCTGTTTTCCATCATCTAACTGTGCTTTTGTTTCTAAAGGTTCGGATCATCAAAAGACTACGGCACCCAAATGTTGTTCTTTTCATGGGAGCAGTGACTCGTGTCCCTAATCTTTCTCTTGTTACAGAATTTCTTCCTAGGTATTCCTGCATTATAAGTTTCTCCTTTCTTTCTATTTTTGAATGTAATTTGTCCTTTTAATTCCTGTGCAGTTTATATCCTAAATTTGAATATGGAACTTGGTTTTTTGATCTTCTATGGAAGAAATAATTTGACTAAAGATTTATTCCAAATCTCCCTTTTTTTCCATGGTTCCTCTAATGCTTAAGACTTAAGAGAACTATTTGGTGACTGATTTTTATCATCTGCAACATAATGTTTAAATTAGTATTTCAAATAGGTTACTTGAATATTGAGATGTAATAATAAAAAAAGTTAAGTTGCTTAATAACTTATGTTTTGTGTATACATAAGTTATAATTGCCACAGCTTTAGAATTTGATCGCTAGCGGATCAGGCATATTACAAAGATGGAAATAAGATAAACAAGACCAGGTGAAAATAGTAGGTTTTCATGAAGGAAGAGTAGGACATAAAAAATTTGCCCAAATCCATATCTGACAGAATAATGCTTGAAGGTTTTCAATCGAACTTAAGATATGAATAGAAAACAAAAGATGGCAGTAGGGGCCTCATCCAGTTCAGAGAAACAGAGAAGAGAATTAAAAATCATGATTGGAAGCTGTCTTATAATTCAAACTTCAGGATGTTTTCCATGAGAATAGACGAGAACACTATCAAACAACCATGAATCTTCACATAAAACGACCAGAAATCACTAGAAAACTTAGGTTTCCTGATATCAGAAACTCAGATTTCAAATGTGGCTCACTTGATCAAGTATGGCTGTATGGGTATTAGCAGTCAAGTGGAAATGGAGACACTTTGAGATGGTAAAAAGGAAGATGGATTCCTCTTAGATTTTGGTGATTAGGGTTCTGATTCTTTGTTAATGATCAGAAAATTGAAAATGAGTACAGATTGAAGAACCTTGTGTCGTCATCATCTTCATTGTAGCGTTATCCCGCAAAGAACATTGTGCATTTTATTAAATTGTTTAGACATATTATAACACTGCTTAATCAGTAAAATTTTACTCATGTATTTGTCCTTTTTTGTTTCCTTTTATCCTAGCACTTACAAGGATGCTTGGTTTGGTTAGGTTCCATTGAGTTATTTGCTGGTTACAACTACTACTACAAGGGAAGCATTTCCTAGAAAATTGTCACTCCAATGTTTATGATTTATGTTGGACAGATGGTATTGTGATACATGTTGACACTTCTAATAAGTAAACGTCTTAATTTATCTTTAGTTTGTAGGATTGTGCCACTGTTTTGGTATTTTAATGGAGCCGGGTCTTAAACCTTGCACCAGGTCCAACATTCATGTCACTCTGAATTATATAGCCTTTTCCTATTTAAGTTGTCAGGCATTGTTTCCCTTCATTTCTTTAAACATTATTTGGATACAGGAACTCTCATTTTGTCCAAATAAAACAGAATGAAGAATCTAAGAAATGTTTCACATTTTCACCAAAGGTGTTTTGTTTTTCCAATTAGCAAATATTTCCCTTATACATGAAATGAGAGTCAATTGCTTTCCAAATGTGCATATACAATATATAAGATGGTAAAAGAACCAAGCAGTGTTTATTTAGGGGTGGTGGTTATGAAATCTTCAGTAAATTTGAAACGAAGAATTGTTTATTAATTTTTATTAGTTAATAAGTAATGTTGAAAAATCATATGCTCAAAATACTTTTAGATCTTTGAAATTGTAGTGCACACTTATTGTTGCATGGGTGTGCCTATGACCCTACAGAAAAAGGGCGTGCCTATGCATATAACTAACGATATTACAAGGGTTTGAATCAACATCATCATTATCTAAGCTTTGTCCCATCTGATAAATAATAATTGTGCCACTCTTAATAGCGTTATAAAAATAGAAAAAAAGAAAAGAAAAGAAAAAACTAAAAGATTACTAATATTTACCTATTGATTGTGGCTGTCCCAACTAAGCCCAATCGCTTTAATCTTAAGGTTCATCGTGAATTGTAAGATCACATGTAAATGGATTTGTTGTATAGATACAAATATTTTTTCTTAGGATTTGATACAACTCAAAGGATTCAAGATATGAAATCTAGGATTTTGATAATTCTGCCCATGTCGAGACCTCACAATGCGGACCTATATTTTTTTGCATGTTTTTCCTATTTAAATTCTCAAACATAGTTTTCCCGCATTTCTTTGTATTGTAGGAAGATCAGCAAAAATTTCACTTAAACATGTGATTAGAGTGGATTACTTTCTGAAGGTGATTATAATATAACAGAGGACAACATAACCTATCAATGTTGCGCTTGGTGTACTTAAGAATTTAGAAAGAAAAAAGTATATTTTGCCGCATAGGGCGCTTAAGGAACTTTTCTTGGGTTAAGAGTCAATCATTTATTTATTGCTTTTAGTTATAAGTAGTGTCAAAGTATCATGTGCTCAAAATACTTGTAGTCCTAAGAAATTGGAGTTGTGCACACTTGTGATTAAATGGGTGTGCCTATGCATGTATTTAACAAGAGTTTCTTGTAGTTTCTGGTGATTCAGAGCAACCTTTTTTAGATTGACATGTTGGAAGTAAAACCATAGGTTATGTCTTGCAGAGGTAGCTTGTATCGGTTAATTCACCGACCTAACAACCAGTTGGATGAAAGGAAGCGTCTGAAGATGGCACTTGACATCGTACGGTTCTGCCTTGTCTCTTTCAAATGTTACTTTCAGTTCTAACAAGTTTTTGTTGAAATTGGTGAAACTTCACCAGCACTAATGCATTATGTTTTGTTTTTGTAACTGATGTTTCAGGCACGTGGTATGAATTATTTGCACAACTGTACGCCTATAATTGTTCATCGTGATTTGAAGTCTCCTAATCTTCTTGTTGATAGGAACTGGGTTGTGAAGGTTACATATTTTGTTTATTCTTGTAAATGATATGTTGTGCATAAGATGTCTATTTTAATATAAAAAAAAATTACATAATCCTTTGACAGAGGGTACTCAGTATCCTTGGGCCTTGCATGTGTAAAGGTGGGCAAAGTTTGGGGCGACCAATCTGTCAACATGATAGACCCCACCTTGGATATAATGGACAGAACAGGTCTTACTAGTAGAGAGTTCTACCCATTCTAATGTCTTACAGACCAAATTTTGGATACAGTGATGAACCAGTTTCTATGAAAACAGTAAGATCTTCCACCTGTTATTTAGGGAAATGATCTATACTCTGGTCTGTAGTGCCTATCAGTCTGGATACTGAGCCATGTCTCAAAGCCTAAGGATTCCATGCATATATTTGGATCATGTACAATCTCTCCTATTGTTAATGACAATTTAAACTGGATAGTTTCTATCCATGTCCAGGTCTGTGATTTTGGGTTATCTCGAATGAAGCACAATACATTTCTCTCTTCAAGGTCGACTGCAGGCACGGTATGCCTATTTATATGGGTGTGTTTTTCTTTGTTTTCTTTTTGTTAAAACGTCTCTGTTACATCATGCCGTCATTGATATAAATGCCTTTAGCTTAACTGATGTTTTGTTTCTTCTTCTGGTATTTCCTGTGGTCAATGCATACTTCTTTACCACAGTTGTATATATTTATTTTATGTTAGAAAAGGTAGTTTTGTAGCTTTTATTTGGGTTTCATTCTTTTATACATCTGCAGCTTGTGAAAATTCTGCAGTGTGCCCATATTAGATTATGCTTCTTCTCTTTTAACAGGACTTGGGAAATTTGATAAGGTCTCTTAATTGGCCTTTATGTCGAGGAAGGCTAAATGGCGAATTTGACATTGTGACTAATTTCTCCTCCATGCTCGAGTTGGCTTCTTTTACCAGGACCTTTTTTTTTACTTGAAACAATAGAAATCTCTCTCTCTCTCTCTGAATTTATATATTTTTATTTTTTATGCATATGGTAAATATTCAGGCTCACTTGATATTTGTGGGCTCCACAGTGGGGCACACCTATAAAAATTAAAATGGCCCCTCATCTAATAGGAAATAGAGCCCTAGCCAAATCTCACTCTAATAGGAGATGACCCTAACCAAGTTTCAGTATAATAAGAAATAGGGCTCAATCCAAATTTCGCTCTAATAGGAAATGGGCGCTAGCCACTCTAATAAGAAATAGGGCCCTAACCAAATTTCATTTTAATAGAAATGGAGTAATGGACCTTAGCCAAAATTTTCTACTATGTTTTTCAATTTTAGGTATTATTTTTATTTATTTTTTCAATTTTCAATTGCATTGTTTTTGGAATGAAACTCCAGAATTGTCCAGATCGCTGGAACGTTCCACTACATGGCTAATTGGAAACTTGAAAAAACACAAAATCCTTTGCATGACTTCTTTTACCAGAACTTTTTTCTTTTTTTCCAGCTTGAAACAACGTAAGAAAAGAGAGAAGATCTTGTCCGGGTCTCATTTTGGTGTTGGCAGCAGCTAATACCTGATTTAATGAGTGGACCCACCCTCTAGCATAAGCACTGACTGAATTTTACTATAGTTGGAGTAATATGGGTTTCAACCAACTAGGGATGTGTATGAAGTTATCAACATTCCTTTTGCGCTAAAGGAGGTATATATCCTAAACTGAAACAGTGCTAGTCCACAAATCAAAGTCGATTATCGTTATTTTTTGTATGATGATCGTATCCAAAATCAAGATAAATCCAATCAGAACTGGATTTTCCAGTTACATCATGCAAAAAAAAGATATAATCAACTTTTATTTGTGGTACCAGCACTATTCCAGCTTAGGATAAGATAAGCTTCAGCTTAGGGGAGCCCTACTCTCTCTCTCTCTATATATATATATATATTATATATATATATAAAGGAATAGAATCTAATTCGCACTTTTAGATTGATGATGTGGACTCGGTTTTTTATTGTGAATTTGAGTTGGCCAAAGCCTACATGGAGTGGATTGAACATCCTAAGAGGGCCTGCGAGGGTCCCAACATTAATTGATGAAGTTTGGGCCCCAAAACAGTAAGTTACAAACAATCCAGGGACTGTTTTGGAGAAAGCAGGAAGAGCAGGGGCCTATATGTAAGTCTTCCAAAAACTGAATACATGTCTTCTCACTTTCAACAAATTGGAGGAGCATTTTTGCTGGGCCATACCAGCCCAACCCACTTAATTACAGCATCATTAGGATTACCCCACACTCCATAGTCCCCTTCACAATCATAGGTGGCAGCTGATCCAAAGATGGGCCATGTGGGGCCCACATCCATTTTCGTGTGAAAGTATCGAGAATGACTTGGACATGGAAAAGTTTCAGATTTTGGTTGATTTTTTTTTTCTTATCTTCGCATGTTTGAGGTTAGAATCTATAATTAAGACTCCTAAATGTTGTATGGAGATTATTTTGGTAGATTTTCTATGGATTTGAAGTGATTTAGAGCATTAAAATAGTGTGCAGCAGTCAACTGTGTAGATAGGGTTTTTTTTTTCCTTTTATTCTTTCGTTCATTGTTTGATTTTAGGAATTATGAGTGCATTAGGATCTACTAATCTTGCAATTGAGATACTGTCAAAACTTTATGTAGCCCATGTAGTCGATTGTGACTCCATTGCACAGTCAACAGTTTGTTTCAAGCAAATAAGGTTCTGTGAAAACCTTATTTATTTTATTCTTCCTCTTGTTCTATATTATATCTCTTTATGAATGCCGTGTTTATACTTTGCAATCAAGCACATCAAGGAGGCCTGGTTTCTATTTTCTTGGTGATTTTCAAGTCTAGAGAGGGTACCGAAGTCACGCTTTTCTGCTGTTAAAGCAGTACTTAATTGATTGGGTACTGATCTGTGGTTCTTTGGTACCCGGACCATGTAAATTGACCATATCTCAAATATCTTTTTATGTTTTTTTTATACATGATCAATTCAATGGTGTGTGGCACTTCGGAGTGAAATATGGACGTGTTCCTGTATAGAGGGAACCCTATGGTGTGAGCAGGTCTAATCATTCAAAGGTTGGCAGAACTATGGTTAAATCAGGTTGATAACTGCTTATAGCACATACTGCCAGTAGCATGGGATCATTGCTCCGTAAAAGAACATTAGAAAGTATTATCTACTTGTGGTGCTTGTTTGTATTGTGTCTAATATCCAGGGATCCTTGTCCTCTGATTCCAAAAAGATTGTTCCTGAGTAATGCATAATTTGTTCTCTGATCTATCAATAACGTCAGTGTGTAACAACATTTAGTGCTGCATTTATCATTTCTAATAGCAAAAATGTGACCTTTTTTTTATTTTGTTTTATTTATGACCCGTGTAGACCTTATAAGTTATTCAAATATCTGGTTCTGTAGGTCAATTGACATAAAAATTCTTTGCTAGGTCTCAACGCTGAAATTACTGTTTCTAGCTGCCTTCATTTCCTGTAAATGCAATAGTCAGAATGAGTTGAACTTACATATTTTCAATCCATCTTCTGTTTTAGGCCGAGTGGATGGCTCCTGAAGTGTTGAGAAATGAGCCTTCAGATGAAAAGTAGGTTTGTCATGTTTATATTCTAATTTTCTTTCATGGGTTTTGTACTCATCTCTCAGACTTGTGATTGCAACTTGTAGGTGTGATGTATATAGCTTTGGCATCATTCTGTGGGAGCTTTCTACCTTGCAACAACCATGGGGAGGAATGAACCCTATGCAAGTTGTCGGTGCAGTTGGGTTTCAGCATCGCCGCCTTGACATTCCAGATGGCATGGATCCTGTCATTGCGGATATCATAAGGAAGTGCTGGCAGACGTAAGTAGATTGAATGTTTATCCCTTTATTTCTTCCCCTGTTGAAAATACCTGATAACTTTATAACCTGTTTGGTTTCCCATTAAATGATTGAGACGTCTGGAAAGAAGGCAACAAGAAAAATCTTAGATGTTGGTGGAGCCTGTGCAGTGTTATGAGGTAGGCCATACTCAACTAGAATGCAGACTGCAAATACATCAGTCCAACCAGCTGAATCAATCTACCAAAATTTGAAACTTAATCGAATCAATCTAGCCGGACAGTGGTCCAACCAGCTAAATCAAGGAACTAAACAACACAAAAAATACATAATTTCACTGAACCTCAGATGGAATCCATTAGAATCACAAATCCCAACTAGAAGATGCAGGTGCACAGGCCAGTAGGGGTTGACACACTGTTTATTCTGGTCGGCTGCTGTGCTTATGTATTTACAATTTTTAGGGAGGTTTAGGTAGCTTTGAGAAGTTTAGGGGGTGATCGTGCTTTTACTCTTCTTGGCTTTCCTATTTTATGTTTTCCAAGGTTTAGGATGTTGTGTGACGGAAATATTTCTCGAGTCCCATAGGAATGGAACTTCTGGAAAATTGGGAAGCACTTACATTGTCTTGGTTCCTATAAAGGAGGGGGTTGTCTCTCTCAAGGATTATTAGCGTAATTGTAAGTGTTTACAGGCCGTTTGCTTAGAGTCCCACTCATTGTTTATGTGATTGTGTTCCAAATGTTATTTATAATTTTCAAGGTGTTTCTATTTAAGAGCATCAAATCCTAGATTTTGCTGTTATTTCTCACAAGTGCATTGATTCTCTTCTTAAGAGTTAAAAGCTGGGAGTTATATATAAATTGGACTTTGAGAAAGCTTATGATAGGTATTTATTGTAAGATTCCTGATGGACAATGTATCGATTCTGCAGTTATATTGTTCTTTCTTTCTCTTTGATGAAAATTCCTTTTTCCTAAAGAAGATGCATCCTTCGAATTCTTTCATCTAAGACCCTCCCATCATTAACTCTTTCTACAAACCCTAATCAAATCCTCGACAAAACATGGCCTGTTGTTATGTAAGGGGTCAACACACTGGGCATTTATCTATTTTTTGAATGGTAACTTATATTAGAAGAAAGAAGCAAACAGTACAAGAGGGCTACACCGGCAAGCTAGCAGCCAAGAAGAAACACCAAAACAGGACACAACACCAAAGGAGAACTACAGACTTTCTTTATGATGGTTTAAGAAGGACTCACGAAGGGAGAAAGGGATTGGAGAATAAAAGATAGAATAATTGACTACTTAAAGATGAAAGCACGATTCAAGCGAGGTTGATTAAATAATGATTACAGGCCAATATATCGAGCAGTTAGCAGAAGCTATATGTTCCCTGGTTGTGTTCCAGGTGAACGCAAAATGATATTCCGCAAAAGCTTTCAAGGTCATATTCTAGGTTCAGGGAAAGGAATGAGAGGAAATGACAGATTCTGGGAGGATTGGTCTCTTTGGGCACAAATGCTCAGGAGGAAATGGCCAATCAGAGAAAAGCCTGCCTTGTGAATCCGAGAAAGAACCTCTTTTTTTCACTAAAAGGAAAATGCAATTTAGAGTGGTTCAGTGAATAAATGACATTGTGCAGTCCCAACTCGGAAAGGCATTAATTAATCCCCCTTATTTTGTTTTATTTTTTTTTTCTGTTAGTATGTGATGGGTTCGGGCAAATCAGTACTTCCGGATGGGTGCAGGCCCAACTGAGATGGGTATCCTTCGTTGGGGAAGATACCATGGGCTCCATATGGGGAACTGTTTGTTGCTTGCGTGCATGCCAATTTGGCATGTTTGGCCACAACCATGGAAAATTGACCAGTCTCTATACCTAACATACATATATTGATTGATATGATATATAGACAACTAACTAGTTACTTGACATTCCAGAGATCCGAAGCAGCGGCCATCATTTGCTGAAATAATGTCAGCTTTAAGGCCACTACAGAAGCCTACAGCGGCGGCACAAGTGCCCAGACCGAGGGTAGCACCACCTCAAGGTGGGGAGAAGGGGCCATCGTGGGCCATTCAAGACCAGGCAGGCCATGGAGCAGTTAGGCATGATGGATGAATGAAAGTGCCCATCCTGGATATTGATGAGCCCATCAAGAAGATCATCATAAAAACATTCTTGCCTTGTGAATTCGATTTTATTTTATTTTGATTTTATTTTTGGCGGTTGGTGGAGGGTCCCTTCCACGAGGTTGTAAATTTGCTTGTATGATCCATTTCCATTTGTTGCTGGCAAGGTTTTGTTGATTTATTCTGGTCAATGATGTCTTCAGTTCAGGTTTACAGCAATTAAAGAGAGGTGCTGAGAGAGCAGCATTTCAAATTCAGTCAAGGAGAGACATATATTTTTCCTTTCTGAGTGAGTCCCTAAGGGTGCTCAGGCTGCCTGAAACACGGTTACCATAGCTCAAGCCCAGGAGAGAGGTTCGAAAGAGAACTGCAACATCGAAAGGGCGATGATTTTAGGAATAAACAATGTAATTTAGTGGGATGGTTCAAGAACTGAAAACATTTGTTGTAAGGGCAGTGTTGATAATTGTTCTGAAACATTTACTGAAAATTTAGAATCATCTAGTGTGGTGTATGTGGTTATTTTGATGTTGTTTATATCAGTGTAGAAAACAGCATCTGGATGTATTTACAAGGGAATTGCTTGGGATATCTTCAATGGCTACCGTTTCGCACTTATTAAATGGACACAACTGTTCTTGTTATTTTTCCTTTTTTTCAATAACCTTTTTCTATGGATAAATTTTTATCTCTCTTTCAAAAGAGCTGCTTGCCAGGGCCTTGCTTTCTGGCTTGTATATTTAGAGCATTGTATTATAATTAAATTCAGACACCTTTTCCTACTATTAGTTATTTGTAATCATCATCATCATTGAATGAAGCCTTTTCCTACATATTTTGGTTAAGTTTTGGGAGTAATTCTTTTGTACTCTACCCTACCTGCAGCGTTTACTCAGTGGCCACAAAACCGTTTTTACCATTAAATCTTCACCACCAATGGTTCATCACCGTTGCCACTATCATTTGCCACTATCATCAGGACAAGTGTAGGGCCCATCTGATTGTTTGAAATTCTTTTAGAGTACAACGGGAAAATTTCAGAACCTCAAACAGGGATTGGCAATGAGTTGATCCAGCTTGACATGACTCGGTTGGGCTTGTAATGAACCTTACGAGTTGAGCTCAAGTTAGGGCATGTTCAACTCGAATTGGCTCCAACTCAACATGGTTAAGAGCTTGGTTCAAGATCGAGCTTCGCTGGCTTGATGGAGTTTACATTTTAAGAGCTGCTGGTCCAAGTGGTTGACCAATACTGTGAGGGGAGTATGGCCAATAGAGTGATGCAAAAAACCCAAAACCGAAGGTCGTTGTTTGTAAATTTCAGAAAAGGCAGTTGGTCTGGTGGTTGGTATAAATTTCGGAGTACTGAAAAAGGAAAAAAAAAAAAAAAAACCCACAATGGAAATCAAAAGACAGAATGGGTCACTGGGGATGATTGATTGTGTTGGTATTCTATGGTGGGTCATCGATTGCTGGCCCAATTACCTTGTAATCAGCGTGGGGAAAAAAGGATGTGGCACCAATCTATGGATAAGGTTTGAGGTGTGCGTTCTCTACTTGTATGTGTATGGTGGTAGGCATTCCAGGCATTGCTCTCTCTCTCTCTCTCTTCTAGTCTATCTCATGGCTTCCATCTTTGGGTCTCCTTTGTTTACTTCTCCACTCACAAAGCTTCAGTTCTCATCAACAAATTCTTCTTCTTCACAAACACCGCCACCCCAACAGACACCACCACCATCTCCCCAACCTGAAACTCCATTGCCTACTGTAGCACAGCCCATCACCACTAAAAGACCCACCCAACCAAAACCCAAGACCACCACCACCACCACCACCACCACAGCAGAATCCACCGACTGGATTGCTTCCACCTTAACAAGGCGGTTCGGCCTGGGTGCAGGCCTCGCATGGGTCGGCTTCCTTGCCTTCGGTGTTGTCTCAGAACAGATCAAGACCCGGCTTGAAGTCTCTCAGCAGGAAACAAACACCAAGTAAGCACTCTCTATGACTATCTATCTATTATTGTAAATAATTGTCTGTGGTCTGAAAATGGCTATGTCTTTTTTGTAGGGACGTGAAGGAAGAGCAAGTGTTGCTGCCTAACGGCATCAGGTACAAATTTTTTTTTTTTTGTTTGTAATCTCACCCAGGATTAAGTTATTGTAGTGACTATCTATTAGTTTCATTGCAATTCTTTAATTTAGCATACTGAAGAAGTGATCATACTTCTGCAGACGAATTTCAGTGACCTATGTGACCTCACATTGCTTGAACCAAGCAATTCATTCACATCTTCCATATTCATTCCAAAATGGAGTGATACTGATACCCCATCAGATTTATCATTCTGTTCAAGAAACGAGGCTTAAAAGTTTTCTCATTTTTCATGTATCTAACAGCGAACAAGGAAATCCCGTGCCCCCATTTGTCAACCATGAAGGCCCGTTTATTTGCATGAATTTGAGTTCTTAGAAATTCTAAAGAGATGTGTTCCTAAAAGTGGTGATACTGAAGAAATAAAGGTGAATATCCATAAATAGACTTGAAATGATCTCTCTTATGATGAGAAATGAGTTAAAAGGTAGATGGAAGATGAATACTCACTCATCAGTCTAGTAAATCAAATCATATGAAATTCAATGTAAGGGGGGTGTTCATGGGCTGTATCTAGGCCTGGCCTGATTTTAGAAACACAGGCCCATATCTTGGCCAAGCCTGCCCATTTACTGAATCGGGTTGGACAGAACTAGGCTTTTTTTTTTTATCAATGGTTTGGATAAATTAATCACTAAATTAAAAGCACTCTTTATTGGGATTTGGGCTTTTCTACATGTAATCCAAGTGCGGCCCAAATATTAAACGGGTCCAAACTACGTCCAGGCTGGCGCAAAGCAGGCTGTGCCCAGATTGGGCCAGAGCTGGCCCAGCCCATAAACAACCCTAATTAAGGTCCCATATAGATCTCCACCTTATATCATTTACGCTCGTGTCTTTAATATTCCCTTATTGGAATTTGGAACTCATTTTACCATGAATTCCATATAAACATATGGGCCTAACTATTTTTCCTCTCAATACAATTTCCTACAAAAAGAAGAAGAAGAAGAAGTTATTGGATTATCAGTATCTAGTATCTACTTTTCTTTTCCAAATTTAGTGACTTTCCCTCTCTCAGTTTTTTTTTTAATCTATCAGATATTATGAGATGCGAGTTGGAGGTGGTGCCACTCCAAGGGCAGGAGATTTGGTTGTGATCGATCTGAAAGGCGGAGTTGAAGGCAGCGACCAAGTGTTCGTCGACACTTTTGATGGGAACGAGAAGCCTTTGGCCCTCTTAATGGGGTCAAGGCCATATACAAAGGGTATGTGTGAAGGGATAGAGTATGTCCTCAGGTCCATGAAGGCTGGAGGTAAGAGGAGGGTAATAATCCCTCCTAGTCTGGGGTTTGGAGAGCAGGGTGCAGAATTAGGCTCAGGTCTACAGATACCACCTTCTGCAACTCTAGAATACATAGTTCAGGTTGATAAGGTGTCAATCGCACCTGCTTAAGCTCGGCTGTAAATAATTAATTTCATAAACAAGTGCCAGTTCATTTCATTCACGACAAAAGTGTAAAGGGGGAAAAAAATCAACCTAGAAATGCTTGACTGATTTTGTATGAGTGTTGATGTCTAGAAGGACTCAGTCGATACAGAGTGTTGATGTCTAAAAGGACTCAGTTGAGTAACCACGGATATGAGTGTTGATGTCTAGAAAGGACTCAGTTGAGTAGCTAAACTTCGGCTGCATTGATACAAGTCATTTGCCATGAGGGGAAGAGTTGTTCCCATTTTCCATGCTTCCTATTCTTCTGTTGCTTGGAATGACAACTTTTTCCATGCAGAAAGTTGTGAGAAAATGAATTGATTTTCTTCAACAGAGAAGATTTCGATTTCTAATGGGAAGAATAAGAATCCAGGATTCCTCCATACCACTGAGATAGAATCTGCCGAATGCAGAATCCTTTCGTTGCACAAACACAACCTTAAAATATCCCACGTTGGATAAAGGAAACTGACACTCTTGCCATTTGCCCACACATTGCAGCAGTTCCTATATTGAACATAATAGCCACGAATGATCGAGAAGCTCAGGCGAAACAAGGCAAAAATGATATATATATTTACTACCTTCACCATAATGTACATATCTTGGGTGTGCTTTTCATGTCATCAGTAAGAATCAGGACTACATTATTTCAGGCAATGACAGTAACCACATCAAACAAATGAATGGTATAGGATGGACTTAAAACTCATGAGAATCAGGCACCCGTGGTCTTATTGATGCTCTCCAAAGAGATAACAGCACCAGAACTGGTATCATCAGATACTTGTGAATGTGACATAAGAATATACATGACCCAGAAGTGTAGGCATATGAGATAGACTAATGACCATAGTTGGGCAGCTCGGTTCCTCCTCAGAAACACAACACCTGCGGAGAAAATAGCATCTAACTGCCGAAGAATTGATCCCAAATGCCTACTCCCAGATCGGATTCTGTCCTGAAGCACAGGCCTAAGCTTCACATTGGACTGCTCTTCCCACTTCCCAGCTTCAATATCATCCCTTGTTAAGGATCCAACTTTGCTTTCATCGATCAATCTGGAGACTGTCTGTAAGAGATAATCCAAAGGTTTTTACATCAAGAAGATGGAAAATTGGAAAAAGTGGCAATATATATAATGCTTGGTCAATATTATCGCCCTTTGGACAAAAAGAAAAAAAATTACGGAATTTTAATTGAGACAAGCATTCCATAAGGAGGAGCCCATCATCATTGATCTAGGCTATTTCTTGGTGTTAGTCAGGATACACTGCAGAATAGAACACGTCTCCTCCATCAAGCAATTCCATTCACCCAATTCTTGAATTGTGTTTTGCTATTAAAGATGGACATTGGTGACCGTGCTATCCTTTTAACTGTTCATTTCACAAATGGATATAATTTTCTGAGTTATTTACATAATTGTACATCAGTGGGTTGCAAGAGATGAATAACTCCATGTCACATAAATATGAACCCAATCAGTGTGAGTGCCTGGCCCAAAATAGAATAATCATTATACGGGTAAATATGGCACTAGCCTTTGTGTAATAATCAAATGAAGAGATTATAGTGGTGGAATATGCAGTGCAGCATTACTCATGATTACCTCTAGTCTGAATAGCAGCATTGCTTTCTCTGAAGATAGAGACTCGACCTGGTGAATAATAAGAAAAAGATCAGTTTGCTTGTGGTTTATAAACAGATACAAAAGATTTCAAGTATCCTCACACATGTTATAGTATCTTAAGAATTGTGGATTTAAAAAAGACCATAACAGTATCCCAATATCAAATAGTGTACTGAAATACATGAAAAAAGTATCCTCATGCAACTGCTAAGTAGAAACACTTAATATGCACATTGAAGGGATGATCCCATGTTAAGAAATGTGAAATTTTCTTCTAAGACGTGCTGTAGAAGAAAATAACCCAAATTTCTTTTAAACATCTTCAATCATATGAAATAAGGGTACAGAAGTGATTAAAAGGTTCTTCCTGAGTGTCCCCTCCCCCCCCCCCCCCCTCCTCTCTCTCAACAATGTGCTATAAATCCATTCTTTATTTTAAGCATTCAAGTGTTAAAATATGTCCTAAAGCCTTCGTTTATCATTATTTAAGCCCAATTAAGTAAAATATAAAGGAAAGAAAAAAATAAATGAACCATAAAAAATACGTGTTACAGCTGTCAACTCCATTGTAGTTTTCTTTTTTCTTTGTTTTTGTGGTCTAAATTCTATTAATCAATGTTGTTACTGATACAATTCTATTTCCTACCCTTTTCTACCTAGAATTAAGTCCTCGCCAGCAAAATAAACATAAAGAAAGTGAAAAACGTCCCAAATACATCTTTCAACCGTCAAGTGTGCCAATTCTTTGAAATTGGTTAAAATCAATTAATCTACCATATTATGGGTCAAAATCTATTTTATATACTCTTTTATCTGGACTTATTTAAGTAAAAAGGAGCAAAAGCTTCCAAAAACCATAAACCATAAAAAAATCAGAAAAAAAGCCACATTCTTTTGAAATCTTGTGCCTTTTTCATATATGAGTTGCAATTGTGCAATTTAAAAGATACTACGTGATTAATTATAAACAGTAAGATTAAAGTAAGGCTGCGATTTTTCTCAATTATTTGAATCGATCTTTGTACAATTTTACTTAGACAGTACCATGTGATACAAATTATTTGCCATAAGCTTGACAACTTTGATCATTACTATTGCTCATATCCATCTCACTTCAATTATTTTTTTCTAGTTTTTCCACTTAATTTCATTTTTTTCAACATTTTTTATGAAAATATTGAATTAATTAGACGATGAAAAAGATTTATTCAGCTTGGACCTAGCTTAACAATCATGAGTACAAGGGAATAAGTCAAATAAAATTCTACTTACATGTCATATGATATCTATAGGTATATTAGAATAACATTTAGCCAATATAGTGGATAGAATCACTAACCCATAACAACTCCGACAGTTTGTAATGAAATAGCTATGCAAATGATTTTGGATCTACTGATCCCAAAAAGAGAAAAAAAAAAGTGATTTTAGGATCAAACACAGTCATATATTATGCCCTGATAAAAAAATAAAAATTCAAAACATGATTTAGCATTTTCAATATTCTGGGTTTTCACATTTTTTGGGCCAATAAACCACTACAAGACATTATGGATGATTGTAGCTCGCTGATCATGTCACTTCTTAAGATGGCCAATACGCTCACTCACTAGTAACTCCATCTTGAACCATGGATATCACATTGTAGCAGAGAAATTTATTAGAAAAGAAGAGGAGGAACAAACAGAAACCACAACCAAAAACTATAAAAAGAGATATGAGAGTGAATGAGCAAATACCCTCCAACCTAACAAAGAAAGCAGCAGATTACAAAAAATAAATGAACAGTGAATAAGCTACTGCAAGCCCCCTCTTGGCTAGCTCGTCCGGCTCCATATCACAAAAGATATGAATGGGTGTGAAATCTGTTTTGGTTGTGGCTAAATTTAATACTCGTAGTTAGGGCTGTTTGGAAACTCTAGTCTAATTAATAAGAGCTAATTAGATTAAGGTCTAAAATAAAAACTCTAATTTTTAAGCTCTAATTAACAATTAGTATGTTTGGTAAAACTGTTAAAAAAGCTCTTATTTCAGGAGGTAATTGGGGCCCACTTTTTCAAAAATTACAATGTTGAATCCACCATTTGCGTCATTTTGGAAATTTTATAAGGTCATTTTCGTTCAAAACACTAGTAAACTTTGCATTGTCCACCTCATCGCTTTAGGTAAAAAAGGTTGGAAAAAAAAAAAAAAAAAACAACTCCCCTTAGCTTATTTTTATAGAGGCAAAAGCTCTAATTTGTATATAAGCTCTACAAATAGAAAAACACAATTAGAGGTTTACCAAACACTCTAATATGTCAATAACCTCTAAATCATAAAATAAGAGCTTATTTTTAGAGTTTCCAAATGTACCCTTGATCAATTTAGAATTATAAAAAGCAAATCGTAAAAATTAACATAAATATATGCACTCTTTTAATAGTAAAAAATAAATAAATTAAAGTATTAACTAAAGCCCATGTTGCCATATCATGAGAAATGGAAGGTCAAGCAAGTCTGATACCAGGACATGGACTCCGACCTCTTCTCGAGGTACAAAGCTATTCTAAAAGATGGGTGTCCTTGACTGAAAAATAAGCTTGGATTTAAATGTAGGAGTGACCGATAGTATTTCTATCATAGCTGCAACTAATCGCATCCATTGAAATATAAGCCAGGATTTAAAAGTGGGCTTCATGAAGAGTTGATAAGACTCTAAGTGGATGGTATCATGCATGGCTGGGAGGTGTCTTTATTTTGTGGGCTTCTCAAGTCGAGGATTGTTCTTTGTTAGTCCCCTCCTAGTGGTGAGCCGAAATTCAATGTTGATGGTGTAAGCCATGGCCGGTGGGGATTAGTGGATTTCTCCACGATAGTGGAGTTCTTTTAGCTTTGTTCTCTAGGTATGTGAGTACTTTCGAATCTAATGAAATGGACGTTTTGGGCATTTTAAAGGCGCTTCAGATTTTTGTCGCTCATTTTCATGCTAGACTGGTTGTGGAAAGCGATTCGACATATGTGATTTGGGGAGTTTCTTCCCCCGCACGAGCTTCTTGGAGATTATAGTTTCATATTAATGAGGTAACATCATTGTCCTAGCAAATCCAAGTAGTTTTTCAGCATGTTGGGCAATTGGCTAACGAATTTGAAGATTCCTTGGGTAGACTCGTAGACAGATCAGTCCCCCTCGTAGTTTTTCTTTGTAATGTTTTTACTTTGGTATAATGCAGTTGTACCATAGCTTCTTTTGTAGCTGGTCATGTGCTGTACTGGTTTCTCTTTTTTTAATGGAATCTTAGGTTATCGGTCAAAAAAAAAAAGGCATCCACCGATACTGCTTAGATGAGTGAACTGATTCCTCGAGTCAAGTTGGGGGTGATTCTTTTCGCAGTGGTGTCTCCTTGGTTTCTATGTAGTAATTCTAATTTTTAGTCTCTGGCCAATTCTATTCACAGGGACCAATGCAACAATGTACTGGCAACAATGTTCCATTCTTGATTGAAGCAGTCTTTTTTAATATGGGTATAAAAAGATCAGGTAAGTCGAAATTTATTCCCTCAAAAGGTTTTAATATGTATTTTATTCTTCTTGTGCTTTTCCCATCACTGGTAATGTGACTTGAACCCACATCCTCAAGGTTATTACAATAGCCAGCACCCTCCACTGTGCCATGGGCTCTTGTCAAAGTTTCAAATATGCTGGAAAATCAAACATGAGCAACTAAAAGCAGTAGACAAAGTGCAACTTGTGTTGGGTCCAATCCAAAACCACACAGCCAAAACCCAAGCATGAATGGCCAAACCTGACCAAAAGTGAAATTTGGATTGGGTTTATACGAGTTCAGGTGAGGCTCAGGCGTGGATTTTGAAACCCAGATGGATTTTGGGTCAGGTTTGATGTTTAGGTTTAAGGAACCGGAATTCAACCCACGTACCTAACTTGCGTATAAGCATGTGCATATATAGCATACCATGCATAATATACACACAAATACGATACTATAAACACATTTTAAATTTTATGCCCTTTAAACACAAAAGAAAGGGTACCCAACCCGACCCCAGTAAACCGATTACCCAACTCAACCAGGAATTGAACTGGGGCATGGGATCTACAGGTTTGGTTGGTTCAGGTCAGGTATCACTCCAGACAGGTACAGGTTTTTGTTTTTTTAGTTCTACATAAAATCCAGGTCAGGCATGCATGGCTTAAGGCATACCTACCCCCTGAAGTTGCACGTCCTAGCAGCAGGTTCTCAAGGGGGTTATGTATGGCTTGAAAACCTGCCGCTATGAGGTGCAACTCCAGGTTTAAAAAATGCACTTTTAGATGTCACCTCTTAACACTTCAGTCCTTCATGACAAAAAAATGAAGAGGAAAAAGTAAAGCTCCTTCAGATATGGTTTACAGAGAATTAAGTTGAGTTCCAATCTGTTCCAGAACAAAAGGTTGTAATTAAGTTACCTGCATGGTGGTAGAGTATTTCCACCAATCAGAAGACAGGCTCAAATACAGGAAGCTAAAAATGCAAAGTAGTATTTCAAAAACTCAACTTATCACCTGGTTGTGGGGCCCACCTTGGGCCCCACATGGGGCAAGGATTTTTTTTTTTTTGGGTGGGTGGTGGGGGCGGGGGTTTTAAGATCTGGGTCTTATTCGATCATCCTATCATCTTCATCTAGGCCCCACAAGTTTAATCCATTCAGATTGGTGCACAGTTGATCTGTGGGCCCAATCCATTTGGATGGGTGTTATACCCATGGGACCCATGTACTTTGCCGCCAACACCCCCCCACCCCTCCCGCACACGCACATACATTTTTTGGTCCATTTTGGATGGACCAGCAGTAGGCCTCACAGCTGGTGCGCACAACAAACAAAGAAAGCACATTCCTAACTATCAAAGAAGATTTGATGTCAAGGAGATTCACTAACCTGTGCTTGTTTCTGAATTAAATGGTCAGTTAGCTTTGCAAGCCTTTTCTTGAGTTCAACTTCCACTTCAGTTGGATGCTCCATCTCTCTCCTTGCCACCTCTATGTTTTCTTCAAGTTCCTTTGCCTACGATGTGCAAGGAGAGGGAACATAATATAAGTTCATCCTAATAGCATGCCTAAAATATTTCTTGTCTACCTGCCAATAGACATTGTTTGACAAGCTGAAACACAAGGCTGATAGTAAAATTTTGAGTAAGGCAAAACACCATGGGTAGCATGAGGAACACAATGACTAAACAACATATAATGGCTGAAACAAACTTAGATAAAACCATGGGTAGCATGAGGAACATAATGACTAACATATAAATGGCTAAAACAAACTTATATAATGCCCTACTAGTACAATAACCCGTGCTAAGCATGGGTATGTCCATACGTTGTCAATTAAACACCTATATATTAAAAAAATAAATATAAAGAAAAAATTAATTAATGATCATTGCAAAGAATCAAAATTTCCAGCTGACTTTGATTGAGGAAATAGGCAATATGAGAAGAGGGAGAAAATCACAGCAAGCAGGTTAGGAATTAAAAGAGAAATGAATTGAACAAAATCCTTCTCTCTTCATCAATGATCAAAATAAATCATCATACCTTTGAAGAATAATTAACTTTAGACAAACATATATTATGCAAATCCACATTATACACAAAAGTAAATTGTTTAGAAAGAAAGAAAATGCCACGATAGTAGTAACTGATTCAAGAATCTGAGAGCAGAAGTTGAAAAGGAGCATGAGAAATAGGAAACCAAGGAAGTAGAAGAATACGCATAAATGAATATAAGTTGGGTGGAAATGGAGGTAAAGGAAAAAAAGGTAGAAAGTAGATTTAAGTGGTTGCATGAGATAAGAGTGGTTGGTTGTTTGAGATTAGATATAAGAAGGGAGTTGCATAAGTGGGGAGTTATCATGAGAAGTGGGGAGAGAAGTCCAAGATTCATTGGGATAACTAAAAAGTCAAAATTACAACTGACGGTCAAAATTGAAGCCAAAACCCTTGGCTTTAATATATTATAATTCCAAAAAAAGTTAAGGATCCTCACTAAATAGTTCTTACATGCGCAGATGCAGAGCTCCTCATGGATGTCCTTTTTTTTAGTACATTATTGAGCACTAAACACAAAACTTACAATAGTCAGTGTGTTATCCTAGGGGGGGCATCTTATAGCTAGCTACACCATTTACTGTTTGGATTTGGATATAAGGCCCACCACCTTTCATTGCATCAAACTGTTTAAGTAAATATCCTCTCTATTGGCAATGGGCCTGAATATCACTTTGATTGGAGAGTTATTCGCCTTTAGACAGAATCATACCAAGAGGCATCATGAAAAAGAACCATGCCACTCGGCATGATTCAAAATAATGGTGAACATCCCTTCATTTAGCAGATATTCTAGCACACTCCTCGTGGCAAGGAACATGGCCAGCAAATGAATTATGTCATCCTCACTAGTGGAAAGGAACAACTGATATAAAACTCCTCCCTTAACATCCTGGATTTGGCTACACAATCTCTCCCAAATTTGCCTCTCAAACAATACATGGAAAGAAGCGCAGCATCCCTTCCAACAGGTTTAATTTTTTCTAAAACATTGTAAAATCCAAGTCTCCTAGGGACTTTCCATCAGCCCACCAACAGCATTTCTAGAATCAACTTCTACAATTACCCATACCTACCCAGATCTACGCATACCCTAGGTTGATATTACATTCGTGTTTGCTTCTTTCTTCTTCTTCTTCTCCTTCAGCTACTCAAGTAGGCTCTATACGTCCCATTCACAGCCTTCTGCAGACTGGGTGCCGTCTTCAAACAGCCGAGGCGACGATTTTTGTCACGACTTCAATGCCGCAGGCAAAGGTGGATCCAGAACTGGACCAGGACTCTGGCCCTCCAACCAGCCCCTCAGTGCCTACCTCCTGACATAGCATGGCCGACGTCTGGTGTCTTCATTGATGCCCCTGCCACTTAAACCACCAACATCACTAGTGCCATGATCAGATCCTCGTTGATCATATGGCTGCTTTGAGTAACGCCACTCCACAAAGAGAAGTGAGAGAGAAGGTCTCCGCCCCCTTCCACCACCAGTACCATGATTAGATCCTCACTGATCATACCACTGCCATGAGGTGGATCCGGGAGTGAATCTCTACATCTTTCTTGATCTTGGTTAATGGGTCCCCTACTCAACCATTCATGGTGTCAAACAGGTCTCAAGGAGGGGGATCCATGATCTCCTTTCTTATTTACCCTTGTTGTGCAGGCCATGGGAACTTTTGTTGTGAAGGCTAAAGATCTCAGGTTAAATAGGGCTTTTGGTGCCCAGTCAACGTGGGGAGGATATAACTCATTTGCATTTCACAGATGACACTATACCATTTAGTTTGATATAATGGAAGGAGATAGCCACATTAGGGATAGTTATGATATGTTTCAACTATCACCAGGCTTGAAGATCAATATCTCAAAAGGCATCGTGGTAGGTGTGGGGTGCGCCGAAGATCTTGACCATTGGCTGATGGACAGCAGAAAAGGGTTGGGAAGCTTCCAATTCTGAATTTAAGATTGTCAATTGAGGCCAATCTGAGAGCAAAAACCCTATGGGATCCAGAAGTGAAATTTTTGAACAGAAGTTATCTACATAGAAAAGAAAATATTTGTCTCTTGGCAGAAGGATAACATTAATTCAGTAATCTATATCCAGTTTTCCACTGTACTATATTTCTTTATACAAGATGCCAGCAGCTGTGATGGAGAAATTGGATCATATGAGAAGGATTTTCTGATGAGAAGAACAGGGAGAACAGGGAGAAAAGGAAGATGCATCTAATGAAGTGGAGCGACCTTCTAAAACCTAAGCAGAAAAGTTAAAAGAGTATATTACACTTTTCCTGGAACAATAAACTAGTCTGGAAAGTTACCATTCAAATAAATCAATATAAAGAGAGAAAAAACCTAGTCTGGAAAGTTGAAAATCCACAGCACCACGAACCATTCATTTTCTATATGAAAGTATAACAATGAAAAAATGAAAATGCAAACATTTCATGTATAAAAAATAAGGAAAAAGTGACAAGTTGTTTTATGTTATCATGAATAAGAAGGAAAACACATAACCAGCTAACCTTCTCTTGCAACCGCCTAATTTTATCACAGATCAATGAGTATTCAGCCTCAAGTATCTCTCGTTCAAATTCAACTCCTTTTGAAGCATCCAACTGCACAACATCCATGGGAATAGAATAGACAGGTTATCTAAAAATGCAGGATAGAGATCAAATGCATTAGTTCTCCACAGTCCACATATGTTAGATATTTCAACCAGCTTTAACAAAAAAAGAATTCTTGTCATGAGCCTTCAAGGAACGTACAGCTTGTTGAGCTGCAAACCCCATATGTGGAGACTGTGGCTGTGGATAAATGTTGCATAAGGATTTAGGGCCCATTCTGGATGCAAAAAAAAAAAAGAATGTATAAAAGATATCCATGTGTATGACCTTTCCTAGACTGTTTTTGCATCCAAATTATCATCTTTTTTTCCCAATCATTAACTATAAAGTTAAATTTCCCAATCCAAGAGAGTTTTACGAAATAACCTCCCAGGAGACTCGTATTTCTATGTTATAGGTGACTTATTACAGATCATACATGTATGGGAAGTAGAAGTCAAGAAATGTACAGTTTCCTGAGGTTCAAAATCCTAGAATTCCTCTTTAAATATATTGAAGAAATCATGCAATTGTGCATATGAGAAAGAAATTATACTTATGAATCCAAGCCAAGCACAAAATCTTCACAAGCGAGTGAATGAGGAAGACTCACTTGACTCAACGATGTGCCATGATGAGCATTGGATATTCTTCTTCTAAGTTCTGCAAAGAGAGAAAACGAGCCAGAAGATGTCAGGTTTATTTACAGCCAAATCTGAAAACCAAACCAGTAAGGAATGATCTGAACACTATGGTAGAAGGAAGTACCAAATTATGTTCATCTATTTTATTATGAAATAACTATAATGTTTAAATGTATCAAATGGATATCCAAAAGAGTGGCATCATCCATTTGAAGTGAGAAATAATGCCGCATTACCAAAATATTGTATCAATTGAATGAAGCAGCTGTTTGAATTTCTCTCATTCATTATTTTCTTATGGTACAGAAATTTCTGTTGGGCCCAATTGGCTGAGTGACAATCCACAGATTGGTGGGATGTGTACGGGCCCAGATGTATAGGGTGTGGTTGAAGTTCTACCCCACCCTCGAGATAGTTTTAAAACAC
Source organism: Cinnamomum chago (assembly GCA_038049695.1). NCBI lineage: Eukaryota > Viridiplantae > Streptophyta > Magnoliopsida > Laurales > Lauraceae > Cinnamomum > Cinnamomum chago. The sequence continues at coordinate 84,939,950 of CP142452.1, read as the reverse complement.
ACTTTGACTTCCTGAGTCAAGGCATGCTTGCTCGAGTCACTATATCACCAAGTTGGGTAAGCCGAATGGGTATGGGCGTATGGCCAATCTGAGCAAGCTCTTAGATTCACGTGAGTTACTTGACTTGATGACTATCCAAGTCAAGTTCAAAAGTAATTAAACATTGATACAAGCAACATAGACTTGTCATTTGGGATCTTGAAATTTTGAGTTTTATAAACCAATATGTTTGTCATGAGTCATGACCCATCGTACAAGAATAGCATGATCAAGTGGAGGTAGGACTTCAAAACACCCCCTATCCATGCCATCCTTTACACATCACACCTACCCCTCTCATATGGCACCTACCCAGCTGGATGCCACAGGAGGTATTAGAAGATTGTTTCGTAGCACAAAATAAAACCCTATATAGAAGCAATGGTCAAATGCATTAAATGGAGGTATTAGCAGATTGTTTCGTAGCACAAAATAAAACCCTATATAGAAGCCTAAAACAACATTTGGATATTATACATACATATGTACATGACAAGAATAGTCAAATCGAACAGATTTCACAGTGGGGGTAAAGGTAGAGCTCCATGGAGAGTAACTTTCTCATTTATCAGAAATGCCATCTAACTCAACAATACAATACTTGCAATACAAGTGCATTTCAATTTTCAAGTCTAGCAAATAATAAGGTCGTTTGCACACACCAAAACTCAATTAGAAGCCTTAACCATACCTTCATGAGCCACTTCCTTCAACTCAATTTGTCGCCGAAGTTCTGCAACCTGATTAACCTTTTTATTCCACAAGAATAACAAAAATGAGAAACAAAGATTTGCATGAGTCATGAGAAACTAGTAAACTAAAAGACAGGTTCAAATCCACCGACTTTATCTCCACAGATTAACTAGTTCTATAGAAATCATTTTAGCACCCGACAACTCATCCGATGGCCCCTATTGATCATAGAGAATGAACAAATCTCATCTGTACATCTGAAGGGTACATGAAGTTCCTCTTTTTGTTTTTAGTATCAAGCCGTCTTTAGTAAGACTTGATCGCAGAGTTGATAAAGGGTGCACATGAGTTTTTTGTTAGGCGTAGGACTTACTTAAATCTGTAACTGATGTACAAATCCTATTATTAGAAAGCAGTTTTTGACAAAGAAAGCAGTTTTTGACAAATATAAATTATTGGATGAATGACAGCATCCGCCACATTCTCCCTCTTCGTACTATCCTTCAATCTTCCCTTTTTTAATTCTTATTTTACATGGTATCAGAGTCTTAAGGACTTTTTTCTCCATATAAACCTCTCTTCCATTCCAAACATTTTCTTCTCCTCTTCTTCTAGTGGTCACAGCAGATGATATATACAGTTGACGTTGACTGAACTAATTATATTGGCAGATTATAAGGGTTGAACTCACACTTAGCAAAGTCATCATCGGATAGAGCCTGATTTGGTACATATCTTGTGGGTTTGAGATGGTTTTGAAGTTCTTTTGACATATCTTCCACAAGATTAAGAATTTCTAGGTAAAAAGCAGAAAATGAGCTTCCACAAGAAGTGTTAATAAAAAGAAATCTCTTTCTGAATGACACTATTTAACACACACAACCGCCCCCGCCCCCGCCCCAAAACAACCCCCTCGCCCTCCTATCTTTCCCTAGGAATTTTTCCAGCTTAGTTCTTGTTTTACATTAACTACTAACACGATTATTTCTCTATTTTTTCCTGTAAAAAGAAATATACCAAGAGCAAGTGGACAACAACTTAATCCTTTACTCTTCCATCTGATTTAAAATGAAGAAAATGACAGTGTTGAAAAGGCTGCACCTATTTTGATATCATACAAAACTACATACCTCGACTTCATGATTCCATTGTGTGGTGGCAAGGGACTTTGCAAGCTCAGCATTTGTAGTCTGCAAAACCTTTTACCTTAGAGAAGAACAAAATGCTCCTATAACTGCCATACTGAAACTTCTACTAACTAATTACAGCTATTCAACAACATGACTAAACAAGGAGCCCTACCATGAATGGCTGTAACAACTAATTGATGTAAAAAGAAACTAAATAAGATGTTTGTGAATGGATGCAAGACCTCAAGTTTAGCCAGGCGAGCAAGGGCTTCCATTCTGGTGCTATTATGTTTCTGCTTCTCTAACTCAACGGCCTCCATTGTTTCCATCATATTCGTCTGCAGTTCTGAAGCCTGATGCCACAGAAAGGGTAAAAGTGACTACAAAAAATAGAAGAGATCTGATGCCCAAAATGAACAGAAGTAAGCCAATGGCCAACTTATAGGTTCTAGACTATGATACTCAGATACAGCATGGGTATGGCAGGGACACACCGTGGATAGGGCAGGGACAGACTTTACACATTAAAAGAATGGCATCGGATATGATACAACAAGATACATGGCCTATTTTGAAGTATCTGGAGCTCCGGACATCATACGTTCTAGAAATTATAGAGGCCTTTGTTGATGGTTAGACACAGTTTACATGCAATTGGATCCCTTTCTAGAAGTAAGCCAGTGACTGGTGTATAGAACGGCGTCCTTTTTTTTCTTTTTTTTTTGTGTGTGGGTGGGGTGGGGGTGGGGGCAAATTTCATTAAGAGCAAACCAAGGAGACCCCAACAAACAAAAACATAACCAAGCCATCATAGGAGGGATCTAAGAACCCACTCTGGGAAAGTCACGCCACAAGACAATAACCACAGAGTCTTGACCAAATTTAGCCGCCATGTGGGAAGCACTATATAGACTCCTGGGTATGGCTAAAACTAGACTTTGCAAAAAAGGAAGCCAACTCCAAAATGTCCCCTGTTAATAATTGGCAACAGTTCACATTACAGTCACGTTCATACAAGGAAATTATTTATTCAAGAGGTATAAGATCTTTCAGAAGCAGCTCTTTTGAGGCCGCAAATATGCATTTGATAAAAAAGCAGAATGTTGGTGAAGTTGACAGTTCTCACTATTGCAACATTGAAGTTGTGGGTTTGAGTCATGTTTCCAATAAATTTAAAAAAAAAGTATGTATAGTTTCCCATAAAGCCCTATATCAGTTTCATTTGAATTGTAATTTCAGTTTCATTTAAGTAAAAGCTTCTATCATTTTACTGATGTAAGTTCTAAGCTTCCATAAAAACCTTTTCATTTCGATTCCTTGTCTTTATTCAAATAAAAATTAGCCATTTAGCCAAAAAGATTGTTTTAAAAAAGGTAAAAATTAAAGGACAATGGCAGTCATGTCACGTATGCAACTTTAGTACGATGCTCATAATTTACAGCTCCCATCATCAATTCACAAAAGCATGATATATACTCCACCATTTCTTAATATCATTTGAAACATACAAAGCATGAGAATGTTGAGGTTCAACCATAAAACAGAAGGAAGAAAAAATAAAAGGGAACAAGATCATAACCTCTTGTGCTTGTTGCTTTGATCGTTCGTCAAGTATCTTCTCTAAGGTCTGCTTCTCACCCTCCAGTCTGGCAACAATGTTCTCACGCTCTTTTATGGCTTCCACTGCTTTAGCTGCTGCTTTGTCAGCACGAATTTGTTCCCTTCTCTTCCTCTTCTCAATCCTCCTCTCATTCTCATTCTCCGATTCAGATGTTGAACCTGAATCTGATCCTGAATCAGACTGCCCATCGCTTGATGAAGAGCTCCTTGGCAACTCATCAGGAATAGACTTCATGCCAGCTACATCATACCCACCTCTCTCCACAGCATTTCCAGTTCTTCCATGATCATCATCTGCACGTCCCTTCAAATCGCCAATACCATTGACGCTGACCAAAACTGGCCCCTTATCTTCTTCTCTGGCACCTACATCTTCAAAATGAGTTTCTGAATGAGATTTCTGCCCATTTTCAGAAACCCCCACAATCTCCACATTCCAGCTGACATCTTTTGGCTCTGACAAAATGTCATTACTCACTGCTTGAGATTCCCAAGTAGGCTTCCTCAAAATAGAATCAGACAAATCAGATCCCCCCCTGGACAAACTACCAGAAAAACTAGATTCCTCAACACTCCTTCTATCTCCATCAGAAGCATCAGAATTTACCTTGCTTTCATCCAATTTTCTTCTAGACTTGAACCCAGTCCTCTTCTCTCCCGTTGATGAACTAAAAACCGCAATGCCATGTCTCTTCTGCTCTTTCCGCAGGGCAGGCACCCCATTTGGCTGACCAACCGCCACAGCCGGTTCATGTGAGCTGAGCAGCTCAGTCCAGTCACCATCTGCGACAGCGGAGGCAGGATTCGATATGGGTTTTCTAACATTATCAAGTTCCTTTCCCCTAACACCTTCCCCCGAATCTAAATTGATCTGTGCATTTCCATTGAAGCTGTTTCTTTGGGGCGGTTTCTTCTTGAGCTGATCCTTCAAAGGGATCACTTCAGATTTTGTTGGGGTTCCATAATTCGGGGTATCATCCAATTGGGGCTTCTCATTTTTGCGGAGAGATTCCGCCGCTTGCTGATCGATCTGGTGCCCACCACAGATCCAATTCAATCAAACATAATCGAATAGAAACACCCATTAAAAAAATTTCGAGCAGATTATGCAATACAACAATTAAAATCAAATTATCTCAAAATGAAGGATGTATATGCTATCAAAATCAAACAGATTCTTCAATTCAAGAGACGAAATTCAAAACAAAAAGAAGATGAAAGAAGAGATGGATCTGATTGGGGGGGGGGGGGGGGGGGGGGGGGGGGGGGGGGGGGGGGTGGGAGCGGTTGTTGTTCTTGCCTGTTGGAGGAAGGATTCGGCGACTTTGAGCTTGGAAGAGATCCATCCAGCCATGGATGAGTGACCCTATGGGAAGATCAAGATCTCGATTGAAGGGAGACGGAGAAGGTTGTATGGGGTTCGTCCCGGTGGTGCTGTTCACGCGCGGCGCATTTTAGCGTGTCGGGTGCTAAAGTGCGCTTGCCTTTTGCAGGCGATGGAGAGGATTTTTGGAGGGTAGGATGAAAAAGATCGGGGTCGGGGGGGCAAAAATGCCAGCGGTTTTTATAGAGTTGCAGAGACAAGCGGCTTCTGAAGAAAGAGATAGAGAGAGAGGATTCGCACGTGCTGTGATGATCTATAATCGCTCAACACGTGCGAACATGATAGTTGGTAGAAACAATTAATGTATGGAAGGTTTTAAAGCTGACAATAGTTCGAAATAGCCCGAAAGTGTATATTTACCATAGAGCTATTCGATTTATATGATATCGTTAGCTGCGATATTTTAGGGGTGTAAGATATCCTATAATCAGAAGTGGGAAGACTTAAATAATTTGTATTTTTTTTTCCTTTCCTTAACTGTAGGACCACCAAACCACCATCCAAATCATTGCATAGTTTTATGAGTGTAAGAACTAACATCGTACTAAATTTGAACTGTTGATCTATCTTAGTTATATAGAAATTTGCAAAAAAAAAAAAAAAAACGTGGCTTATAATTTGTTCTTATAATTTGCAAAATAATGTGGCTTTTTTGTAAATTTCTCGATAACCGTGATAGATAAATGATTCAAATTTGGTGGGATGTTAGTTCTTACACTCATATAGCTATCTAACGGTTTGGATGGTGGTTTGGTAGTCTTACAGTTAAGGGGAAAAAAAACAGATTGTTTAAGCCTTTCCACTTCTGATTATGGGATATCCTACACCCCTTGCGATATCCTACGGATTGAACAACTCTATAGTAAATATACACTTTTCGGTTGTTTTGGGGCTATTGTCAGTTTTAAGACCTTCCGTATGATAATTGTCCCTAGTTGGTACCAAGCAATGTCATAAATATGGTTTTTGAGAAGTTATTGTGTGGGAAAATGTTGTGAAACTATCGGTTTATAATAAATAGAAAATTAATAAAAATATATTTTTGAGTAAAGGAAATAATTCTAAACAATCGAAGAAAATGAAACCAAAAAGCGAAGGCTCAACCTACAAACACAACAAACCAATTCGGAAATGATGAAGTATGTTTAGCATGGATAATATTCACTTGTGTACGGTGTATAAACGCATTGTGCATTAGGTGCATTCAAGATGTGGGAACCACCTACAAGTACCTTGTGACGGAAGCAGCCGCGCACAATTCGTATGTATAATCCATTTAGTATAATTTATAATTATTGTTGTTGTACTTTTGCAAATTTATAAGTAGCTGGTGACGCACATCTCCCTCTCCACTGGTAGCACTAATGATGGTCAAAGGAAATTGAGTAGGGTGTGTGAGTATTTACCAAAGCAGAGCAAAAGACAATTTATGATCTTTTATAGATTTTTAAAAAAATTCCATTTTTGTTTGATATGATTGTATTTAAGTGAGTTTGGGTTTGGCAACTTTTGAAAAATATAGGCCAACACACTCATGGTTGAGTGGTGTTCCACTCCTGAAGATCATCTCTCACTCCAGGACCAGTAATCCAAAGTAGAAAAAAAAAGTCATCTGAAGAACATAGATATCTTATCAGGAAATTAAAGTTTGACAGGTATTGTGACACTGATTCTAACTAGGGTGCAGTGTGGACCAGGCGAATTCGGCCCAAGCCCTAGAAAGAAACAGGGCTGTGTTTTAGGTTCAGTCCTATTTCATTTCCAGGTATTACGTGGTATGTGCCTGGACTTACATTACATATGACTAAAAAACTGACTGTAGACGTAATCGTGGGCAATATATTTAAAGATTAAGGTGCAGATTTGCAAATGGGATGTGCCTTTTAAATCCTTAATTGTAACTATGGAATTTAGAAAAGGATTGTACCTGGATTGGATTGGGTTGGGCCGTGCAAACTCATATCCTAGCTTATTAGGCCTAAAGTTGTAGATATAAAGTCCAACCTACAACTTCAAGCTAAGGCCCAACATGGCCCAATAAAGTTTTACTCGTTTCAAAATAATAAAATGAAATGATTTATATCAGCAGATGGGGTGAAAAAAAGGAATAATTGTGAATTTCCAAAAAATAACTCTCTTCTCTAAAATGGAAAATGAATCAAGAGAGGAGGAAAATGAATACACATCAAACACCCTACTAATTCAAAGCCCAGGAAAGTGAGGGTTGCACCTACATCAGTAGGTTACTTTCCTACACCCTCACCTCATATGTGTTACCTCTCACCTCTTCAATAATCATTTTGGACCTATTTGCTTGAATTAAAATACATAGAAAGTGAATAGATACACTTCATATCATTGGTGGTTAAAAATGAAGATAAAAGATGAATTTTGAAGGAAAAAAAATAAAAAAAACGCATCAAACAATCTTTCTTCTTCTGAAAATATAGAATCAAGATAAGATGGGTTCCCTAGAAGGAAAAGTTATTAGATGTCCATTTTTAAAATTCACATGTAACATTAATTTTTAATCACTCATGGCATGAAGCATATGTATTCAATTCTTATGTATTATAATGCAAACAAATAAGCCCTTGGTGCAACTCATTTGCTTCCTATGTGATGAGTTCCTACATATTATGTGCAAAGAAACAAATCCCTGGTGTTTTTCTTTTCCCTTCTTTCCTGTCCTGACTTACATAAGTTTCTTTCTAGTTTTGAAATTTAAACAGTCCTGGAAAGGATGAGAGCCATATTAAGCATCTTGAGGCTAGTATACTATCATTGCAAATTCTAATAGTGTCAGCTTCATTGGTGCCTATCTTTTGTTTCCGTACAGAAAAGCGACCTATGATCAATCTAATTTCTTCAGATGTTATTATCTCTCTTAAATTTATTTGATCCTCGATCTGAAGCCATTTGTAAATTAGTCAATGTTGAATTCTCTGAGGCCATTCTTACCACTATCCTAGTGCTAAGAGTTGCCAATTCTTACCTACCTGCCAAGGGTTTGAACCTAGCCACAAGCACCTTCCCTCATCGAGGTTGTCCTAACTCACCAAAGGTCACCTCCCCTCACCAGTGGGTTCTCCAACCTCAACCGAAGTTTACTCCCTTCACCAGAGGGCTCCCTCGCTAGAGGGCTAGGGCCCCCAACCATCCTAAGCTGGGATACCAAAAAGAAAAAAAGAGTTCTATGATTATAATTACTTGGGAGCCATCTGAGGAATTAATCCGGTTGGATCAAAGACCTCAAGGATGCCCAAGTAAAAAAAAAAAAAACCCTTGAACAACGTACATAGTCATTATTACATTTCGAGGATAAAAAAAAAAGAGTGAGGATTATTTGATTGGTGTGACCTTCTACATACTTTCTAAGGATGTAAAAAAAAAACCGAAAAATCGTCTAACTGAACCGCAATTAATAACTGTGTTTCACAGTTCGGTTATGGTTACGGTTATTGAAACCGAAATACCGTGTTTTACGATTCGGTTACGGTTTTTGCCTCGACTTACGGTTATTAACACTACTAGAGAATTGGGCTTTCGCGGCACAAAAGGCGGGCGACCGCCATGAAGCGGTCGCAAAAAGCCCGTTCCCACGGTTTTTTTTTTCCTTCCTTTCCTTCCCCCCTTCTTTTCCTTTCCCCATTCCCGTTTCCCCTTTTCCCTCTTTCCCTCCCGCGCTCTCATTTCCTTCTCCCGCGCTCTGGTTTCCTTTCCCCTTTCCCGTTTCCCCTCGTCCTCGGATCTCGGATCTCTCTCTCTCCCTCTCTCTATCTCTCTCTGTTTCTCTCTGCACTGACGGAACTCCCCTCCTGCCGCACCAGCACCAGCACGCCACCGCCGCACCAGCACGACACGCCCTCTCTCTCTCTCTCCCTCTCCCTCTCCGTCTCCGTCTCCCTCTCCCTCTCCCTCTCGTTGCTCTATTTCTCTCTCTCTCTCTCTCCCTCCCTTCCTCTCCCTCTCGCTCTGCTCTGCTCTGGTTGAAGAGAAGAAGAAGAAAATGTCGTTGCTTGGAGAGGACGGGCGCGGCTGCGAGTTGGCTCGGCGTCTGGAGAGCTGCGGCGCGTGGCGAGCTTGGCTCGGCGAGTCGAGCTACGCGAGCTTCCTCCCTTACCTGTCGTCTCCCTCTGCTTGGGACTCCTTCTTCTTCTTCTTAAACAACAACAATAGCAGCAGCAGCAGCAACAGCAACAGATTACATCTCCACCTTCAGCTCAGAGCCAGAGCTCTTCTCTTCGACAAGGCCTCCATCTCTCTCTTCCTTCCCTCTCCTACTTCCTCTCTCTCCAAACTCAATCCCTCTTGTAAGCACTCCCAATCTCCAATCCATCATTTTCTAGGGTTTCTGATGCCTTCGCATTCGATGCTGATTTCATGATTTTTTTTTTAGAATCGAGATTTAGGTTTGGGATTCCTGTATTTTTCTGGGGTTTCTGCAGTGTGATTGTTTTGGATTCAGAGTTTGTATGTGGCTATTGTTTGTAGGGTTTATGAATCTGGTGAATTTTTAGAATTGAATGTAGTTACAAAGTTGCTGTTTATACAAAAGTTTTGATCTTTTGTTGACCCATTGTTTCATTTGTCCAGATTTGCAGTTACATGGTGATGATGTTTATCATACATTAGAAGATGAATCTCGAGATGGGACTCAGAATCAAGAGACTTCTGTTCCATCAAATTCTGTACAATCTAAGGTTTGGCTCTCAGGGCTAGTGTGTTTGTGAATTTTAGTTTTTACATACTAAATCATTGTAAGTATGGATATATATTGTTAAACCTGACTGTTTGATTTGTGCCCCGCCATTTGAGCTGGGAAAGAAAACAACAACTGCATTGGATAGGAAATGGGTTTTCCATCTTGTCTGCCTCAAGTGAATCCATTTTCCTTAAGGTCTTAAAATATGATTCATAGGCTGATGTGGTTTTTATTTATTCATTTAAGATTTGTTGTTGTTTTGTTTATTCTTCTCTCTTTTTTATTCCTTCGTTAGTTTTTTTATTTGATAATAGAAAATTCATTAAAACAAAGAAAGGTTTACAATCACAACAAACAGAGCATGTAGTAGGAGTTTGTCAGTTAGAGTCGTTGGATTTCAAATCCATTTTGAGTATTCTTAATCATGATTCTTAATTTTTAACCACTTATAGAAATACAATCATTGGAATTTACATACATAAGACGAACAGGCCCTAGAGGAATGAAGATTCAGAGAACAGGTTTTAAGTGCACCATCATTTTCTTTTAATGTTTTTTGAATGGTGGTAATAAAATCTTTATTTTGGCTTTTCTTTAAGAGTTCACTGTTGCAATAGGGCACTACTACTATACTCTAGTCTAGATCTATATAGCATCTTGGTTTGTTTGTGAGGGATGCATACAAGCTTGTAGTGTTACTGCATAAGGCTGTGAAAGTTTTGGACTTAATTACTAGTTTGTGGGTGGTTTCTTTGTAGTGTATGCAACTGTAGTTGGACACTTGTGACAAAAGAATATATTGTGTTTTAACTGATCCAATACACCATATGATGTTTTAGTTGAATACATTGGCTTCATATGATGAAAGATAGCATTGTGAACTTGCTCACTGTTTTATAATGCTAGTGATGCTTAAGCTGTTTTATATTTTGCAACTTTAACATGAGTAAACTGCTGACATGTTATCCACTATGTGCAGCTTAAATTCCCATTTTTGTGTGTGCTTCTTCAATTCTATTTTTTTTTCTCTTATGTTCAGGTTTGTTTGCATTCAAGTGTAGTGTTATAGCCACTTCGCATTTGGTACAGCCACTGACCGCGATTTTCATCCATGTCAGTCAGTGTGTCAATTGTTACTTTTATATTGCTTTATTGCTAATTTTGTTTGTGTTTCTTACCATTTGCAGATGATGATGAAGATAATGTGGCACAGGTTTTAAGTTGCCAGAAATTGGAGTAATTACTTTTTATTAAGGTATCCACATTTATGGTTTGTATCTGATTTGCAGAGTTGGAAAGGGATGCTGATGAAGAGAAAATAAAGTTTGCTTACAGACGGCTGGCCAAATACTACCATCCAGATGGTTAGCCTCTTAATCTTAATCTCTGTGCGATTTTAAATGGATTTAATTATCGCATTCTTTGATTGTTGTACATTATTCAGAAATTAAAGTTGTAGGAAGAAGAGTACGTAGGAAAATGCGGTTGACAATTTAAGCTGCCTTAACATCTCACCTCAAAGTTCTCCTACTACCACTGCCACGCTGCCTCCATCACCTTTATACTGTAGTGTTTGCAATTAAGCTGTTTATTTTATTTGTTTCATTTTCTTTGATATCAACAATATTATTGTTGTACTTGATCATTAACTGAATGGCTTTTGTTCTGTATTCAAGTATATGATGGTAGAGGAACACTTGAGGAAGGGGAAACAGCTGAAGCTCGGTTCATTAAGATTCAAGCAGCTTATGAGTTGCTCATAGATGAAGAGAAGCGGCAACAGTATGATAAAGATCACCGTGTTAATCCAATGAAGGTGTGAAGCTGTTCTCATATTCCTATCTGTAGTCTTTCTACTCACATTTGTTTGTTTGATTTTCTAACAGATACATTTAACTGTTGCTGGGTTTATACATTCAAGGATAGTGAGATCTTTTGTATCTCAAATCTTAATCCAGTTTCTTGGCTAAAAAAAAGCGTCACCAATGCACTTTTGCTTTTTACTTTTAACTTTCCTATTTTTGAAAATATTTTAAAATGTATGAAGTTATTTATTTATTTATTATTTATTTAGAGCATTTAGGTTCAAGGTTTTCTGTCCTTATGAAATATTGAAGAAAACAAGCTCAAAGCTTTTGCTAGAACCTTCAGGTCAGCCTTGGTGAACATTAGTGAGCCTTTTGGAATTTAAAGCAGTAAAAATGTTAAATATGACAGCTGTTAAGTTCATCTTTAAACATCATTTACGGTGGTAGCATTAATGCATTATGCAGCAGGAAACAATATGATGCTGAATAAAAAGCACACAATTAAGGGAAGAAAAGTGAAAACATTAAGGAAGATCCTTAGTTGGTTTTCTTGTGGGTTTTGGCAATGGTGCTTCTTATTTCCTTCTCTGAGCCAGTAATATCATGACACTGTTCTTTCAGGCTTCTCAAGCATGGATGAAATGGCTAATGAAAAAGCGAAAGGCATTTGATCAGCGCGGTGACATGGCAATTGCAGCTTGGGCTGAGCAGCAGCAGCGTGAAATGAATCTACGGGTGCGCCGTCTCTCTCATTCAAAGGTAATAAATGCACTTTATTCTGCAGGCTGTTATTTTAACTCTCATACAGCTTCAGAATTGTACCTTAATGTCAATTATGCACACACGTTAAGGGACTATCAGAAAATTGCTGTCACCTTTTGGGTTCCTGAGTATTATTAGCAAAGTAGAAAATGGAAACTATTTTAAGTGGTATATGTTTTGCAATATATTTTTGTTCTCTTGAGCAATGCCAGTGACTATTCTATATTAGATTAGGATTGTGAAAGTTCAATGATTGATAGGATTACATAATTAATGTTGCAAAATTCCAAATCAGAGGATTACATAATTAATGTTGCAAAATTCCAAATCAAATACATCTTCCTTGGGTGCAATAGTGACTCATCTTTGCAACCATGAGGTTGTGGCTTCTAGTCATATTATAAATTAAGGAAAAAAGGACAACATTATCCTAAACATGCAGTGGAATGGATACCATCTGTTTTGCTACAGTATTCAAGCCACTTGCGGCTTGGGGGTGAATTCAGGTGTACCACAGGGATCTAGGTCCAGCCTGTCAGAATATAAGAATTTCCCCATCAGTCTCTGATTGCACCTCTTTTGTTCAATACTTTGAACAGGTTCAGGACTTGTTTATCACTCTCCACCACCTTCAAAGGCAGCTGAAACATGATTGATTCTTCTATTGGTAACACATTAGTCTGACTGTCTTTCAAAATCTGCATCCTGACCTATCATTTTCTATGGTTTAGCAAATGATTTAGCCCCGCGAAAGATGGACCTCACATCGGTCAGATCAAGTAGTCTTCTGCTATATTTATGTTAATAACTCTGATTGTCATTAGTGTTAACAATATGGCAATGGTCAAAATTGCAGTCATGGTGGGTGTCACAGTCAACCCCCAAAACCAACACACTGCAGGCCAATTTGCGAAATGAGAGCAACTAACATACCTGTTGTATCTGGCTAAATACAGTCCTAGATACCAGTCATGTGCATGATCAGTTACTTCCAGGAAAATCTAATCTAAAAGATTAATATAAGATAAAAGAAACTACAAAAACCTATTTATTTCTATACTGGAAAGTGAGCATAGCCAGAGCTCCAAAACAAAAGTACCAGTCAGGATGCCATGTTCATACATAATAAACTACAATTGATTGGATGTGAAGAACAGAGTTTTCACATGAATGATTCATACAGCATCTAAAATAATATACACATTGAGCTTCAGTGCATTTAGCAAATACTATTAAGTAACAGAAAAGAATTTCCAAGTGTGGAAGGAATGTCAAGCTTTCATAATAGCATTACAGACACAATGGTTCTCAATATCAGACTCAAAACAACTACTACTATGGGGCATATACCCTGTGACCCCATTTTCTTTAAGATTTAAGATAGACAAAGTCCCTCAGAAGTCAGAAATTCTTTGTGCTAGACGTGACACTTTCTTTGATAATTTTTTTTTTACTGCTGAATATGTAGGTCAGTCTAGGAGTTGCATCAAATATGCACATAGTTGGCACGATTTGCTCTCTCTAAAGAGAGAGTTGAATTGCTTAGTTTTAGGATTGTATTTTGGTGCAGAGGAGAGAGCTAATTAATTATGTCAAACACACACGTACCCGTTTAAAAATGAACATCTCATAAAGCAACCTCAAAACAGGGGAAAAAGTAACAAATCAATGTGCTTTGTTGTTGTTTTCTGTGGCAATAGCTTTTTATAAGAAACCATGGAGGGATTGAATCTTGGTTGGTTGGTGGTTAGTTTTATTTTATTTTATTTGTTATTGCATAGCAGATGGAACTAGAAAGAAACAATGTCAAAGTAAGCCTGCGGCAGAAGCTAAACCAAAGGCAACTGAATTGGAAGTTTTTGTAAAAAAGTATATTGTCAAAGAGTCCTTCAACTTATGTAATGTCAAAAAAGGATTTTTGTTTGGTTAAATTATCAAATCAACTTGGATCACAGGTTAGGTTAGGGTATGATATATGCATCTTGATTCCATTAATTGGTTTTGCCTGGATGGTATCGTTGGTGCACCTTGGTAATATGTTGTAGTTTACGGTCACAGCCCTCACTCTCTGTTACCATCCCTTAAGTGGATAACTAGCACCTTTGAGATGAGTATTTGTGTTGTCTGTATATTTTGATTGTTTTAGACCATATTTGTTATCAAAATAGGAGAGGGAAGTCACATATCATGCTGTCTGTTCACATTGATCAGCAAATGTCTTAGTTTTCACCCCATGTGCATTAAATGTTGAATCCTACTTTTGCCTATCTCCAGTTATCTCCTGGCTTGTATGGACTGTGAAGCAGTGTAGATTTCTTTCAAAAGAAGAGCATCTCACAGGTTATTTTGCAGGAGAATAGTCACAGGTTATTTTGCAAGCACTGTATTAGGTGATGTTTGTCATTTTCCTGTCACTTGCTACAGAAGTAGAGTGGCTTTGGCAAAGGAGTGAGAACAAGGGAATACTATCCAAAAGTTTCCTATGTAATGAGATTGTAAGTGGGAGGGAGTACTACCTTGAAAGAGATGAGAAAATTGATGGTCACTTCTATATACTAATTATTTGTTTATTATAAGTGGGAGAGAGAACTACATACCCTCAAAGAGATGGGAAAATTGATGGTCACTTCTATATTTATTTATGCCTGAGAGTTCACTCTTCATCCCTTGTATCAATTGCCATTTCCCCAAGTAAATTATGGAAGACAGGAAAGTGTGAAGTTGAACAAATAAGTCATGGAGCTGGTCTTGTGATTAAATTATGTTGGTAAGTGCTGCTTTATGGTATGATCAGGTTGCATTGGCTTTGTCAATCAAGAAATTGGTTAGAGATATCTCCGATTGGAAAATATTAACCATCAGCTGAGTGGACTTGTAGTTGTTGGATATTAATGCACCAATCTCCGATGAGTAGTTTTTTTTTTTTTTAATTTATTATTCACTTGGGGAACTCCAGTAAAGCATCCCCCTAAAATTAGTTAGGCCAACCCCATTTCACAGGATTCACTTTCATCACTATATTGTGGTTTCATCCTTTATTGACAAGTCGTCAGGAGAATTTTTTTGCTTTTGGAAGACATAAACCAGGGCTATAATAGCAACTAGCATATCATCTAGCAGGACCAAGACCAATTTCAGTCATCTTGGTATTGGTTTAAAATTGGGGCTGGCGAGGGGGAACACATCTTTTTAGCTCATAGAGATTTGCCATGTTGCATATTTGTTTGTGATTTTTTTTTTCTTCTATTTTGTTATATTGGCTCTTGTAACAAGTAATTCTACTCGTGCACTAATCTTGTATCATTATCCTCGCATTGAACTGATACAATCATTACTTGTCTATACTACCACCCAAAACAAAGTTAGTAATCAGGAGGACTACTCAAACTTGTACTCCATGAGTCATGGGCCCTCTACACCAGGTCTTATATATCCCTCAATAATTCCTCCATCATCATCATCTTATCCTCTCACTCTAGTTATTTTAGTAACTTTCTAAAGGAAACTCATATTTAAGAATCTGAGCAATTGAAGCCATTCATTTGAGGAAGCTACACTAAAACTGCACTACCAGGAAAATTTAGACAACTGTTGGCAATACTACCTCATGTTGATGGGATACAAGGTTAGTCTCAGATTGGGTCAACACTGAATTTATTCAGAATGTCTTTGTGCATTTCATCTTCTTATACACCGCCCCCCCCCGACGCCCCCCCCCACACGCACAGACACACTCTCATGTGGGTTCTCCTTTTTGCAGTGTGATGAATTTCTTCTGAAATGGCAAGGTTCCCAATGTAGCCTTAAGCTTCCATTATCTGCTTTATATTTAGTCAATACTATAAATGCTTCATTCTGGATCTAAGTCTCCTAAAGAAAAGTGAAAGTCCACATCATATCAGTCAGGAGAAAATGTCTGCAATATAGGTTCATGATAATAAAGGCAAGAAATAAATAGTATAGCAGAAATTGGTAGAGGAAAGACAAGAGTTGCCATCATTTGTGGGAGTCATCTTTTTATTTGAAATCAGACTTGATCGTGTTTTCAGTCTCTGAAATATAGTGCGTGTTTTTTTTTTAATATGAATTAATTCAAGGTCACCAGCTGCTGAATATATTTTGTTTCTTTCTTTCCAAAATCTCAAAAATATTCATTCTCTTCTTCTCACATATCAATTGATTTTTGGAAGTCTTCTCTTTTCCATGTATCAACTGATTTATATGAGCTATACAATCATAAGTAATCATATCTTGGTATCTGCCACTTTTTTGTGATTCACATTTTTTTTGCTTGTGCTTGAGAGCAGAGATGAAAAATCACAACTACTCTTGGGCATTAGGCGGGCTAAGAAGCAACCTATGAATATATCTTCATCTGTTTTGTCAAGTGATATTATGCTTATTGGGATTCTAGCTGCAGCAGCACATGCTGCTACAACCATAGTCCCTTCACTGTATTTTACAATCCAAGGTCAGTGTTTCTTTTGCTCTTCCTATTTAGTTCCTCTTTTTTTCAAATTTTAGTTTTATTACATTCTGTAGTTTGGATAACATTTGAAACAGGGGGTGAGGTTGGTATAAATTGTATTCTTTTTTTTTTTTTTTGGGTTTTGGAAGTTGATATTTTTACCGCCTAGTCTTGATTGTGAGCCCTTTTTGGGAAATTGTTTTGAGTCATGGGTGAAGTGCCTGAGTGTTGTGGGGGCTTCTCATTCAGAAGTAGGGGGTGAAACTGTTGTCTCCTGTTCTCATGTTTTTTTTTTCCTCAGTGGCTGAGCTACATCGTTTTTTTTGTTTTGTGTGTGTTGTAGGTTATGGGTCTTGTGCGTTTCCATCTTCTGTAAGGTATGTATGACTTTAATTATGCTTTCCTCTTTTTTCTTGTCATAGAGTGAGATTTCAAGCAAGCATATGAGAGAGAAACGGCCCCCGTAAAAATCGGAAACCAGCATGAGCACTTCGCTCGTGGGTAGAGTGCCTTGTCGGAATTAACGGTTCGCAAATGGGACTCCCGGTTAGAGAATTACGAGCGAAAACATAGGATTTTCCAACACTTAGGCTCCAAAAAAGCCCGCCGGGGGTTCGGAACGGGAAACGGCACCCAGAAAAATAAAAAATGGGTACGAGCACTTCGCTCAAGGGTAGTGTGACTTGTACGAATTGACGGCTCGCAAATAGGACTCCCGGTTAGAGAATTACGAGAAAAAACATAGGTTTTTCCAACACTTAGGCTCCAAAAAGGCCCGCCGGGGGTCCGGAAAGGGAAACGGCCTTCGGAAAAATTGGAAACCGGCACGAGCACTTCGCTCAAGGGTAGAGTGACTTGTAGGAACTGACAGCTCGCAAATAGGACTCCTGGTTAGAGAATTACGAGCGAAAACCTGTCATTTTCCAACACTTAGGCTCGAAAAACGGTCCGCCGGTGGTCCGGAACGGGAAACGGCCACCGGAAAAATCGGAAACCAGCACGAGCACTTCACTCAAGGGTAGAGTGACTTGTAGGAACTGACGGCTCCCAAATAGGACTCCCGGTTAGATAATTACGAGCGAAAACCTGTCATTTTCCAACACTTAGGCTCCAAAACGGCCCGCCAGGGGTTCGGAACGGGAAACGACCCCCGAAAAAATTGAAAACCGGCACAAGCACTTCGCTTGCGGGTAGGGTGACTTGTAGGAACTGACAGCTCGCAAATAGGACTCCCGGTTAGAGAATTACGAGCGAAAACCTGTCATTTTCCAACACTTAGGCTCGAAAACTGCCCGCCGGGGGTCCGAAACGGGAAACGGCGCCCGGAAAAATCAAAAACCAGCACGAGCACTTCGCTCGTGGGTAGAGTGACTTGTAGGAACTGACGGCTCGCAAATAGGACTCCCGGATTGCTCGTATGCTTGAAACGTAGATTTAACTGAAAACGTTAACTTAAAACTGAAGAAATTAGCCTCCAAGAGCCCAAATCGTGCAAACGGGCTCCGGTTTTCGTGAAACTGGACGGGCACAAGCTCATATTCATCCCTGACTTGCTGGAATTGATGGCTTGAGATTTCGACTCCCGGATTTTTCGTATAGTTGAAACGTAGGTTTAACTCTCAAAATTTTGATTTTAATACTTAATTTCGTTTATATTTACTATATATTGCCAATTTTTTTAATTAACTATTAATATTTATTAATCGTTTTGTTTTCAGGTTTGAGAGTATCGGATCGATCACAACACCCTGTCAAGACAATATATTTATTTTTGTTGTTTTTTTTTTTTTTGCTTGAATTGTAAAGATTATAATTTCTTGAAATTTTTGTAATGTTTTCAATGTGATTTTTGCTTGAATTGTAAAGATTATTTCTTGAAATTTTTGTAATGTTTTCAATGTGATTAATATAAGTCTTTGTTTTGTTATTAGTATTTTTAATTAATTGTTTTAGTTGTATGTAATATAATCAAGTATATGTACAGGTACAGGTACAAAAAACAGGAAAAATTTGTAAAATCGGGAAAATAATTTTTTATGTATTAGCGACCGCCATTAGGTATTTTCAAAAATAAAAAAAATATTTTTTTTTTTATGTATTAGCGGCCGCCATTTCGGCCTTTAGCGACCGCCAATGGCGGTCGCTAAAGGTATTTTCAAAAATAAAAAAAATAAATTTTTTTTTATGTATTAGCGGCCGCCATTTCGGCCTTTAGCGACCGCCAATGGCGGTCGCTAAAGGTATTTTCAAAAATAAAAAAAAATAAAAAAAATTTCTCATTTGGCGGCCGCTAAAGGCCGATATGGCGGCCGCAAATAATCAAAAAATATATTTTTTTATTTTTTAATTACTTTTAGCGACCGCCAAAGGCCTAAATGGCGGTCGCTAAAGGGTGTGGCGGTCGCTAATAACCATTTGCGACGAGCTTATTGCGGCCGCTATTTAGCGGTCGCTAGGCGGTCGCTAATACCCATTAGCGACCGCCAGGGGACTTTTAGCGACGGCTAATGGCGGCCGCTAAAAGTCCCTTTTCTACTAGTGTAATGGAACTGAACTGTTAACCGTGATTTGGTTAATCGTATTCCCAAAACACATGGTTAACCGAATCGTTACACCCCTAAATTACTCTCTGTTGACCCAACCTATCCAAAAATTCTTCCCGAATTGTCATAAATTAAGGTGCCTTCTCATATAGTTGTTGTTGAGGTCAAAGTTCACCCTCACTCATGAGCGGCCATAATTGTGGTCGAGCCCTCACCTTCACCATAAAACTATTGTTGTGCCGTTTCCTATCACCAATTGGTTTTGGGATAAGTGGTAGCTCAATAGGGTGCAAGATCCTACAAGTGGTATCAGAGCAAGTTCACACCAATTTATTGTGTGAGATCTTCACAGATTTTCTGATATGGATATTATTAGAGATGGATCTTCTATTTCCAAACCCCCTATCTTGGATGGATTGAACTACCATTATTGGAAAGTTCGAATGACTGCTTTCCTTCAATCCATAGATGTGGATGTCTGGAATTGTGTGGAGTTTGGTTACACCAAGCCTACTGTCACCACTGATGGCAACAAGATCATTGAAAAACCCATGCCTCAATGGACCAAGGAGGATAAACAAGCCTTCAATTTTAACAGTAGAGCTTTAAATGCCATTTTTAATGGTGTTTCTCCTTCCAAATTTCGTCGGATATCTATTTGCAAACTTGCTAAGGAAGTATGGGATATATTAGAAACTGTTCATGAAGGTATTCTCAAAGTCAAGTAAGCCAAACTTCAGAATTTGACTACTGCTTTTGAAAACCTGAAAATGGATGAAAATGAAGTTTTTGATGATTTCAATGATAAATTGTTTGCTATTGTGAATTTTACTTTCTACTTGGGGTGAAATCATTTCTGAACATAAAATTGTTAAAAAGATTCTACAGTTGTCGTTAAGAAAAGAACACCCGGTGCCATGTAAAGAGACTAAAAATTGAACCAGCCAGAGTTCAATTTTACTGGGGCCATTACATTCAACTTTGAAAATAAAGAAAATCCTAATTTGGAAGACATTCAAGCCTCTAAACTTAATCTACCCATGGAAATAAAGTTAAAAGTCCCAATGCAATAAAAATATTTAACAGAACTCAATTGTATAAAAATAGCTTGCAAACTAATTTGTATAGAAAGAGAGAGATCAGCCGGCCATTGATGAGTTTGTTGCATCCTTTCATTAACATGGGCCCCAACTTGGATTACATCTCAAGCTTCTAATGTGATAAAGAGGACATCTCAGTGGGTCACATCACATGCCTGCTAAACATGACCAGCAACTGCATTATTCGATACCCATGTTGTCGAAAAAGTTTAACCACCAATTCGATGTGATTGGTCTGACAAAGTGATTCTTTGGTGGACATAATGGCCACTAAAAAAAATACATATATTCCTAAAAGTATTTGAAGTTGAAGTTTTTTAAATTACCATTAAATAATCATTCATTTTTTTGTAAAGATGGAAATTAAATATCCAGTTGACTTGTCACCTAGTACATCAAATCTTAGTAAAGTTGAAGAGTGTCGTCTCCACCTCCATCCCCACTGTGAAAGTCCTTCACCCTTTTTTTCTGTAATTAAAGTTCTTCTCTGGAGTTCCTGATACTATCACCTACAACTAAGATACCAAACATGAGCTATACACTTCACCTGATTATCCTCTTGTCAACCACTGCAACTTATATAACCTATGGTATTAGTGATATCATCCAAGTCAGTGAGATATTTTCTTTTGAAGATGATAGAAAGATAGAGACAGGGAGACAAAGGAAAGAGAAAGGAAATAAGGGGAGCTGTCAATACGGATGGGGGGTACACGCGGTTCTGACTCTTCTCATGGGTCGGCTTGTTTTGGAGAAATTTCAATGTTGGAAATGTCTGACAATATCTGCTTCTGGGCCTTTGGAAATCTATTTTTTTGTTAATTGGAATTTCAAAAGTTTAGTCTTTTGAATTGTCGCGTTTGGCCTTGGAAATTCTCTAAATTCCAGATTTCAAAGCCGGCTTGTACACTCTATCATCTGTGAATTTTGCTCTCTTAAGGATAGCATTCAGAGATTTTGTATATTCCCCCATTAGGAATTCGTGAATTCTTGCAAACACCCGACGGTAACATTCCTCCCTCTTATTGGTATGCTTACCAAAAGCCCTATGCAAATAAAGGAGATCGCTCAACCATGGTAAATTAAAAGAGTGATGCTGCAATTGGTAACACCCCAACCCACCCTAATCACCCTTAGTGTCTAATTAATTTTTAATTAGATGTCTCATGTTTGTTTTGGTGATTTTGTGATTGATTGAGTAGATTAGCAAGGATTAATTTTGACCAAGCCTAGGTAGCGCTATGACTTTTCTTGATTTTGGGTACTTTGAGTTTCACGCGTCTATTTTCAGCCGTGCCGCAGTTTTGAGTGCATTGGGTAGAGCATTTCATATTAAGTCATTCTTGTGTTTTGACCCAATTGAGTCGGATTCATTCATGCCCAATTCCTAGCTAGAAACTCTATTCTCATATTACTTTTTCATTTCTGGGCTTGCATGCAAAACTAGCCAAAAGTCCCATTCAAAACAACTCAGCCACCATCTCAAGTCAAAGGATCATTCCCCTTTTCTCTTCTCAGCTGGATGTTCTTCCCCACCTCGTTCCTCTTCTTCTTCCTTCCATTTTCACCAAAAGGTCGGCCTTCATTTGGAGCTGTGCATGTGAAACCCTCTAGCCCAAAGATCATCTCCTCCATCTTCTATTCCATTTACAGGTGTTCTTTCATCCCATCTTCTTACCATATCTCTTTTTCCTTCCATTCTCTACCAAAACAAGAGAAAGAGGTCTTGCATGTGAGCTTGCGTGATCCCATCTTCATCTTCTTCACCAACTTCATCCTCCTCCAGCTCTCATTTCACCCATCTTCCCAATTTATCATCACCTCTTCTTGTGGTAAGATCTTATTCACTCTATTCATTTCCTTAGATTTGGAATCAGTTAGTGGAGCCTAAATTCATTGCATGCATGATCTCTTAAAACCATTTCTTGCGTTTTCCATTGTAGTGTTGTTTGAGAGCTTTGCATTTGGGGATTTGGATCTCTTGAGCTTGGGCTGGCCTAGAGAGGTTGGGTTTGAGTGAGAATTGAATTCAAGCATCAAAGAGGCAAGTAAAACTTATGTAAATCTATGCCTGCATGTTTAATCTGATCCTTGATTCATGATCTTTATGTTAGATACCCATTTTTCCTAGCACAATACTTATTTTGATTCAAACTAGGTAGTGTATTTATTTGATTTCTTAAATGGAGTATATGCATGCGGTTGAGAACAATGGAGGCCATATATTGCAGGTGAAAGCCTTGATGTAGGTTTGTAAGGGCTGAGGCTGAAACCCCACCAGAAACAGAGCTCAAGCAAGCTCTATCCGTACCTCAAATTGTGCAGGAGGGCTTCTCACTCGACCCATCCTTTCTTGGTTCGAGTGAGGACAGTTTCTGTCCTAAAAATGTCCTGAGCAGCAAGCTTGTTCGATGGAGCGAACCCACTTCGAACGATCACTTTTGATCAAACTGTTGGATTTCAGATGTCTACATACCGTTGAAAAGCTATCGAACCGTAGAATTCAGTGGTCCATACATTCTAATAACCAGAGATCAAAAAAGAAATGGGATATTTAGATAAATGAGTGTAGCCTCATAACTCATGCTACTCACATCGTACCTAAGGGCCCGTTTGGTAAATTTACTAATAAAGTCAAGTTAAGTTAAACATCCCATCAAAAACACTTTTTACAAAAATTCCCTCCATCTTTTCCAAAAAAAGTCAAAAAGCAACTACATTTACTCACTAAAAGACAAAAAATCTACATTTCCCCATACAAAAAGTCAAAAATATTCCATTCCAAACAACTAAAAACAAAATATCATCATAACTTACTTTTATTTTATTCATTCTTTTCATTTCACTTCACTCCACTTTATTTTAAAAGTAAATTACCAAACGGGCCCTAAGTGAACTAAGTGTAGTAGGTTCTGTTGGGACCAACCTAAGTGTATTCAAAGTGGCTCGAAAAGCATCTATATGATCTCTTGGTCCACTTCCTATGTGATTAGTGGGTTGGACTTGAAATGTTGATCGAATTGTATTGCGAGCCATCTGAGAAACTATAGGATGTTAGACATGAGTGGTCCTCATGGCCACATGTGCAATACTGTTGGGACCCACGGTTTGAGCCCACTAATTTAAGTTACTTTCCCCTTTTGGTTTTTCGTTTTTGGTTTTACTAAGTTTATCTTGGGTTCAATTTTAGTAAGCCCAAGTCATATAGGACTCTTGTTGGCTAATTTGAGGGAATTAATGAAACTAATTATTATTAGATTTCTTTGATGGGAATAAATCTTTTTAGGGCTTATCTATATATATGTTTTTCCGGTCTTCTCTGTTAACCTACGAGATCCGAAAAGTAACCATCAACTTCACGCATATTGGAGTGGGTGATAAGGGAGATATGAGAAAATCCTATTTGAAAAAAGAGTTCCGCTCATCATCAAGATTATGGCGCAATGTACGCTTTTAGTCTTTTGTATTATTTGATATCATATATTGTTTAATGCATGAATCTAGATCAATATGTTTGATTTATATTGCAAACCATATCAGATCTTACATAGGATTCTTAGGTGGTTATGAGCTTAGTTTTGGAATGTAGTAATGGATCTCGTGGACCTTAAATCATGCCTAATTGACTTGTAACTCATGTGATTGATGCTTGAGCTACCATACACCCACATGGAGTCCCGTCTTTTGGACTTCTTGTACCCCAAACCAAAGGTTTTCTCTTAAGGCATTTGGCGTCCAAATTTAGTAACGCCATGAGATTTCTATAGCCCGATGACACTAGGGGCCTTAGGACTACACGTAGTTGGATGGTGAAGACCACATGCATTCCCAAAACCTTAGGACTGGCTTGTCATTCATCTTTGACTCCGTATATGACCTTTATGCATACACTCTCACCATTAGTTGGCATGAGTTCTTTGTTAGTGTTGAAATTAGGGATTTTGGTTTCTTGTATTGAGATAAGAGGGAGTAGAGAGTTGTGAGACACCAAGGAAAGGCAAGTATAAGTAGGAATGAATGTATATATGTTGGTTTATTCTTGATCGAATAGTATATTTAGTTGTGTATTCAACTTCAGTCTCCATTTTTCAATTTTGTTTGAATGGGAATGGATTTCCTTCTAATGGTTGATGGAAGATTGATATGGAGAGTGTGTTAATAAAATCTTAATGATGAGGATAGTATGAATTTGATATGTTGGAGCATGAGGTTCCATTGCAGGAACCCAAATGGAAGATGGGAAGAAGTTTCAGAATTTGTAACACAAACTCTGGACAATTAGCTTGAGCGAACCAGAAGTATACTTGAGTGAGCTAGCCCTATGGCTGAGGGACTCACGCACTGTAATGTTTGCCCGAGCGAAGGGATCCTTTTTGATGGAAAAAAAGACGTCATGCCTACTTTAAAAATGTCTATAACCCTTCATAATCAACCCTAAGGATGATTATGATACATACATTAAACTAATAAGGTTGTAGGAATTGGAAGACCTTATAGGACCATAGAATTATACCTTTAATTGTTTAACATGCTCAATTGAAAACTATAACCACATGAGGGGTCTTGGGGGCTGAGATTATCTCGTGTGCCTTACTCGACTCGTCTAGCACTTCACCATGGGTGTTGGTTTATGGGACTTTGATGTACCTTGCATACACAATTTGACACCAAGAAAAAGTAACTTGTACATTGAATCAC